>JAJHSJ010000012.1:25205919-25805919 GCA_021015155.1 Magnolia officinalis | reverse complement strand
TAGCAAGTGCTATATTTTGTGTGACCGTGAAAATATGGGAAAGTTCGACACAAAGGGTGATGAAGGAATCTTTTTAGGATACTCTTTAAACAGTCGCGCATATCATGTATTAAACAAAAGGATCGGTGTTATCCAAGAATCAATTAATGTGGTCATAGACGATCATTTGAATGCACCTACCCCAAATTCAGATAATGATGAAGTACTTCTAATTGACAAACCTGATACTTCATCAAGTCAAAACAATTCTGAATTAAGGACTGTTAAAGATCATTCAACCAATCAAATTCTTGGAAATCCTCTCACTGGTGTGTGCACTCATAGACAACTTGAAGATATATGTAATTACGTATGCTTTACATCTCAGATTGAACCGGTAAACGTAAAAGAAGTTCTTTCTGATGAAAACTGGATAATAGCTATGCAGGAAGAACTTAATCAGTTTGTTCGAAATGATGTCTGGTATCTTGTTCCTAGACCTAAAGAAAAACATATTATAGGAACCAAATGAATTTTTAAAAATAAATCTAATGAACTTGGGAATTTAATTCAAAACAAGGCAAGATTGGGTGTACAAGGGTACACTCAAATAGAAGGCATTGATTACGATGAAACCTTTGCTCCAGTTGCTCGCCTTGAATCAATTAAACTTTTTATATCCATTGCATGCTTTAGAAAGTTTAAAATTTATTAAATGGATGTAAAGAGTGCTTTTTTGAATGGTGATTTACATGAAGAAGTATATGTTGAACAACATACAGGGTTTGAAGACCCTAAATTTACTGATCATGTATACCGTCTTAAAAAATCTCTATATGGTCTAAAACAAGCACCCATGGCATGGTACGAAAAATTGACTAAGTTTTTACTAAGTTATAATTTTCAAATGGGCAGTTCGATAAGACGCTTTTTGTCAAAAAACATAACGATGTAATCTTAATGGTTCAGATCTATGTTGATGATATTATTTATGGATCAACTTGTACTAACATAACTGTTGAGTTTGCAGATTTGATGAAATCTAAGTTCGAAATGAGCATGGTTGGGGAATTAAATTATTTCCTTGGGATGCAAGTAAAACAACAACCTGATGACATTTTCATTTCTCAAACGAAATATGCTCTAAACTTAATAAAAAAGTTTGGATTTGAGAATGGTAAGAACTTTGATACTCATATGACTACAACTTTAAGACTCTCAAAGGACTCTACAGGTAAAAATATAGATCCTAAATTATATCGTAGTATGATTGGTAGTAGTCTACTTTACTGAACTGCTAGTAGACTGGATATTTCTTTAAGTGTTGGGATTTGTGCTCGATATCAGTCTGATCCTAAAGAGTCACATATTTCTGTTGTTAAGCGGATCATGCGATATGTCGCAAGTTCTGCTAAAATGGGTCTCTGGTATCCTTTTGATACTAGTGTTCAATTGGCTGGGTATTCAGATGCTGATTGGGCTGAAAATATTGATGATAAAAAATCAACCAGTGGTTGTTGTTTTTATATTGGAAACTATTTGGTTTCTTGGTTTAGCAAAAAGCAAAGTTCTATATCGCTCTCAACTGCTGATGCTGAATACATTGCAGCAGGAAATGCATGTACTCAGCTTGTTTGGATGGAATGTATGTTAAGCAATTATGGAATTGCATATGAATCAATGATATTATATTGTGATAATTTCAGTGCTATAATTATATCAAAAACCCAATCCAGCATTCACGTATCAAGCACATTGACATTAGGTATCACTATATTCGTGAATTAGTAGAAGAGAAAATAGTATCCTTGGAATATATACCGACTGAGACTCAACTTGCCGACATTTTCACTAAACCGCTCGACAAAAGCAGGTTTAATAAATTGAAATTTGATCTCGGAATGTGCATTCTAAATTGATTATTCATGCATATTTGTATCATAGTGTGTGTGTGTTGTGTGTGTTATATATATATATATATATTTTGTTTAATTTTCAATTTTTTATGGAAAAATGCATATTTTTATGTTTTCACGACGACAGTCGAGGACGTGCTCGACCAGTCGTGGTACGACCGGTCGAGAACGGTCCTCGACCAGTCATGTAGCACGTTAGAAACTTTTAAAATTGGGGAAAACCTTCATCTTCTTCATTTCCATTTCACTCTCCAACGAACCGAGGCACGACTAGTCGTACCCACCTTCCTAGATCTTCAAGGTTAGTGCATCATTTGTGTTTCTCTTGTAGATTCTAGTTCTTATTACTTCATTTTCACTCTTGGAGTAATTTATTTTGAGATTCATTGCAATTTTGGAGCTTATTTTGAAAAATCTGATATAGCAAAACCCATTTTCTAAATCTTTTGTCTCTACTAGATCTTTTGATTTTTATTCTGAGTATGGATGCTAAAGGGAAAAAGAAAACTTCCCGTGGTCCATCTTCTTCTAGATCAGCTCTTCTTGCTAGGCGCCATCTTCGTTCACCTGAGGATGATCCCTCCGATGTACGAGATTTGCGTATGCGCAATGTCATTGTTGAACGGTCTGTTTGTATTGAACATATTGCTCCTTTTGGTATTTACCTATACTCCAAGTTGTAGGATGGGATAATATTTTACATTGGGGTGGGCCTGCATACCAATCTATCGAACAGGCCATGTTTGCATGTATCTCAGTATTCTCTTTTGAGGAATTAACTTTTAAAATTGATACTAGAGAAGGTCCATTTGAAATTGATCGTCATCTGATTGCAGGGTTAATGGATATACCTGTTAATGAGGAGGGTATTTCTATTCATACTTTAGCTGAGAAACCCTCAGAATCTGAAAAGCGTATGTTAACCAGAGATTTGTGTAATATGAATGTGCCATGGACTCATAAAGGGAATGTGCTCCCCGCGAAGTACTTGTTACCCAAATACAGGGTACTTCACAGGATTTTTACTTCAAACTTGTATCCTCGTTCTGGCAATAAGACAGAATTAACTGCCTTTATGGTTCGTGTTTTGCACACTATCATTTCTGGTACTAAAATTTGTCTTTCTTCCTTGATTTGTCATTCCATTATTCATTCTCGTCTCCATCCAGGTCACAGTGATATTTCTTTTGCCTATCTCTTAACTATCCTAGTTAAGTACATGCTCGTGCCTATGCCTGTTGGAGAAGCGCCCATCCATCATCTTATTTTTAACAAAATGAATTTGGAATTGGCTCATGGCCAAGTGGATGTTGGTAGAGCTGAGGCTAGTGATCTTCCTCCTGATGATGTGGATATGGATGATATTTTCGATGAACTTGAATCTGATTCTGGAAATGATCCTGATTTTGAGCCTTCTAATTTTGATGCTCGACTTCATGCTGTAGAAGAGAAGGTTGAGAATATGAATATTGCTCATGATCTTTAGTTTAAATTTATGCGTAAGTATCTTAGGCGCTTGAACAAATGAATGCATAATCTTGATTTTACCATTCCTACTTCTTCTTCAGGATCCGATTAAGTATTTTTATTCTTGGTCTGTAATAACTTTCTTACTTATACTCTATTTGGTTTGATGAGTTTTTAGTAACTGGATTGTGAACGTTTACTTTCATATATATTGTCAAGTTACTTCTTCTATTCCTACAATAATTTTTCTTACTTTGTTGCTTCCTTTGTCATATTGTGACAAAAAGGGGGAGAAGGGGATTGATATGAGTAGTTATATTTTGGATATGTGATATGTGTTGCTACTCAGGGGGAGTAGTATATAATGAGTTTGTGCTACTTAATGACAACTAGTGCATGATTCATTAATATGCATGTTGTGCTTGTTGTGCTTCTCTTATAGAAGTATGTTTTGTCACAAATTTGATAAAGGGAGAGATTATAAGTGTTATGGTCTCATGCTCCTTTGATTGTCAAATTTTGTGGTGCTACAACTTCTATCTGTGTGTCTTGTGTTTGTATGTTGATATATATGTGATTTAAGATGACATCACAATGGTTCAAGACATGTACGATGCTCAACTTCAAGAAATGCAAGGTTATGTACTATGTTCTCTTCCGTATGCATCAATGTTCAAGTCTACATCAATAAGGAGAGTGTTTATTCAAGACTCAAGTACAACTTAAGTTGAAGCTTATATTCATGGTGTAGAAGATCTCAATCACAAGCTACATCAAGTAGAGGTCTCAAGCTTCAAAGGTTAATTATCATCTGAAAGAAAGATGTTCAATGTTCATACTTCATGTTCCAGGTATGATAAACCTTAGTTTTACCTTAGGGTAGGTCATTTTGGATACATAAGTCATGATAAATCTTTATACATGAAGTTGGTCTATTCTAAGACTAGTCTTAGACCTTGTTCGACCAGTCCTAGACCTGGTTCGACTAGTCCAAGAAATTCCACGACCAGTCATAAGTTGTTGAAGATTTTCAGAAATTTTTGGTTATTCTTCGACCAATCCTGGAGATTGTTCGACTGGTCGTAGCGATGTCTCGACTCGTCCTTCGACCAGTCCTAGAACTACGACTCCAACTCCAGCAACCAAATCTGGTTTCTTACGACAAGTCCTGTGTCAGCTTTGACTAGTCATAGGTGGTCTACGACCAGTAGAAGGGTCCCCACGACCAGTCATAGAACTGATTTTTCAGATCGCGCTTAAATTTTTAAAATGCCGTTGGTGCTACGACTAGTCGAAGGTTCCTAAGACCAGTCATAAACGCGATCTTTGCTTCTATAAATTGAGCACGAATTTCAGAGTTTTACATCAATTAATTTGAAAAACTCAAGCCTCCACTCTGAGATAAGTTGTGTTTATTTTAAGCTAATTTGTTCATATTTAATATTCTTTTTGTTAGCTTTTCTTATTTGATTTTATTCCTAAATTCCAATCTTATTTAAAAAAGAGGAATTGCTGTATTCCTTCTTCACTGGAATTAAAATCAAATAGAGCTATACCCAATTTGGTTTAATTTAAAATCAATTAGAACATAGAACCATTTCTTAAGTGAGTATTGGACATTGAACGTTGATTCGAGCATCTACTCTGATTGGTTCTATCGGTCTGCTACAAAAGAAGAAATCTAGGTATTTTACATTTATTGTAAATTCCTTTATTTTGATTTTGTTTGAGATTCGCTAGAAAAATCACATTGTGTTGGATATCTAAGGAGAGGCAGAAAACTCAGAAAGTGTGGGTTTTTGGATTGTGTAAGCCCAAGTTAAAAAGACACAATTGTGAAGGTTTTGGGTGAACCTGTAAAACCTGTTTAATAGTGAATGCTAATATCCCCTGTGTGAGGATATTAGGAGTGGAGTAGCAAGCTGTGTGGTTGTTGTTTAACAGTTGGTGAACACACAGGCGAACCACTATATATCGGTATATTTTGTGACTTGATTGCTCTTTTAATTTTCATATCTTTAGTCATTCAGATTTGTGGAATGTATATGTGGTTGTGAATGTTGTAATCTTTACATTTCAAGCAAAGTGGGAAATGTTGTAATAGTTTAAAATTTATTTCTTGCTATTTCCTTTCTGTTTGAGTTTTGATATTCAACGAGTTCTAGTAAGGTTGTCCTGCCGTAAACCCTTGGTTTTTATGGTGCAAAGGTTGTCCTTAGAACAACGTTAGTATCAAGCTCTTTATTTAAGATTGCTTTACATTTCAGTCTTTGATTTATTTAAAGTATTGTTCTTTATTTTTATAAGGTTATCGTACTTCAATTCCGCTGTTAAATTTTAATTTGGCACAATCCTAATCACCCCCCCCCCCCTCTAGGACATATAGCTTGGCCTTTTCAGGTTGTCGCACCAGGCACAAGGTCGATAGTAAAATCGATCTTGCGCCGAGGAGGTAATCCCGGTACCCTCCTTAACACGTCCGCAACATCCTGGACTATTGGCGTGTTCCCCAACGTCGGCCCATCAACATGCTCTAGCAAGGTAGCGTAGCAACTGATGCGGTAGTACAAACTGACCTGCACTGGAAACGTAAAGGTCGTGCTCTCCGGTCTATGGGCAGTCACCAGTCGGGTATCGCAATCGATTTATACCCTTATCTCGGTGAGTGAATCCATGTCGAGCATCACTCATAATGACATAGCGGGGCAACCATCAGGTCGACGAGTACTGTTCTGCTCCCTAGGTCTATCAAGCAACCCTTACATATCCCATAACAAAAGAACTTCATGCATTTCATTTAAGCAAAATTGTCACAATACATGAGATGCCTTACATAAATCATGACAAAAGATGCATGTGAACTACTTTAAAAAACTTTAAACACTAGAGTACACAACCTACTCTACCATACTACAAAACCTAGTAAGACCATATGTAAAAACAAAAGAAACTAGCAATAGGGCATACTAAAAGACAACTACATATATGACTAGTCGTCAGAACTCGACGATGGTGGAGGTGCACCCTTTTCTTGCAAACAGTATAAGATAGTCCCCAGGGTGCCGTAGGGGTGCGGGGTCCACTTTGGTTCCCTCCGATTTGCGTCGTTTGGGCCCTCCGACTCCGTTTGAGTCGTTTTGGGTCCCATTTCGGGTATTTTCAAGCTTTTCGGGTTGTTTAGATGTGGAATGGGTAGAATTTTGGTCTATATCCATCGATTGACTGTCTAGAAAAGGTCTGGGATCCCTGCACAAGATCACAGATGCGTACAGGCATCGATTTCGACGGTCAGTTTCACCTGATGGTGAAACTAGAATCCTATGATCATTTCTATGTTTTCTCGCTCCACTCTTAAGTCAAAGTACATCAGCGTGCGTCGTGTGACCATAACCCAGGTCCAGTTTAATCCAAATCATGCTTTGATATCAACTTGTAACGCCCTAAAAATCGAGGGTCGAGTAGAAGTTCAACTCCCAAGTTTCAACGCATCACCTATGCAACATGGATAATGATGATTAAATGTTGTCCGTATTAGTGCACTAAACATGTGTGGGATTATACCAAATCAGCATATCATACCCCAGAGATAGTTAAATTATGTAAGCGGAAGACCATGACAGGTATGTATAAAACATATAAGTGGTGGTGCGTCTCTAGAGTATAATCATGTTCCAGGTTAAACAATTACATGTATCATTTCAAAATACAAAATATCAAAATGTGTAGGTCTGTCTACATCATGAAATCCCTATAGCCCTGATGATAAGAATGCGGCCTACATGAACCCGCTAGAGTACTACATATACGAGAACTCCTCGTCGTCATAAAAATCAGGCTCCGCTTCATAACTTGCGCCATCATTCGCAACTAAGACAGAGTCTGGTTGGTGTTTTAAAACACCATCCTAGAGTGGGAGTGAGTGATCAACTCAGTGAAACTATAAGGCAAAGGTTAACATGTTCTCAATTTAGTCAAGTAGTACAACAATCATGTCCTAGATTACTCTTGTTAATGCAAGAATAGTATGCGATAATGATGCATGCCCTCGCCTACACTCCCTCAGCGACTTCATCTCACGTTCGCGCATGACATCCTCCCAAAACGTGCACTTCCTCACCAAAGCACATGCAGTGCAGTGCATGATCTTGATTAGTCAAGTTCTTAATTAGGCATATTCATACAACAGGATTGGGAAGCTAAGGTACCTCCCTTCATATCATTTACCCAAATATTGATCCATTTAGGGTCGTCAATCCAAGTTAGTCACATACGAAGAACAGTTTCAGGTAAATACGGAGTGGCTCATCACCTCGCTGCAGGCCTGGTTTATACTCGAGGTCACTACGGAAAAGCTCGTCGCCTTAATGTAGTCTTAAAGTATACTCGAGGTCACTACAGGCTCATCACCTGATCGTAGGCCGACAGCTCGAATACAATATTCCATACCATCTTATTCAGCTCACAAGTCTGGGTTACTCATTGGACACTACGGGGAGGCTCGTCGCCCCAGCGTAGGCCGACAATTCGACCACGGTGTCCCATACCACTAAGCCCAGCTCATGAGTCTTAGCTGATCGAGGTACCAAGGTTAAACGGGCTTTTCATTGGTGAGTTTGGTACCTTAGATTCAAGCAGTAGCGTTCATACATGGTGAACATAGATTGGGCCAATCGGGTTACTTGACAAGTTCGGCTAGTAGGATCGTACGTTGAATTAGTCGACATAGATCGCATACGCACCCCTCGTGGCCTAATCACCGTCGGTAATCACCGTATGACTCGGATTCATCGGATGTATCTGTTTAGGCTAAAACAGCTTGGCCATCGACAATGAACCATTACCGATTGCTTGGACTACATCATAGCCCCAATCACACTTCAAGCATGGCATTCACAAGTAATAGTCAAAGACAGCATGTGACAACCAAATCTAAACATAAATCCCATTCGACCATTTTAACAAACACATACCACACAAGTCATCATACATAGGCATTCATCTGTAAATCACATAGTAACATAGGTTACATAAATAAAACTGTAACTATATATAAGGTGATCAGGGTCGAATATTACATATCAGACCCCAGTAATTGCCTAAATTTACATACCTGATAAGGCTTAATGGAATATTTTAATCGTGTTTTCATTGCAGGACGTAATAATGAGCGTTGGACTGAAAAGAGGATTAAAAGCATGGATTTGATGATCCAAAGCCACCTGAGCACGGGATGGACCCCAGAGAACCAATAATAAAGATTTTACACGCTTGGGATCTGAGGAAAGCAAGCCAAAGGGGCCTGAAATTGGTGCAAAATGCAATATCACATGTTTCCCGCCATCCGATCAACTCGAAACTTCATACATGTTATGGGGGCCGTAAATCAACCGTACATATTAAAATTCAGCCATTGAAGATCTCGGGAAGTGTTCCAACGGCTAGATCAGCCCCTTAAATCAGTAAGTGGGGCCCACCTGATAACACGATATGCCTCAACTTTGGTCCCAGCCCATTAATCAGGGAGATAAAGAGGATGGATGGTGTAGATTTCTCGTAAACATCACGGTAGGGCCTGTAAATGAGGAGAGTGTACGCTGTGCATGGCACACCAGCCGTGCACCGCACCAGCGCGCGGGTCAAACCAGCCGCTGACCCGCGGCTTCATAAAAAACGGCAGTTGCCGTTCCAGCGCTAGCGAACGACCGGTCGATTTTCGGTTGTGGGCCCCACACATCCATCAAAATGCCAAATCGGACCGTCCATCAGGTCTTAATGGAGGCCATAATCACTGCCTAGGTGGCAGAATTGCAAATGGTCGTCCTGAGTGAAATCTAGCCGTTCAAACATCGGTTGGACGGTGGAACAGAAAACCATGTGGGCCTCATCAACAGAAGGCGGAAGTTACAGATTCCCAACCGAAATTTCCTCCTCCACTCAATGGACGGAGTGGATTTTCCAAAATATCATCACAGTGGGCCCCACCATTTTCGCAGCGGAAGCAAACCGCGTCCCTGTTGGTGCGTCAGCGAACGGACGCCGTTGGTCCGTTTTGCGGACGTCAATGGGCCCACACGTCACCCGTACGGCTGATCCAAGCTGTCCATTGTGTAAAGGGCTTCGAGCACTACAAACCCATGCTGATATTCCACTCCCATGCGTGCACACGTGCATGATACAGAGGCCACAAAAGGGCTGCCCTGCAACGTTCAAAACTGATCTCTTCGTGTTTTCTTCTCTGGGCCGCGTTAATGGACGTTCAAAACCACCTATTCTTGACTGAAATTTCGTCCGGAATTCAATGGACGGGGTGGATTTTGCAGAAAACACTTCGGTGGGGCCCACCGATCATGGCTGTGAAAATTTCCATTCCATGTCCTGCTACAACTCTGCCACTGATCCAGCTTTCCAGCAACTATAAAAAAGGAGTCTTGGATCTGGGAAAAGCATTCAGAAACAGGGAGGAGTTCCAGATCTACAGCAAGGGAGAGAAGAAAGAGAAGGAAGAGAAGAAAGAAGAGAGAGAAATCGGTTTGAGGTTTTCTTTTATGAATTTCTATTTATCCATCTGTTTAATGGATTTTATGGGTAACTAATCTCTCAGCTAGGGCTGAGATGAAACCCCTAATTTGAACACCCTTTGCTCTATGTTGATTTTACTTTAATCAGATTGATTTGTTTCTTTCCCTAGTGTGCTTGATTGTTTTAATTTCTATACTTCTCCATCTATGAACTTGATCAGAGTCTATGGATGGATGTGGTCAGGATGCTTATTCTAGGTGCTTGTATCTGATCATGAACAAGTTCCTATAGAGGAAGAGACAGGGTGCTTTAATGAACGGTATATTCCATGTGCCCGACAAAGGACATGGGATATGTTATTCATAGCATTGCTTGAAGGAATTAGACAATCTGTATGCCCGATTAAGGACACAGATTGTGCTTTCTCTAGATAAGTTAGATCAATCTAAATTAAGGTGAATCAACAGACAAAATAATGGTTAGTATAATTAGGGGTGGATTCGAAAGTCCTAGTGCTCTTCTTCTGATTGAATTTTCTTCCTTATCCTCAATAGTTATTTTCCATAAATTTGTGTTAGTAATTTGATCCTTTATTTGTTGAATTAGTTAAGAAGAATTGTGAATTTGAATTGTGACGACCAGTCCTCGTGGGATTCGACCTCGATCTTACCGAGTTTATTACTACATCACAACCCTATACTTGGGGAGTGAACATAAGGGAATTGAGAATCCTATCTCAACACCCTCAGTAAGTACATTACATCAAGCATTTTCTCATTCAGACATTTTATCAAACACTTAAACCACACATATTGCATACAGGTAATAAATTCTTTAAAAATACATACTATAGCTAGTCCTTTCACAAGGAGTAGCCACGTATACAACGATCAAATATTTGCGATCAATAATCATAGCAAGCACAAGTCATAATTCCATACTCATTTAAACATTTTTACGAACACCTAGACTACATGCTTCAACATACATGGTGTATGTTGGTCGTAACATGTATTAGAGCAAATCCTTTCACCAAGGAGTTGTCACATATACAACCATCATATATCCATGACGGATTTTCATGGTAAGCACGAATCCAAATTCCATACCTATTAAAACATTTTTACATACACTTATACTACACCCTTCAACATACATGGCGTATATTGGTCATAACATGTATTAGAGCAAATCCTTTCACCAAGGAGTTGTCACATATACAACAGTCATATATCCACGACGGATAATCATGGCAAGCATGAATCCAAATTCCATACTCATTCAAACATTTTTACAAACACTTAGACTACACACTTCAACATACATGGCGTATGTTGGTCATAACATGTTTTAGAGCAAATCCTTTCACTAAGGAGTTGTCACATATACAACAATCATATATCCACGACAGATAATCATGGCAAACACAAATTCAAATTCCATACTCATTCTAACATTTTTATAAACACTTAGACTACACACTTCAACATACATGGCTTATGTTGGTCATAACATGTATTAGAGCAAATCCTTTCACCCAGGAGTTGTCACATATACAATAATCATATATCCACGACAGATAATCATAGCACGCATGAATCCAAATTCCATACCCATTCAAACATTTTAACACACACATGAATTACACTATATTCAACATAGTTCATATATATCTGTAAAGCGAGGGAAACATCGTATCTTGCATGAGAAATGACAACCAAGTTAGTTATAAATCATTAACCATCATTGACTGCCTTGAAAGCCACAACCTAAACATTTATAGTCCGTACCTTTCACCGGTAAACTCGTAACGGATTCAGTTTGAACACTCTCGCCTTGTAAAATAGACTTTGAATACCAAATCAATAAAACGGGTTAGGTATTTCACCAATCTACGTATTTGAATTCTTAAAATAGGTTAGGATTAGGGTTTCTAACCTAAGAACTGAATCGGAATCTCCGGTATAGCGACACAGAAGCGGTAGTTACGTACGTGGAGTAGTGGGATCGAATCCCAGGAACTATCTCACACTCGATCTCTCACTTCTCCACTTTCTCCTTCACTTTCTCTCTCTTTTCTCTCTTAGGGTTTAGAATTCGTATGAAATGAGAGAGGAGTGGGTAAAGGCCTTATATAGGCCCAGAACTGAAGGAAAAGGCCTCAGGGCCATGGTATACTTAGGTTATAGCCAAAGAGTGACTGTTTCGGTCTAACGGAGCACATCCAGAGGCCCCTTTTCTACATACAATCTGGAAAAAGTTCCTTGACATTAGATCTAGGTCAATTTAAGTTTTCGGTCTGATCGGATTTACGAAACAACCGTAGAGGACTAGTTTCAGTTCAACGGTCATCGCCACTCGATCAGGGTCACAAGTACACTGACCTGCGTATGAAAATTTCCCTTATCCAAGGGTATATTTGGGTCAGATTCTGACGGTCTGAAACATTAGAATTGGCCTGCAAGCGAACGGCCTAGTTTACTTAAATCTGAGTCGTTTTCTAAAGATATTCACTTTCCTCACACACTTCACTCAGGGCTAAAGTTGTGCAATTCTGGATACTATCTGGACTTGATTTCTGAGAAGGTCATCAAGCCCAGTAAGGTGGTCATATTTGTATAGTCTCGAGGTAATCAGACTTTTGAGATGCGGTACAGGTTTGATACAGAGTTTTGGTGAGCTCCCGAGAGCAACCGAGTTTTGAGATTGATTCTAAGTTTCAGGGTAATGTAGCGTCAATGATTCTACATGTTTTGGGTCTTGCAGTTCATATTTAAAGTGGTTCAAGCTAATTTCATAGATAATTTAGTTTAACACTTGATTAATTTTCATCTAATTTCTAAAGGATTTGGTCCTGAGCGATTTCTACCTGAGGTGGAACTCGGGTCTTTGTACGGATTTTTTCGAGACTTTACATTAATGGGGAGGCCTTTGATGAAGGATTTGATGGTGGAGATAGGCTTGAGAGGAAAGCTATGGGTCCCTTTGAGGTGGGCTATGTAGATTTATATTTGGATGGTGAGATTGAGGCCATGATTGATATAGAGGGGTTGATCTACCCTTTGGAAGATTTGGATAGCATGAGGACTACTTTGAATGGCTTGGACTATGGTGCGGATGGTCCATATTGTAGATTTCTTCACTTGGGCAATCTTGATGTGATCCCGACCATGATAAATGGTGAGATAGCTCTTCTTTTGTCATCGGATGGTGTGGATGACTAGATGGCTCTTTTGGTCAGTCAGGATAATAGTTGGATGCATACCTTTTTCTGAGATGGGCTAATTTGTGGAGATTTTGGCATTGGTTCTTCGATTGGTCCCATGATAGCGCTTTTGGGCGGCTCAGATGGTACATTAGACGGCTTAGAATATCATTTGGCAACTTTGATGGATCGTGATGCTTTTTTGGATGGTCAGATTGATCCCATTCACAATGCATTCTTTAGTGATATGGTTAGCTTTGATGGTAGAGATCGTCCATTATTTTTTTGTCCTCTTCTTTTATCATTTGCAGCGGTTGGTGTGCCTGTGTGATCCACCTACGAGATAGGTGAGTCTTCCCGAGTCGCTGAGGATATAGTTGAGCTACTGGCAATGGCTCCTAGAGTACTTATGTTGTGGTTGTCGGGCAAGGCGGCGCGATGCCAGTTGATGATGAGATCCCCCTTAGCCAATTCCTGGCTCAAGAGATCATAGTTGTTGACTCCCTTTAGGAGGATGTTGTCGTTGACCTTCATGACGAGGGGATGTCGCATTTTGATGAGCTGTCAGTTTCTTCTGAGATGATAGTCATTGAGGGTGTTCCCCGTCCACACTTGCTGACTTCATCCGCATTCAGTTTACTCTAATCGGTTGCGAGCTTGAATTCAAAGATTTTCAGACTTTGAGCTCTACGAGATGGAGTACTACAGCTTTGGCAAGGTCCTTCAATTGATCCAGATAGATATTGATTGGAGAATGATCACGGCAGACATAGACAGTTGGGTACCAATGCTGAACTTGTTTGAGTTCAATGATCTGGAGCTACGATTGATTTCTGTGGCCCATCAGGCAAGGAGAAATATGAAGCTCACGCTCAGATGCTACGACTATTTTTGGTAGAGGATGATGGATGATTGCGTCCAATACACGAAGGGCTGTGAAGCATGTCAAAGGAATGGACCGGTCCAACATGTACCCGTGACCAAGATACATCCCATAATAAAGTCAAGGTTGTTCCGAGGATGGGCGATCAATTTGATAGACTCGATTCACCCACCTTCAACTCACATGGATTCATTTATCATCATAGCAACTGATTGCTTCACCAAATTGGGAAGAGGCAAGGCCTATGAGGAAAATCGGTCATGCAGAAATCATCGGATTCATTGAAACAAACATTACCATCGTTTTGGGATATTAAAGTCCATTACTATGGACTAAGGTGTGGCCTTCCCGGCTAAGGAAGTACGGGCGATGACTGATAGATATGGCATAAAATTTTTACATTCGACCCCTTACTATGCCCATGCTAATGGCCAGGCTGAGGCTAGCAACAAGGTGATCAAGAATATCTTAATAAAAATAATTCGAGAAAATTCCAGGGAATGTCATACCAAACTATTTGAGGCTTTATGGGCTTATAGGATATTGCCTCGTGCCAGCACTATGGTCAGTCCGTTTGCATCGACTTATGGACACAATGTAGTCCTATCTATAGAAATTACGGTCACCTCATTGCGAATTGCATATAAAGCTTAGCTGACCCGTTTAGAGTTCACAGAGGCAATGTTGTCTGAGCTCTTCGAGTTGGACAAGGTTTGTATTAAAGCTCTGGACTAGATTGTGGCTAACAAAGCGTCCGTGGCGCGAACATACAACAAAAAAGTGAAGGGAAATTCTTTCGGAATTGATGTTGTCTAAAAAATGGTATTGCCTATTAGCCAGAAAGACCAAACGTTAGGCAAGAAATGGTCACCCATGTGTGAGAGGCCATATACTATCGAGCAAATCCTCAAGGGAGGGGCTTATGTACTTAAAGATATGGATAGGAATATTGCAAGGGCTCTTATATATGGTCTTTTCTTAAAACAATGCTTCCCTTCATTATGGAAAGTCATTAGGAATCAAGCCAAGCCAAGTTAGTAAAATAGATAGTTTATTCGAATAAAGCCCTGTGATAAGGGTATATTAGTTACAAGATAGTTTTAAAAAAAGCTAGAAGAAGAGGGGAAGGAGAAAAGTTTTGATAGGGCTACAAGTGGGCTGACTTAAGCTCTTCAAATCTTTTAGCAGCATCAGTTTTTGTCTCCCTCACTACATTTCTCCTCTCAGTCCATGGGGCTTGTTGGCTCATAGCGCTATAGAGGAGCATTTGACATAAGTGAGACATTGGTTGATAGTCGTGTACTCCAACTCAGATGACTTCTTTTTAGCTTCATTGGATTCAATGCGATCCCAATAAAGTGCTATCTGGGACTCAATGAACGTGACTAGCTCCTCATTTTCAGATCGATCACAGTTTGGGTAAAGCCAATGGAGCTCAACGAAATCGGCAGACAGACCATTGCGCACGCATTTCAATGACCGCAACATCTTCTCCTTAAAATTATGTTCACGAGTCCAGTGCAATTTGTTCTTCCAAGCCCTCTTCATGACGGGCTAGCAGGGTTTTAGACTCAACGCTAAGGGCTGATAGACGAGATAGGGAAGCAATGCAAAGCTCAAGCTCTCGGTCGACCTCAAAGTATTCTTTTCCAAGTTGCCAGAGTTCTGAAAAAATCTTAGGAATCTCCTAAGGAGGCAGCAATTTACAAGGAGCTCAGCAGTGTCCTTAAGAAAGGGAAAATGATCGTGTAGGAAGGAGGAACCCAAGAAGGAGTCCATCCCTTCCGCAAATATTTCTTCCATGATTTGAATTGACATAAAAAAAGAAGTCCATCAGAGCTAAAGTAGTGGTGACAAAGATTCTGGTTCGAATTGGTTCGTGGTGCATCCTAAAATCTAAGGGCTACTTTTATAGATTGGAGATGCAGCAGTTAATGCGCGTAGGGTGCGGTGTGACAGTTGGTTACTCGAGGCTGAACAAAACGTTCCCAGGATCGTGGTAATGCAGTGGAAGAAATGGGATGTCCTCGAGAAACAAGATGCTGCCAACGTGGCCGAGGTATGACATGCACATTTAAGGAATGGCTAAGTATTGCACGTTTGTTCTGGAATACAACGGCCAAGCCGACTGTTAAAGTACTATCTAAGTCAAACAACATGGCTGGAACAAAAGAATGTCCTACTCCTTAAGTTTTTATTTAATACTGGAATTTATTTGTTGCCACACTGGTCATCGACTGCATTACTATATAAGGAAAACATAGACAGAGAGCATAAAAGTGGTCGAGTGGCCCAAATATTGATCCTCTTGAACTCTTTAAGGAGGGCGTGCATCTCCACTTCATCCTTCTCCTTGAGTGCAGCCCAGGCTATTCCTTCAATTACAAGTGGCAAGAGATGAAGTAACTGATCGATACGAAGGGCGGTCAGAGAAACCTCACCCTCTGCTATTTTCCTGGCACTGGAACTTTCTTTCGACCACCCTTGATACAGGGCAATTTTCTCATCTAGGAACGATAAGTCTGCTGGAATGGCCATCTCATTAGCATATAACACGTTATCTCGTTCGTCCAATTCTTCTATTAGTCAAGCAGGTAGGATTGCAATATCCTCGGCATGGTCCAGTTGAATTGGTGCTCTTGGGCGCAATGTAGTCGTTCGTACCAAGTTAATTCATGCTTGCCACTCGTCTGAGAGCAAAAGTCAGGTCACAGTTGCTCTTTCCCATGGCATAGAGACGCTGCGGCTTTTGAATAACTCCTCCAAGCACGATGTCTGATTCGGCTGCTGAAGAAGCACTTAGAGCGAAGCTATTGGCATCAAACAACAAGATGGAAAGGGAATAATCATTCAAGCTAGATTCAAGAATTTCTTTTAAATAATATTCAACACCCGTGGTAAGAGAGGATGGACTGGAAGCCATTGAGACAATTTAAGGTTGTGAAAATGATTGACTAGATGGGAGATTAGATGTTGTTTAAATAGTAAGCATCTGGTACCCACGATTTAGAAGAGTTATGGCGATAATACCCTCGCACGTTCCTCTTTATTAAGAACATGGAGCAGTTGGAGCACTGAATTCAAAAATAATCTATAGTCCACCAAATTTTTAGGAAGTAATTAGTCACACACAATAAGAGCAAGGAAAGTAGATGGATGACAAGTTGTAAAAATGGCTCAATGGCCATATATGTGAAGGAAAATACATGATTACAATTCAGAAATGGGAACATAAAATGCATTACAGCGTTTCCTTCGCTGCCCCCAACTTGCCCTTTGTTGCTTGCAATGCAGACTCCTTGGCCACCAACTGAGAAATTTGACCGTTATCTACTGTTTGAGAATGAATAACATATGCCAGTCAGATGACCTTCTCCTTGTGTTGAAGATGTTCTGTGTGCTTGCTTGCAAATTCCTGCTTCAGCGTTGTCAGTTCTATTTCTAGAGCCATTATTCAGATTGCAAGGTTATCCGGCTCTGCATAAGAGGTATTTCGCTTGGTATGTTCGGTATCAAGCTCCCAAGCAATGGCGTCCATAGAGGTCCTCCTAGATTCAACTTGTAGCTCATTTCGCTCCAAATTGGTCGACAACAACACCAACATGTAAACAGGTCTTGAGCAACCCCTGAAGTTCCTAGACAATAGGTATATTATCGACAAGGATTGTGTTTGATTAGGAAAAAATGTGGTAAGCTTCGACCAAGTGGTCAAGTTTGTCGATCAACTCAGCGTCGAGAAACCCCTCTAGACCCTTCTGTAATAGAACTTGGAGTTCGGCCCTCACATCTTTCAGACTTCCATAAGGAGAAGGAGATTCAACCATTGTGGTCTCCCCAGCTAGAGCCCTTCAGAATGAAGAGATAATATCCGCCACCGGAGAAAGGTTTTTGATGGAGGCAGTAGCAGTCTCGGTCGCAGCATTCTTAGCCAAAACTTCCTCAATGACTTCTACTACCATGAGCCCTGTAGCTTCAGTTAAAACTGCCTTAATGACTTAGACCGCAGCTGGCCCTGTAGCTTCAGCCAAAACTGCCTCAACGGTCTCGATCGAGGAGGCAGCATGTTCCTCAATCTTGACCGTAGTTGGCTTATTGACCTCGGCTGAAGTTGGCTTAATGACCTCAACTGAAGGAAATAATTTAGCTCTTCAACCATACTCATTTAGAATTCTATCATCATTAAATCTGCAAACTTAGAGGAGGGGTCAATACAAGTTGATCCATAAATAATATCATCTACATATATCTGAACAATCGACATGTCTTCATTACATTTTTTGATAAATAGAGTTTTATCGACACTCCCCATTTTAAAATTTTGACTAAGAAGAAATTTGGTCAGTTTTTCATACCATACTCTTGGCACTTGTTTTAAACCATACAGAGCCTTTTTAAGACGATATACATTATTATGAATTTTGGAATCATCAAAGCCCTTAGGTTGTTCAACATAAACTTCCTCATTTAAGTCATTGTTTAAGATGACACTTTTGACAACCACTTGGTACATTTTGAAATTTTTATGGCATGCAATGGAAATAAGTAATCTGATAGACTCAAGGCGAGCAACTGGAGCAAAGGTCTCATCGTAGTCAATTCCTTCAATATGTGTGTAACCTCACACAACCAATCGTGCCTTATTTCTAATAATATTTCCTAGTTCATTAGTTTTATTTTTGAAAATCCATTTAGTTTCAATAACATGTCTATCAGAAGGTTTAGGAACCAAATACCACACATAATTTCTAACAAACTAATTTAATTCATCTTGCATGACTATAATCCAACTTTCATCTGCCAAGGTTTCATTTACATTAGTCAGTTCTATCTGGGAAGTAAAGTAAACATAATTATATATGTTTTCCACCTGTCTTCTGGTTTGAACACCAGTACAAGGGTTACCTAGTATTTAATTAGTTGGATGATCCTTGACTAATCTTAGTTCAGTTAAATCTAACTTTGATGATGGTTTAGTTTGATTGATAACAACATTTATAAATTCATGTGTCACCACAGTTCTTTTATTTAGGACATGATATGCTCGACTGTTTAGAGCGTATCCCAAAAATATTCCCTCATCACTTTTAGCTTCAAAATTTTTCAGATTTTTTCGATCTCATAAAATGAAACATTTTCTTCTAAAAGTGCAAAAATTTAATAGATGGTTTTCTATCAAACCAAAGTTCATAAGTTGTTTTACTGAACAACAGTAACTTTAGAATTGAACTTTACCTCAATCTTGATAGCATCGGTATTCCTCAATTCTTGAATAGCAGTAACTTTAGAATTGAACCTGTCAGGAAGTGATCATAGTATTTTTGCACAAACCTTACTTTCAGGGACTTTTTCTCCAAGACCCCACATAAAATTAACAATGTCATTTAATTTCGTATAGAAGTCCATGATGACTCACTTTCTTCCATACGAATTTCCTCAAACTTCATTGTGAGGATTTGAATCTTAGACTTTTTGACAATGTTAGTTCCTTCATGTGTCATTTCGATAATATCCCATGCTTGTATTGCTATATCACACGAAATGATTCTTTTGAATTCATCCGGTGATAGAGCACAAGTAATAGCATTAAGGGCTTTCGCATTTGCATGCTTTCACTTTTCTAAGTTGTTGTCCAAAAGATATAGGTGATTTCTTTCATGGGCGTGGTTCCATTTTCAGCTACTACTTCCATCATAGGAGGGATCCATTGGGTCATAGTGGCTTGAAACACACTTTCATCAATGGACTTGAGGAAAATCCCCATCCTTGCTTTCCAATAAGAATAATTTGAGCCATCAAAGGGAGGTGGCCGGAAAATGAATGGATACCACTTGAAAGGACAAGGTATAGATGTCCTAGAGCGGCGTGGGGGGGGGGGGGGGGGGGGGGTTGAATAAGACAATACAAAATATTTTGATATAATGTGAAATAATAAAACAAATATACTCAATTGCTTAGAGTATTGGAATCTTGATTTCAAATAGTTCATAGGACAACCTTCACTTAAAAGATTTAGGTAGGACAATCATATTTCATGACGTCTTTGATACCAAAATATCAAACTTAGTAAGTGACAATCAATCACAAGACTAGCATATAAAGAATAAATCAATCACCATAATACACAAGGGGTTATAGTGGTTATGCCTAAACTCCATGCCTACTCCACTCCTAAAATTACTACCCTTGTAATTTTGGCTTTCACTATTCAAGGTTTTCACAGGTTCACCTTAACAACCTTATATAGTCTTTGTGATTTCTGCGGGCTATCACAACAAAACCCACTTAGTGATTTTCACGGGCTCACCACAACAAAACCCACTTCGTGATTTTCACGGGCTCACCAGAAAATAACCCTACTGAAATTTCCAGGTAATTTCAGAAAAACTCAAACTAAAATGAAAGTAAATTTGTGCTTATCTTCAATTGGCGAGTCGAAGACGTAGCTGTAGCTTGAATGCAACAATCTTTTTTTTTTTGGGATATAGATGAAGTCGTAAATGTGTTCAACCTAAAAAGAATATAAGGATCTAATATATTTTCAATGTAATAAACAATACCCTAATACTGCAAATTAAATTCTCTAATTCGCAAGTAGAGTTGGATTACTTTATTAAAATGGTTTAAACTAACATGAGAAAGATAATACAATTAGTTAAATCAAATATAAGAATTATCGCACAAATAGCTTAAGGAGGCTTGGACTTTCACTCTTTTTTTTTGAGAAGAAGGATCTGTATTTTTCTTATCTTGAATGAGTCAAAGAAAGCTTATATTTATAGCCAAAGGTATTGAAATTCAGCTGGCCTAATTTTAGGTTTGGGTAGCCAAATTCCAATGATTGTGTGCTAACGGATCTTCAGATTTTACAGGATGAAATCTTTCAAAAATTCGGCTAGCCCAAGCAAAAATTTGGCTGGTTGAATCTTCATGAGATTTGAAATCTTATCTTGCTAGAAACTTGACCGAAATCCTTCACGCTAGCCGAGCGAGCAGGTTGGGCTGGCCGAACGTAATCCAGAAAAAAATTATCTTGTTGTATACTTGCCCAAATAATGTTGGGTTGGCCAAAGGTAGTTAGGCTGGCCGAATTTGAGGTCGGGTAGGCCTATCTCTAGTGTATTTTACTTAAAATCATATATTATCATGATATTATGTGAAATACACCTAACATAGGGTCAATCTAAGGTAATACCACTTGATGGTTGACACATACAAAGTGTTTTGTTCGTTGAACCATGTTGGGCTTTAAAGGCTTGAGATATTAAGTCTTCCTTGAGATGTTGATCTAGTCTTTACGTGTTCTTCATGAGTTATCGAAGCATATCTCATGAGTGCTTGTGCTTCTTTAAGGACTACGAAAGTTGACAATCTTAATTGTGCTTAAGTATAAGCACTTACACTTAGAGACATATAAAGCCCCACATTAGTCACTATAAGGTGATCATAGAGAGGCGGGTTGTAAGATTTGTGGGTGAAAGGGTATGGAATGCATTGGATGAGGTTGAATTGCCAAGTAAGTAATGATGGGTAGTATTGCTCGACCCCCGCCTCAATGTTTTTGCCTATCTTGATCATCCCTCTGTAGGCAAGGTCTCGACCATGAATATAACTGGCCCAGTTTTTGTGCGATCGACCAACCGAATATGTGTCCATTGGCTCTAACCATCCAGTGAGCCATTTTGGTCCATATGTCTCTCCCTCAAAGAAAGACATGAAGGATTGGTCTTCTTTGGGTTTGTTGAAAAGGAATAAGTTGTGGAGATATTGATTGTTTGTAAGATTTTCTGGTAGGTATGGAGGATTCTATCGCTAAAGAAAGGGTACAATTTCCCTTTGTGCATGGTATGACGGAAGAAGGTAGTATGAAAATATGCATAGAACCACATCTATAAGAGCCACAATGGCCCTCCCGCAAATTGTAATCCCTTGCGGGTAGTCTCGTAAAGGCCTCGATATAAGTAGCCGAGAACATATGGTGCGAGGGCGATCTTGTAGCTCTGAGTAACTTGCTTGACTAGAGCAACGTATTTTGTAATGACCTGTTGAACACTCACACAGAGAAGGTGTCGGCAAATCCAAATGAGAAGGAAGGTCATGTGTTCATCATCATCGACTGGGCCCTCCAAATTGCGGTAGGTCTTCATGAAGGTGTTGTAAGCCTTATGAACTTTGATTGGGAAGTCCTTACGTTGTCTGGAAATAGCACCAGCATAGTATGTCATACTGAAGGGTAGTAGTTTGGTCAGGTGACATATGTCCTTAATGGTTGGACTCATCAGACCACAGCTAAAGAGGAAGGTGTTGGTCGACGTGTTCTAAAGGATGAAAGAGCAAGAAGAAGGGTTGGTTTGGCCGCATACTCTTAGACGGAGAGTTTTATGCATTTGTAGATTCTCATTTCCTCAATGATGCTTCATATTGGGAAGACACTTGGGTGAACCATTTGTCCCAATCTTGGAGAGGCTTCGGCGAGGAGTCTTCACAACATTTGTAGCGTTAAGCATAGATCCATATCATATCAAAATCTCTTCTCTCGGGCAGATAAAAAAAAAAGGGATTCAGAGGTTGAACCTAATCATCCATAATTTGTATGAAAAATGCCAAACCTAGGCAAATGATCTAATCATCTAGAGGAGATTTAAAGATCGTATCTTCAGTACATTTCTTTGCAATAAGATCCATTACAACCATTATGTCGCGTTAATCAACTGTAGGAACAGAGGAAGAAGAAGAAGCCATTGAAGAAGGAAAAGTCAGAAATGAAGGTTTTGGGAAGAAGGTTGCAAGAAGGAAGGAAATTTGAAAAGCGTAAGTGGAAAACGTTTGTAGTAGTGCTTATATTGGCTGAAGAGTGATAATTTATTGGAGCATTATTATTGTTTGGCATGATAGGTAGAGTGAACACATGTAAACACTAGGTTCATCTGATGCCTCAATTCGACACGATCGATACTAACAAAAACGGTTGAAGGTGGTTCACATTCATGTGGCACATGTACGCATTTATTGTTGTATTAATAAGGACTCAAACGTCGCTGTCACTTTCACCAAAAGGAAAATGAAGAGGGGCGCAATGTTCATACCCGTTTCGGCCATATTCTGCCCCATCTAATCAGAGTAAGTCACGTGTGATCATTACTGCATATCATTCTTGCATTAACAAGAGTACTTATGACCTGATTGTTGTATTGCTTTATCATTACTACTTGACTGAATTGATAACATGTTAACCTTTGCCTTATAGTACCACTGAGTTGATCATTCACTCCCACTCTGGGACGGTGTTTTAAAACAACAACCAAACTCTTTTGTAGTTATAGATGACAATGAGTTTTACGCGACAGAGCCAGACTTCTTTGACGAGGAGGAGGAATTCTCCTATGTTCAGCTTTCAGGCGGGTCTTTGTAGCCCTCGTTTTGATTCGACGGGATTACAGGGATACTTGGATTTGTCGGACATTCGCACTTTGATATTTTGTAAATTTTGGAACTATACATGTATATATTCAGCCTGGTGACATACTCATATTCTGGGGATTGAAAAACACTTACATACCTTATATATCTATCTCGGTCTTCCGCTTGCCTAATTACCTTAACTCTGGAGTATGATATGCAGATCTAGTGTAATCCCATTCATGTGTAATGCACTAATATAGACAACATTTAATCATCATTATCTATGTTTCATAAGTGATGCGACGGATCTCGGGAGTTGAGCTTTGCTCGACCCCCGATTTTCGGGGCGTTACATTTTCCCTCATGTACAAGTAACGCTTTATTTCATGTTCATTAAGCTACATTCAAGGAGTATTATTTCTTTAAGAGCCTCTTATGTTATGTAAAGAATGGATCCAAAGTGATTCTTTGGGCCCCATGTGCATTTGGGTGGGCCCAAATTCCATTTTGGTTCCTCTTTTCATGTTCTCTTTTCTCATGCCTCTATGCTTTTCTTTTCCTTTCTTTTCACGTGTGTGGGCCCATTGAGATGGAATTGCCTACATCGGATTTTTGGCCCTCAAAATTCTCCGTGGTGGTCTAAATATCCTCTGGGAATCCTATGGACATGAAAAAATGGATCCATGCTAAATCTGTATGTTCAAATGGGCTTGAGATTTCATGTTGGGCCTAAATGAGACAAGTGACCCATCCTTCTTTAGGGATTCTGGGTTTATTTGCTCCCTTTGTATGTTTTGCACCTAATTTCCTTGGGCCAAGATAGCTACACCCTTTTGCCTTCTTTGGTGGGCCTTGAATGACTTTTGTGGCCCATGTCAATGTTAGTCAAGGGCTTAACGTCTTAATGTAATTGTCAAGCCCAAGTTCTTTTCACGGGTTCACTTTTGGAAGAACGTTCGCTTGGCTACCTCTTTCGGACCTTGACTTGAAAATCTCAATCTTATTTGTACATGTAAACATGTTAATTTGTCATTCTTTTTTGTAGATGGATCATAACTAGTTCACAGGAAGCCGTTTGTAAGTGTGGGAATTGAGGCATCCTTGGTCTCCACTTTCGGTTTTCTTTTGAAAGTGGTTTATGGACTTTTTGGTTCTTAGATAGACTAGCACTCATTCCTTCTCAAGTGCCCCACTAGTAGACCTTTGGTTCTTTTACTTTTTTGCCTTGTATTTTTTGAAGGGATCGGTCTCATCGTGACTTTAGGGTGACTCATTTTCCATCTTAAGACCACTTGTGCACTCATACTTGAGACTTGTACCCTGAATGGCATTTCCTTTTTCTCATTGGGTGGGTGCCACCTTGTCCGTATTGCCTATCTTGAAGTGAGTCAAGGGACAAGCTCATATGAAGTACTTTTGGACTTGTTGTGTCTTGTGGAGCCTTTTCCATGTCTCACTTTAAGTTAGTCACTCAAAGATTGAAAAGGAGATGGGATGGGATTCTTACCTTGACCCGCTCTTATATAGATATGTCGTGTTGGCCTCGCAACTAGGTTAGTGCTTCATCATCATCCGATGTCGATCCGGCCCATATTCCTCGCGAGAATAATCACCTTCTTTTGGGAGCTCGCCCTGGCGTTTCTTTGCCTTCCATCAAGGAATGGGGGGCTTGTGAGAACTGGGAAGATTGGTTGCCTGGTCCATAACATTGACTTGATGATATTTTGGAGGCTTCTTAAATCTTCATTTTCCTCGGGCCAATAGGATGTTGGTGGTTGACCTTTGTGAGCGTTGGTGGGACAACACTCACACATTCCAATTACCCTTCGTGAGTGGGGTATTACCCCATTAGATGTTTTTATGCATGTGAGCCTCCCATCTTATGATGCTCTTGTTCCGAACACTGAGACCCTGCTAGCCATTACTGCTAATGACTGGATGAATCTCCTTAGGGTCATTCCCCCAAGCTCGGAGTTCTATTATAATCAATTAAAACTCTGCTAGTTGATGGCCACCTTCGTGCGTGTTATCCTGGAGGATAATCAGACAGTCATTTTTAGGGCTAGAGCTATGGTGATGTTATTCTGGGGTCCCTCATATTTTGTCATGGCAATGAGAGAATGAATCCTAAGTTGATCTTCTTGTTAAAGGACCTATCGTACTGAATTTTGGTCGATTATCGAAGTGACTGCCACTTCCTTATCCATGATCTCTTGATCCTTGGGATGATGACCATGCTCATTTTCCCCTTTTTGTTTGATCCTTAGACCTTTTTCTATGACCATTTTCCCCATCTTTCCCCACCATCGAAGGATCTGGACCCTCCTCATTGTCGTTCTATGGCGGCTAGAGAATCATTATCCGATTGCACGTATCTCAAAAGATAGCTGGTGGGATGATATCGAAAGCCTCACTTAGAACGATGTAAGTGTTGATCTTTAGTTACTAAATGTTATCTTCTAATTTCTTATTAATCGAATGATGATTTTTTACCCTTGCACAGTTCCGAATGATGTCATTCACTCGCCTTCGCATGTTCTCGACCTTATCGGCTGGGATGGCGTTCAAGGCATCCCGTCACTTTCGCCTGTTTTTTTTTTTTTTTTTTTTTTTTTTTTTTTTTTTTTTTTTTTAATCTAGATACCTACAGATGGTATATAGGTGAGCGAAGATTTGGTCAGTCATATGTTCATTTGTCGCCACCTTCGAAGTTGATCCGCTCTGGTCCTGTCATTTTAGGTAGCTTTATTGAGATGCAAGCATGGGATTTCATCATTCTTAACAGAGATTGTGCTTCATGATATCGCCAGTTTGACATGGGGTCAATCTTCCCTTTTGTTTTTGCTCCTCAACAAGATCACCGATACGCTGGTGATTCGCTGATGGTGCCCTTGGCTGAGGAGTTCTACGCAGGGCAGCAGGAGAGAGGTGATGATGATGATTACGTGGGTCACTTGTAGGGGCTTCAACTGGGATTCGATCCTTCTTTCTTCGACATTTGTATATGATCTCTTGTATTCCTCTCTAAAGGATCATGCACTTGTACTTGTACGACCTAGATTGTCACGCCCCAAACCCGGGAACCGGGCTCAGAAAATTCCTGATTGCCGAATCTGGTGTCGATAGCATCCGTAGTACCCCATTTTCAGCTCCCAGTGTCCATACGCCAGATTCCGATCCTGGGATCCTACAAGGAGGATTTTCAGTGTGAATTTTTTTATAAAGAAGCATAACCACAATTATACCCAAATCACAAGAACAACATCATCACCACATATCCACTAATATAAATATAAGAATACAATGCTGAAAGGGAAATACATAAATAACAAAATCTCCAAAACGATCTTCCCCAAGCTCCTGTCTCAACGCTGTTACGACCTAACGTCACCTGCACGCAACGTTCATGCATAAGCTTACTAAGAAGCGTAGAGGGTGGTGCGTGTGTACGAAATAGATGTGCCAAGCACACAAATATCAGATTAACCGAAAATACTGGCAAGTTCATGAATATTGTCAACCATAACAAGGCTATGTGATGCAAGACATAGTATGTCAAATGTCATATGCTGAGGAAGCAATGCAATGTGCAAATCCTGACAAGTCCACGAATACCATCATCCTTATTTAGGCCATGTAATGCAAAACATAGTAAACCAAATGTCATATGCAGAGGATGCAATGCAAAAGAAATGACAAAACTAGAGTGTGTAGACGGGATGATAGTACGTGGTATCACAAGTTGTGGGGTTCATCACAAGAGACTTTTATCCAAACCAGTCCCGTACCTAAATTTGGACCACTAGACTCAATGTGGTAAACTCCTGATCTCAGGTTAATTGCGCACCTAACCGAAATCATGGCCATTGCGAAGGTACACTTAATGATTTAGTTGTGCACCACCGGCCCGAGTGGATAGTGAATGAATGAATGAATGAGTTAAATACTGAGTACGCAACTCGTACTCAGTAAGTCTATATATCAGTACCGTACATCTCCGGGATATCACGGGGGTCTAGTACACTCCACACCAGATTGTCACCCCATTGCGCGCAACCATATGAGTGGAAAAGATCTCATTATCTGCCCGGCTATTAGTATACCATTGCTTACCTGACTTGTCAATAGCGGACCCATTTACGAGCTAGTCAAACTCAACCTAACTGAGCCCCCTTACCCGGGCGGGTAAGGTCACACCCCCTTCACAACTGACCATGACACAGTGGGAGGTGCTGCCTACTGGTATTCGGCACTCGGGCGCTCATGTATTCACTCGGTCTAAATGTTAGAGCATCTCATGACCAAGGAGGTTTAGGGACTTTCACCCAAGGACATTGAAAGTGCCCAAGTGATAGAACCAAACATTTTTGGTATCCCATCTGGTCATCCACAATATGCCTATGGAGGCTATAACCCTGGTGTTGCTAGGGTGTACAGAGATCATGTCACACAAAATGCGAGATGCATGAGTCATACCATCCAGTCATGCATCAACCTGCACGTACAATGCGATCATGTGGGGAAACTTTATCTTGCAAGGAGTCCCATAAACATTTCAGCCCAATGACATATGATATGATCAGTCACTCCTTATAACATGCATAAAAATGATGCGTATGAGTATGTATCATGATGTTATACTAAGCATGTTCTCAGTATATCCTACTAGACTAAGTACACTAGCATGATTATCAAATATAGCAGGCGATGATCGGCCTTAACCGGTATGTCACTTACAAGAATAGGAGTTGAACGATACTCCCCACTAAATATATAGAAGTCTATATGGAACGATCGATGTTAGACTATCATAACCTACTCAAGGTACTAGCATATCATATATCTTATGGCGAGGTCCACTGTAAAGATGGTGGGTCTAACCCATATACTAAGGTAGTCTTCCCACCATGGATATACCAAATCTGATACCATATAGTCTTCCATCTACGACAAGGGGTGATGATGTACTAAATAATGGATGGCCTAGGCGCCATACTTGCATCAAGAATGGGCCTCATGGGTGAGTCTAATGGTTATACAACAAGGTGAGTTCAGAGGGTGAAACTATGAACAATAAGTGGGCTTCCTCACCCCCTCTAACATGCAATAAACTGGGCCTTCCTATGGGGCCCGATATGAATACAAGGTGAGCTCCAAGGTTTGGATAATTCCTACAATGCACGGTGGAAGGCACCATCATCAATGGGGGCCCAACGGTTTGGGTTGGCTCAATGGGTATTACTAACATAAGTGGGGGCCCAATGGTTTGGGATAACCCAATAAGGATAGATGGGGAATGGGCTTAGCAATGGGCCGTAGGGAGATTTAAAATGCGAAAATTTAACCGTCATTGTCTTCTAATGTGCGGTCCATTTAGGATTGGAATCAGAATTATAACAGGGCCTACGACCCTTAAAATCTCTAGAAGGACGGATGGTCCGCGTGTGTATCACATACATCATGGTGGCCTCACACATCACAATTGGACCTCACACATACAATGGGCCTCACACATATAATGGGCCTCACATATAGGCTTTAACATCACAATAAGCCTCACACACGAGCCTCATACATCACAAGGGGCCTCATCACATCAAGTGGGCCACATGCCTCATAGTGGGCCTCACATCAACAAGTGGGCCAGTTGGGCATCCCATTGATGGATGACCTAGATACAACATGGTGGGTCCCATGTGAGTGGGGATCAAGCTGATATTGGTGATTTCTCTTCGTCCAGGCCTGTCCAAAATGGACAGCCAGGTCGGCCCTGCCCACTGGACGGCGTAGATGAAACACATTGCGATGGGCCTACTACTGATGAACGACATGGATGAGACACATCACGGTGGGCCTACTGGGCCGCTGGATGACGTAGATGAGACACATCACGGTGGGCATGTTGGGCCGTTGGACGATGTAGATGAGACACATCACGGTGGGCCTGCCGGGCCGCTGGACGGCGTAGATGAAACATACATCAGGTGAGTCCCACCGTCCCACGTTGGATGGTGTTGGACACCACATACATCAGGTGGGTCCCACCGTCCCACGCTAGACTGTGCTCTACACCACATACATCACGGTAGATCCCATCGTTCCACGCTAGATGGTGGGGAGTACAACGTATACATCAAGGTGGGGTCCACGTGACTGGGCCACCTCACTTAGAATAAGATGATATTTGTGTTTTCCTCTTCATCAGCGCCTGCTGCTAGATTGCAGCAGATCCAGCTGATCAAGGATCATCTGGCTAGTGCTTGGACGGGCAGATGATGGATGACGAGGATATAAAATGCATACATCACGGTGGTGCCCATGTGATGGGCCACACGGCCCCACACCAAGCTGATATTTGTGCTTTTTCCATGGCCAGGCTGGCCCAAAAATAGGTCGTAAGGGCTACTAGACGGTGGGCAGTAATGTGGGCCGCTCCCACTATTTGGACAGCCATGTGGTCCACCATTTGGATAGCATGGATAATACTCATACATCATCAGGTGGTCCATCATAGAGAGAGAGAGAGAGAGAGAGAGAGAGAGAGAGAGAGAGAGAGAGAGAGAGAGAGAGAGAGAGAGAGAGAGACGTGTGGTGATGGAGGGAGCTCCGCCACTATGAGCTCCCTTCTATTATACAATTCATACATCAAGATGGGTGTCCCAAGATTGTGTGGGCCCTCTCATCAACAAATCAAGATGGGGAGACCATCCCCACTACAAATCAAGGGTCTAGATGACCCCTTACATGTTGAATATCAAATAAACATCATGGTGGGGTCCATGGAGAATGGTCCCATCTTGGGATTCATATATGTATCATGGTGGGCCATTGGCCGTACCTTGGGCCCAAAATGGGATCCCTACCATTAATCGGTAGTCCCCACTTGTCCCATGCATCAAAGTCAATGATCTAGACCTATAGGCACCCACCTATGGATCTCCTTTTTGGTCCCTTGCACTCCTTAGCTTCTAGGCTTAACCTTTAAGGGTGGAAGATGAAGATTGAAGGGTTGGATGATGAGATTAGGGGTAGGGAATGGGTCTAACACTTGGCTATTTTCTCTCCCTAGCTCTTCTCTCCTTGGACAGTTTCTCTTCTTTGGTTGCTTGGGATGGGTAGAGAATGGGATGGGATGGGATGAAAAGAGAGAAGGGATGGGATGTGTAAGATAGGAATGATGGGTGTGTAAGAGAGTGATGGGTGTGTAAGAGAGGAGTGATATGAGAGTTGACTTTGGGGATAGGTTGCTTGTCTTGGTGGAAAGAGAGATGATGGCTAGTGATGGGATAGGGATGGGTAGAGATTCTCTATAATCTCTCAGAATTCACAACGTGTGGCATTTCCTCGAGATATACGTGGACCCACAACTCCTAGCCTAGGCATTGCATTGGTGTGCAAGATGCGGCGTTAGAACCACGACAATAGTGCGGTTGCTAGGGTATAGGTTTCGGGTTGAGTTGATTCGGATCTTCAGGATGTGACTTAGGGTCGCGTGCATTTGTTGTCTAAAGTTTGTGGGTCGTCGAAATTCGACGGAGAGGATCGCAGGAGTTGGTGGAATGGTATGGTACTAGGATACGGGCCTTACATAGATAGTCTTGGTCAATGAAATGTACCTTTCTGCATCATATCTTTGTCATTTGAGGCTCTCTTTATGTTCTTAATCTTGAGGAAGTTGATTAACGTCATGGATCATGTCTACGCAATGTTTCAACAATTTGGATCATCCAGGTCCACCTTGATCATCAATTGAGTACTTTCGGGTTTACAGGCCTATTTTGAGCCCATATCTTCATGATGGGTCACTTGGGGAAATATATGGATGATGTTTATCACATTCCGACCAAAGTAGGGGTTCATTTGAGGTACCAACGGCAACCAAGGTGCCTCCGGCTGACGTCACCTGTGATTTTCACCTACCACGGGCCCTAGAGCCAATCTCGTGTAAGAGGGGTTTGAAAGTGCAGCCTAGTGGCAACTTGGTTGCCACCGGTCTCCCATCTGGTGTGATTTCTTAGCATGTTCTAGTTCGGACAATGCAAACATTCCCCTGTTGCTGGTTCCCATCACTCTCTGCACTCTGAAGCTTCGATTCTACACGGATTCCCACTTTTTCTTCTTCCTCCTTTTTATCCTCTCTTCATCTTGGCCATCCTCTTCATGGGCCACCTAAGATGGGATTATGGATTCCATTGTTGCTGGAGTGAGGGGATCCTCATCATTGGATGAGTTAATGGCTTTGGATAGTGAAGATACCTCTCTCATTGATGGCTTGGATGATGCATTGGTGGGAGCTATTAATGGTGGCGTTAGTAGGGGTTTGGGAATGGTAATTAGGACTGAATTAAATGCCATCATTAATGGGGATGTTGCTGAAATTACCACCATTAATTGTAAAGCCCTGAAAATCGAGGGTCGAGCAGAAGTTCAACTCCTGAGTTTTAACGCATCACCTATGCAACATGGATAATGATGATTAAAGGTTGTCCATGTTAGTGCACTAAACATGTATGAGATTATACCAAATCAGCATATCATACCCCAGAGACAATTAAATTATGCAAGCGGAAGACCATGATAGGTATGTATAAAACATATAAGTGGTGGTGCGTCTCCAGAGTATAATCATGTTCCAGGTTAAACAATTACATGTACCATTTCGAAATACAAAATATTAAAATGTGTAGGTCCATCTACATCATGAAATCCCTATAGCCCCGACGATCAGAATGCGGCCTGCATGAACCCGCCAGAGTATTGCATACACGAGAACTCTTCGTCTTCATAAAAATCAGGCTCCGCTTCATAAGTTGCGCCATCATCTGCAACTAAGACAGAGTCTAGTTGGTGTTTTAAAACACCATCCTAGAGTGGGAGTGAGTGATCAACTCAGTGGAACTATAAGGCAAATGTTAACATGTTATCAATTCAGTCAACCAGTAATGATAAAGAAGTACAACAATCATGTCCTAGATTACTCTTGTTAATGCAAGAATGGTATGCGATAATGATGCATGCCCTCGCCTACACTCCCTCAGTGACTTCATCTCACGTTCGCGCATGACATCCTCCCGAAACGTGCGCTTCCTCGCCAAAGTACATGCAGCACGGTGCATGATCGTGATTAGTCAAGTTCTTAATTAGGCATATGAAAAGGCCTAGCTATATGTCCTAGAGGGGGGTGAATAGGACAATGCCAAATAAAACTTATAACAGCGGAATTAAGAAGAATATGATAGCCAAAATAAATTACAATGCAAGAAAGTAAAACAACCTCAAAAATTAGATCTTGAGAGGTTGATACAAATGTTGTTCTAAGGACAACCTTTCACCAAAAACCAGAGTTTATGGTAGGACAACCTTAGTTTTAGAAAGATCTTTGTATCAAATCTCAAACCAAAAAGGAATAAAGAAATTAATACAAACTGAATTGAAATAAATTGTAATCACAAATGTATTGTTCTAGGGACAGCCATACACCATAAAAATGGCAGGGCAACCTTGCTGGAACAACTTTTAAAAGAAATTGAATATCAAGCTGATAAAGGAATACCAGAAAATAAATTCTAAACTATTACAAAATTCTCACAATGCTTGAATTAAATGATTACAACATTCACCACCATACATACATCCCACAAAAGAATAATTAAAGATTAGAAGTATAAATCATTCAGCCACAACACAAGGGATTATAGTGGTTCGCCTGTGTGTTCACCAACTGTTAAACAACAGCCACACAAAAAGCTACTCCTCTCCTAATATCCTCACACAGGGGATATTAGCGTTCACTAACACAATAGGTTTTCCCAGGTTCACCAAAAACCTTTACAATTGTGTCTTTGTCTGTGGGCTTACACAATAAAAAAAAACCCCACTTCTGAGTTTTCCTGGTTCTCCTCAGATAACCAATACAACAAGATTTTTCTGGCAAATCTTGAAAGAAACCAAAACAGAAAGGAATTTACAATTAAATGTAAAATACCTGATTATCTCCTTCTTTGTAGCAGCCCAGTAGAACCAAATCAGAGTAGATGATTGAATGTCCAAGTTCAATGTCCAGTACTCAATTACAATGGTTCTAATTCTAATAGATTTTAAATTAAACCAAGTAGGGCTTGCCTTAATTGATTTTGATTCCAAAGAAAGGGAATAACAATTCTTCTTATCAAATTAGATTGGAATAGCAGAAACAAAATCAATTAAATAAAGCTAAGGAAAGAGAATATTAAATAAGCACACTTACCTTAAATGGAGCACAGAATTATCTCTCAGAAGTACGACGAAGATTGACTTGAATGGATTAATTAATTCGATATTTTCTTCTGAGATTCGTGCTCTATTTATAGGTGGTCAGATCGCATCTTCGACTGGTCTAAGGAGCTCTTCGACTAGTCGAAGATATAACAAATTTGAAAAAAATCGGGTGCGATAAGCTTTGACCGTTCTACGACTGGTCGAAGGCCTCCTTCGACTGGTCGTAGGTCACATTCGACTGGTCGAAGGTCTCCTTCAACTGGTCGAAGAACTTGTGAATTATCGCTGGACTTTGTGTCGAAGATTTACGACTGGTCGAAGAACCAATCGACATTGTTCCTTCGACTGGTCGAACAGATCCCTGGACTAGTCGAAGCCTAACAGAATTTATCCGATTTTTGTAACAAACTTACGACTGATCGAGGAATTTCTTAGACTGGTCGAAGCAACTCTAGGACTAGTCGAAGAAGGCCTAGGACTAGTCGAAGAACAGACTAAACCTATGTAAAATAAACATTTGATTTATGTATCCAAAGTGACCTACTTCTAAGGTCAACTTAAGGTTAGTCAAACCTCAACCATGAAGTAAGGACATTGAAATATTAGGAACTAGTGACCTTGAAGTATGAGCCTTGAAGTCTTGATGTAGTTCAATCTTGAAATCTTGATGTATCTCAATCTTGAAAGTGTCTTGAATTCTTTATAAACTGCCTTGTACTCTTCTTGAAGTCTTGAAGCTTGAGTCATGTCTTGTGAGTAGTTCTTGCATTCAAGTTTGATCTTTGTACTTGAGAGCTTAGCTTGTTGTGAGCTTAGCTTGTTCATGAATGTTGATCTTTAAGAGAGCTTCACTTATGCAAGATATATAACAGTGATTTTGGCACCACAAATTTGACAACAAACAGGGATATAAAATATAGCACTTACAATCTCCCCCTTTGTCAAATTATTGACAAAACACATAACCAAAATAAACATAAAGTAAAACAACTGGTTAAAGAGATATGAACTAGTTCATATCAACTGGCTTACCTGCAAATCAATATTCAATACCCAATATTCAGCATTTAACATTCAACATTCAACTACTTCACATATACTCTCCCCCTGAGTAACATAATCAATGCTACTCCTCTCACGATCACATCGTTAAGAACAGAACAAACCATTCTCCCCCTTTTTGTCACTATATGACAAAGGAAACAACAATAAAGGAGAACTAAATAAAGGGAAATATGAGAGTAAACATGAGGAGTTATGAGATTATAGCAAAACAGATATAGAGATACTCTGCATAGCTTCATATTGAATAAATATCCATCATAAAACATTGATAGTATCCAACTAAAATTCAGTCAACCAAGTGCTAAATTATAAGGTTATTACAGACCAGAAAATCACATAAAGACTAGTCAGAATTAGAACTAGAAGACGGAGCAGGAATAGAGGGATCAAGTTGGTGCATGCCTTTATTTAATCGCCGAAGATATTTCCGCATGTACTTGAATTGAGAATCACGAGTAACAGACATGTTTTCTATCTTTTCATTCAAAATTTCAACTTTACCCTCCAATGCACTCAGACGTGCATCAAAATCAGATGGTACAAAATCTGGATCATTTGTTGAATCAGAATCCAGTTCCTCAAAGATATCATCCATATTAATGTCATCCCCTGCTTCTTCATGACCAGCACCACCACCATTACCACCTTGTTCAGGAAGTAATTCCAGCTTCATCTTATTGAGATTAGTGTTGTTGAAAATCAGATGATGAATAGGTGCTTCATTAACTGGCATATCGACCAACATATGTGTGGCTAATACAATCATTAAATAACCAAAAGGGATGTCACTATGATCAGGATGGAGTCTAAACTGAAGAAGGAAATGACAGATTAAGGATGGCAGACAAATCTGAGTACCACTGGAAATAGCATGAATAATACGTACCATAAATGAGGTCAAGTCAGTTTTATTACCTGACCGAGGATACAGATTAGCCACAAAGATTCTATGGAGCACTCTGTATTTGGGTAACAAAAACCTTGCGGGAAGCGCATTCCCTTTTCGTGTCCATTGAACATCCATGTTGCACAAATCTCTAGTGAGCATACGTTTTTCAGAAATTGAGGGTTTATCAGTTAGGTTATGGATAGGAATACCCTCATCATTCACAGGAATCTCTATAAGGGCTGAAATTAAATGTCGATCAATTTCAAATGGCCCTTCATTAGTAGATATTTTAAAAGTTAAACTATCCAGTGAGAAGTCACTTATGCATGTAAACATGGATTGAGCAATGGACCGGTATGCAGGCCCACCCCAATGCAATAAGTTAGCCCAACCTACAGCTTCAATCAAAGGTAGGATACCAAAAGGTGCAATATGGTTAATATCAACAGGATGTTCAACAATCACATTACGAACTCTAAGGTCTATAACATAAGAAGGATCATTAGTAGGCTTAAGAAGATGACGTTTGGTCAATCTGGAGGAAGTAGAAGGACCACGGGAAGTAGATTTTTTACCTCTAGAAGCCATTTGGAACAAGGATATCAAGGAATTAAGAAGTTGCAAAGGATTGAGAAGTGGGTTTCTTCAAAACAGATTTTTCAAAAATCAAACCCCAAATCTCAATAAAATCCAAAATAGAAAGCTTCAAGTTAGAAAAGAAAGCAATCTAGACACTGATTTGCAAGGAAAACGAAAATGGAACACTAACCTTGAAGAACAAGAATGGTGGGTTCGACAAGTCGAAGCTCGGCTCCTTATAGAGAAAAAAGGAAATGAGGAAGAAAGCAAAAATCCCCAAATTTAAGTGATTTCCGAGATCTACGACTGGTCGTAGGTATTTACGACCGGTCGTAGGTCGACTAGTCGAGTACACTCACGACAGGTCGAAGGAAGTCCAGAAAAGCATATTTCTTGCAATTTTTAAAGAAAATGAAATTAAACCTAGCAAATATATACACTATGATACATGTAGGCATAAATAATCATTTTGAAATTCACATGCCAAGATCAAATTTCATCTTATTAAACCTAATTTTATCAAGAGGTTTTGTGAAAATATCAGCTCTCTGATCTTCAGTAGGAATATATTCCAGAGATATAACTTTTTCTTCTACCAATTCCCTAATATAATGAAATCTAATGTCAATGTGCTTAGTACAAGAATGCTGAATAGGATTTTTTGAAATATTTATTGCACTGGAATTATCACAATGTAATAACATAGAATCCTGTTTAATTTCATAATCACTCAGCATTCGTTGCATCCAAACAAGCTGTGTACATGCATTACCAGCTGCGATATACTCAGCTTCAACTGTTGAAAGTGATATAGAATTTTGTTTCTTACTAAACCAGGAAACTAGACAATTTTCAATGTAAAAGCAACCACCACTGGTTGATTTTCTATCATCTAGATTACCAGCCCAGTCAGCATCCGAGTACCCAGCTAATTGGACACTAGTCTCATGAGGATACCAGAGACCGAGATTTACAGTACTTGCGACATATCTAATAATTCACTTGATAGCAATCAAGTGTGATTCTTTTGGATCAGATTGATATCTTGCGCAAATACCAACACTTAGAGAAATATCAGGTCTACTAGCAGTTAAATATAACAAACTGCCAATCATACTCCGATAAAGTTTTGAGTCAACATTTTTACCATTAGAGTCTTTTGAGAGTTTCAGGGTAGTACTCATAGGAGTATCGAAATTCTTGCCATTCTCAAATCCAAATCTCTTGATTAGATTCAAGGCATACTTAGATTGAGAGATGAATATTCCTTCAGGTTGCTGCTTAACTTGCAAACCAAGGAAATAGGTCAATTCCCCAACCATGCTCATTTCAAACTGTGATTTCATCAAGTCTGCAAACTCAGTAGTCAAGTTAGTACAAGTTGATCCATAAATGATATCATCAACATAAATCTATACTATTAAGATAAGATCATTATGTTTTTTAACAAATAGAGTTTTATCAACAGATCCCATTTGAAAATTGTGACTAAAAGAAATTTTGTTAGTTTCTCATACCATGCCCTAGGTGCTTGTTTTAATCCATAAAGAGCCTTTTTAAGCCGATACACATGATCAGTATTTTTGGGATCTTCAAAACCCATTGGCTGTTCAACATAGACTTCTTTATGTAAATCGCCATTTAGAAAAGCACTTTTTACATCCATCTGATAGATCTTTATCTTTCTAAAATATGCAATGGATATAAATAGTCTGATAGATTCAAGACGTGCTACTGGTGCAAAAGTTTCATCGAAATCAATTCCTTCAATTTGAGTATAACCTTGTACCACTAGTCTAGCCTTGTTTCTAATTATATTTCCACATTCGTCAGACTTATTTTTGAAAATCCATTTTGTTCCAATGATGTGTTTATCTTTAGGTCTTGGTACGAGATACCAAACATCATTTCTTACGAATTGGTTAAGTTCTTCTTGCATCGCAACAATCCAGTTCTCATCAGCAAGAGCTTCTTTTACATTGGATGGTTCTATTTGGGATGTAAAACATACATAATTACATAAATCCTCAAGTTGTCTGCGGGTGCGAACACCAGTGAGAGGGTTTCCAAAAATTTGAGTGGTTGGATGATCTTTAACAGTCTTCAATTCAGATTCAGTCTGATTTGATGAAGTATCGGGTTTATCAATGATTAAAACTTCATCATTATCTGAATTAGAGATAGGCTTATTTAAGTGATCATCAATGACAACATTGATGGATTCTTGAATCACACCAGTCCTTTTGTTCAGAACCCTATAAGCACGACTGTTTAAGGAATATCCTAGAAAAATCCCTTCATCACTCTTTGTATCGAATTTTCCCAAATTTTCACGATCACGTAAAATATAGCATTTGCTGCCAAAAACTCGAAAGTATTTAACAGTAGCCTTTTTATTGAACCACAATTCGTAAGCCGTTTTATTATTATCTTTGCTAGTGTAGACTCGGTTAATAATATAGCAAGTTGTGTTGACTGCTTCAGCCCAAAGATTTTTAGAGAGCTTCATGCTATTCAACATGACATTAGCCATTTCTTGAAGTACTCTATTCTTTCTTTCTACAATTCCATTTTGTTGTGGAGTTTTGGGAGCAGAGAATTCATGTAATATTCTTTGGTCGGTACAGAACTTCTCAAAATTGCTATTCTCAAATTCAGATCCATGATCACTACGAATCTTACTGATTTGAGAACATTTTTCAGTTTGAATCCTTCTGAGAACTTTTCTTACTTCTAAAAGGGTTTCAGATTTATCCCTTAAGAAGACTACCCATGTAAATCTGGTAAAGTCATCAACTATTACCAGGATATACTTTTTCCCACCACGACTTTCCGTTCTGGTAGGTCCTATCAGATCCATGTGTAGAAGTTCGAGTGGTCTTGATGTGGTATTTGAATTCACCTTTTTGTGCGAATTCCTTGTTTGTTTGCCTATCTGGCACTCACCACATATTTTATCTAATTTCTGAAGTTTGGGTAAACCTCTTATAAGTTCTCGTTTGCTCAATCTATATAAATTTTGATAATGTAATGTCCAAGACGTTTGTGCCATAAATCAGTCTCGTCTGTATGGACCATGTGACATGTTTGATTAGATGAGCTGGATTCACTAATATTATAGCAATTTTTAGATATTCTACGTCCAGTTAATATTACAGAACCCTTATTGTTTAGTATTTCACAACTTTGATTAGAAAACCGAACACTATGGTTATTATCACATATTTGAGATATACTAAGCAAGTTATGTTTTAAGCCTTTAACATATAAAACATTTTTAAACACAGGAAGATTAAAAAGTTGAACCGTACCTTGGCCTATAATCTCGCAGTTGCTACCATCACCAAATGTGACTGAACCATCAGTCATATCTTTCAGATCCGTGAATAAAGTTTTGTCACCTGTCATATGCCTGGAGCATCCACTGTCTAGGTACCACTTTGAATGACTTGTTGCTTTGAAAGCAATGTGAGCAACCAAGCAGGTGACTTTTGGAACCCATTTCATAACTGTTTTGGGTTTAGGAACATAGTTGGTCTTCTTTTGTTTATAGTTGTAATAATGACCTATAGAGTTAGATTTTAAGAGCTCCTTGAGTAAATCAACTATCTTTTCAGCTAGTGGATTTCGTTTCTGATTAAAGTTGACATGGCTGCTTCTAGGTTTTTGAAAAGTTTTTGAATTTCTAGAAGAATCTTGATAAGTACTTTTCCCTTTTGAGTTTGAGGACTCTCCTTTAACAAACATATGAGGAGTATACTTCTGTTTAGGAGGTAGATTTTTATCATAGCCCAACCCGGATAGATCGCCACATTTTCTTGATCCGGATAAAAGTTTCTCTAACTTTGGATCACCTTGGGCATATTTCCATGTGTCCTTTAGACTCAGAAGAGAAGATACTTCAGTTTAAGTTTCTCAATTTCAGATTTCAAATCAATAATCAGGGAGTTCTTGAATTCCAAATCGCATTTTGATTTTTCAAAACAATCTGAAATTTGTGATTTTTCTAAGAAAAGTGATTCAAAACATTCTTTGAGTTTAGAAAACTTTTCTTTTTGAAGTTTAAGTTTGACAGCAATTTTACAACATTCCTTATATAGGGCATTATAAGCGTCTTGAAGATCATCTTCATTTTCACATTCACTACTCAGATTTTCTTCACTTGTTGAGTCATTATCTGAAAATGTGAATTTGGCTAGAGTCATAAAAGAGCTTTAACCTCATTGTCCAACTCAGTTTCAGAATCTTCTGATTCAGAAGAAGCTTCAGAATCAGATGATTCATCCCATGTAGCCAACATACCCTTCTTCTTGGGTTTGTCCTTTTTAGGACATCTATTAGCTAAGTGCCCATATTCTTGACAGTTGTAACATTGACTATCTTTCAAAGATTTTCGAGATTTGGGTCTAAACTTCTTTTTATCATTAGATTTTTGAAAATCAACCCTTTTCTTACTTTTAAAAATCTTGTAAAATTTCTTAACTAAAAGAGCCATATCATCTTCTGAATCAGAATTTTCTTCTGAATTATATTTAGAAGATTTTAGTGCGATAGATTTACCTTTAGGAGCTTTAAAGTTTAATCGTAGGTTTGTAGAGAACCAACTAGTTCTTCTACCCTCATATTATCTGTATCACGAAGTTCCTGGATCGCGGTTACTTTAGAATTGAACCGTTCAGGAAGTGAGCGAAATATCTTTGCACACACTTTACTTTCTGGGATTTTATCGCCACGACCCCACATTGAGTTTACAATGTCATTCAATCTAGTGTAAAAGTCCATAAACATTTCATTTTCTTCCATATGAATTTCTTCAAATCTGGTTGTGAGGAGTTGGACTTTAGATTTTTTGACAATTGTAGTACCCTCGTGTGTCATTTCTAATATATCCCAAGCTTGCTTTGAAGTATCACAGGAAATGATTCTTTTGAACTCATCCGATGATAGTGCGCAAGTAATTGCATTTAGTGCTTTGGCATTAGCATTACTCTCACTTTTCTGAAGAGTGGTCCATTGGTAATATGGTGTGACTTTCATAGATTTTGAACGATCAACCCTAGTAACTTTCATGACAGGAGGTTTCCATTCAGTCACTGTGACTTGCCACACATTTTCATCCATTGACTTGAGGAAGATCCTCATTCTGCCTTTCCAATAGGCATAGTTGGAGCCATCAAATGGTGGAGGCCTCGTGACTGAAAGGCTATCAAAATTTGATATTATTTTTTTTTAAATAGCTTAGATCGTTAGCTCAGGAAATAAATCCAAATAAATAGCAATAAGAATGAGCTATTAGGCTCTGATACCACTTGAAAAGGCCTAGCTATATGTCCTAGAGGGGGGGGGGGGGGGTGAATAGGACAATGCCAAATAAAACTTATAACAGCGGAATTAAGAAGAATATGATAGCCAAAATAAATTACAATGCAAGAAAGTAAAACAACCTCAAAAATTAGATCTTGAGAGGTTGATACAAATGTTGTTCTAAGGACAACCTTTCACCAAAAACCAGAGTTTATGGTAGGACAACCTTATTTCTCTAAAGATCTTTGTATCAAATCTCAAACCAAAGAGGAATAAAGAAATTAATACAAACTGAATTGAAATAAATTGTAATCATAAATGTATTGTTCTAGGGACAGCCATACACCATAAAAATGGCAGGGCAACCTTGCTGGAACAACTTTTAAAAGAAATTGAATATCAAGCTAATAAAGGAATAGCAGAAAATAAATTCTAAACTATTACAAAATTCTCACAATGCTTGAATTAAATGATTACAACATTCACCACAATACATACATCCCACAAAAGAATAATTAAAGATTAGAAGTATAAATCATTCAACCATAACACAAGGGATTATAGTGGTTCGCCTATGTGTTCACCAACTGTTAAACAACAGCCACACAAAAAGCTACTCCACTCCTAATATCCTCACACAGGGGATATTAGCGTTCACTAACACAATAGGTTTTCCCAGGTTCACCAAAAACCTTTACAATTGTGTCTTTGTCTGTGGGCTTACACAATAAAAAAAAACCCACTTCTGAGTTTTCCTGGCTCTCCTCAGATAACCAATACAACAAGATTTTTCTGGCAAATCTTGAAAGAAACCAAAACAGAAAGGAATTTACAATTAAATGTAAAATACCTGATTATCTCCTTCTTTGTAGCAGCCCAGTAGAACCAAATCAGAGTAGATGATTGAATGTCCAAGTTCAATGTCCAGTACTCAATTATAATGGTTCTAATTCTAATAGATTTTAAATTAAACCAAGTAGGGCTTGCCTTAATTGATTTTGATTCCAAAGAAAGGGAATAATAATTCCTCTTATCAAATTAGATTGGAATAGTAGAAATAAAATCAATTAAACAAAGCTAAGGAAAGAGAATATTAAAGAAGCACACTTAGCTTAAACGGAGCACAGAATTATCTCTCAGAAGTTCGACGAAGATTGACTTGAATAGATTAATTAATTCGATATTTTCTTCTGAGATTCGTGCTCTATTTATAGGTGAGCAGATCGCATTTCGACTGGTCTAAGGAGCTCTTCGACTAGTCGAAGAAATAACAAATTTGAAAAAAATCGGGCGCGATAAGCTTTGACCGTTCTACGACTAGTCGAAGGCCTCCTTCGACTGGTCGTAGGTCACATTCGACTGGTCGAAGGTCTCCTTCGACTGGTCGAAGAACTTGTGAATTATCGCTGGACTTTGTGTCGAAGATTACGACTGATCGAAGAACCAGTCGACACTGTTCCTTCGACTGGTCGAACAGATCCTTGGACTAGTCGAAGCCTAACAGAATTTATCCGATTTTTGTAACAAACTTACGACTGATCGAGGAATTTCTTAGACTGGTCGAAGCAACTCTAGGACTAGTCGAAGAAGGCCTAGGACTAGTCAAGAACAGACCAAACTTATGTAAAATAAACATTCGATTTATGTATCCAAAGTGACGTACTTCTAAGGTCAACCTAAGGTTAGTCAAACCTCAACCATGAAGTAAGGACATTGACATATTAGGAACTAGTGACCTTGAAGTATGAGCCTTGAAGTCTTGATGTAGTTCAATCTTGAAATCTTGATGTAGCTCAATCTTGAAAGTGTCTTGAATTCTTTATAAACTGCCTTGTACTCTTCTTGAAGTCTTGAAGCTTGAGTCATGTCTTGTGAGTAGTTCTTGCATTCAAGTTTGATCTTTGTACTTGAGAGCTTAGCTTGTTGTGAGCTTAGCTTGTTCATGAATGTTGATCTTTGAGAGAGCTTCACTTATGCAAGATATATAACAGAGATTTGGGCACCACAAATTTGACAACAAACAGGGATATAAAATATAACACTTACAGCATATTCATACAGCAGAATTGGGAAGCTAAGGTACCTCCCTTCATATCATTTACCGAAACATTGATCCATCTAGGGTCGTCAATCCTAGTTAATCACATACGAAGAACAGTTCCAGGTAGCTACAGAGCAGCACATCACCTTAGTGCAAGCCTAGTTTATACTCGAGGTCATTATGGAAATGCTCGTCACCTTAACATAGTCTTAGAGTATACTCGAGGTCACTACAGGTTCGTCATCTGATCGTATGCCGACAACTCGAATAGTGTCCCATACCACCTTATTCAGCTCACGATTTTGGGTTGTTAATTGCACACTACGGGGAGGCTCGTCACCCTAGCGTAGGCCGACAGCTCGACCACGGTCTCCCATACCACCATGCCTGACTCATGAGTCTTAGCGGATCGAGGTACCAAGGTTAAACGTGCTTTTCACTGGTGAGATTGGTACCTTAGATTCAAGCAGTAACGTCCATACATGCTGAACATACATTGGGCCAATCGGGTTACTTGATAAGCTTGACTAGTATGAGCGTATGTTGAATTAATCGACATGGAGTGCATACGCACCCCTCGTGGCCTAACCACTGTCAGTAATCATCGTACGACTCGGATTCATCGGTCATATCCGTCGTGGATAAAACAGCTTGGCCACCGACAATGAACCATTACCGATTGCCTAGACTACATCGTAGCCCCAATCACACTTCAAGCATGGCATTCACATGTGATATTCAAAGACAGCATGTGATAACCAAATCTAAACATAAATCCCATTCGAGCATTTCAACAAACACATACCACACATGTCATCATACATAGGCATTCATCTGTAAATTACATAGTAGTAAGATAGATTGCATAAAGGAAACTGTAACTACATATAAGGGAATTGAGAATTTTATCTCAACACCCTCAGTAAGTATATTACATCAAGCATTTTCTCATTAAGGCATTTTATCAAATACTTAGACCACACATATTGCATATAGGTAATAAATTCGTTAAAAACACATACTATAGCTAGTCCTTTCAAAAGGAGTAGCCACGCATACAACGATCATGTATTAGCGATCAATAATCATAGCAAGCATAAATCATAATTCCATACTCATTCAAACATTTTTATGAACAATTAAACTACACACTTCAACATATATGGCGTATATTGGTCATAACATGTATTTGAGCAAATCCTTTCACCAAGGAGTTGTCACATATACAACCATCATATATCCACGACGGATAATCATGGCAAGCATGAATCCAAATTCCATACATATTCAAATATTTTTACAAACACTTAGACTACACCCTTCAACATACATGGTGTATGTTGGTCATAACATATATTAGAGCAAATCCTTTCACCAAGGAGTTGTCACATATATAACAATCATATATCCACGATGGATAATCAAGGTAAGCACGAATCCAAATTCCATACTCCTTCAAACATTTTTACAAAAGCTTAGACTACACACTTCAAAATACATGGCGTATGTTGGTCATAACATGTATTAGAGCAAATCCTTTCACCAAGGAGTTGTCACATATACAACAATCATATATCCATGATAGATAATCATGGCAAGAACGAATCCAAATTCCATACCCATTCAAACATTTTAACACACACATGAATTACACTATATTAATTTAACATAGTTCATATATATCTGTAAAGCGAGGGAAATATCGTATCTAGCTGGAGAAATGACAACCAAGTTAGTTATAAATCATTAGCCGTCATTGACAGCCTTAAAAATCATAACCTAAACGTTTATAGTAAGCACCTTTTGCCGGTAAACTCGTAACGGATTCAGTTTGAACACTCTCGCCTCGTAAACTAGCATTGGAATACCAAATCAATAAAACGGGTTAGATATTTCACTGATTTATGTATTTGGATTCCCAAAACAGGTTAGCGTTAGGGTTTCTTACCCAAGAACGGAATCAGAATCTCCAGTATAGCGACACGGAAGCGATAGTTACGTACGTGGAGTAGTGGGATAAAATCTCAGGAACTATCTCACACTCGTTCTCTCACTTCTCCACTTTCTCTCTCTTTTCTCTCTTAAGGTTTAGAATTCATATGGAATGAGATAGGAGTGGGTAAAGGCCCTTATATAGGCCCAGAACTGAAGGGAATGGCCCCAGGGCTATGGTATACTTAGGTTATAGCCAAAGAGTGGTTGTTTCGGTCCAATGGAGCACATCTGGAGACCCCTTTTCTGCATACGATTTGGGGAAAGTTTCTTTACATTCGATCTAGGTCAGGTTAAGTTTTTGGTCCGATCGGATTTACGGAACGACCGTAGAGGACCAGTTTTAGTTCAACGGTCATCGCCACTTGATCAGGGTCATAAGTACACTGACTTGCGTATGAAATTTTCCCTGATCCGAGGGTGTATTTGGGTCAGATTCTGACGGTCTGAAACTTTAGAATTGGCCCACAAATGAACGACCTAGTTTACTTAAATTTGAGTACATTTTCTAAAGATATTCGCTTTTCTCATACACTTCCGAGATTGTTGTCAAGCCCATGAAGGCGGTCATATTAGTATAGTCACACGGTAATTGAATTTTCGACGTTCGGTACAGGTCCGATACGGAGTTTCGGTGTGCTCCCGAGAGCAACCGATTTTTGAGATTGATTCTAAGTTTTAGGGTAATGTAGCGTCAACGATTCTACATGTTTTGGGTATTGCAGTTCGTATTTAAAATGGTTCAAGCTAATTTCACAGATAATTTAGTTTAACACTTGATTAATTTTCGTCTAATTTCGAAAGGATTTGGTCCTGAGCGATTTCTGCCTGACATTACAATCTACCCCCCTTAAAGAAAAATTTCATCCTCAAAATTAGTACCTTTTCGTACTCCTCGAGAATCTGAGGGTAGTTCTTACGGACCTTGGCTCCTGTCTCCCAAGTAGCCTCTTTCTCAGTGTGATGCGTCCATAACACCTTCACCAACGGGATAACCTTACTACGCAACACCCGCTCCTTCTTATCTAGGATACGCGTTGGCCACAGTACAAAAGTAGCATCTTCACTCAACTGTACCTACTCCCATTTGATAATGTGGGAAGGATCAGGAACGTATTTCTTCAACATCAAAATGTGAAACACGTTGTGCACGCCAACGAGTGGTGTGGGCAAAGCAAGGCGGTACGCTACCACCCCTACTCGATCTAGTATCTGGAATGGAACAATGAATCTCGGCCTGAACTTTCCCTTCTTGCCAAACCGAAGGACTCCCTTCATGGGAAAAACCCTAAAAAATACATGGTCCCCAACCTCGAACTCTAGCGGTCGTCGTCTCGTATCGGCGTAACACTTCTATCTGCTTTGTGCTGAAAGAAGTCGACGCTTGATAATGTCGATCTTCTCTGAGGTCACCTTTACTAACTCGGGTCTAATCAAACTTATCTTGCCAACTTCTGCCCAGTAATGTGGTGCTCTACATGGGCGCCCATACAGTGCTTCGTAGGGAGTCATGCCAATACTCGCCTAAAAGCTGTTGCTGTAAGCAAACTTGGCATAAGGAAGATAGTCATCCCAACTGTCCTTGAAATCAAGCACGTAAGCTTCGCAACATGTCCTCTAACACTTGGTTTACCCGTTCCGGCTGTGGGTGGAACGCCGTACTGAATTTCTGAAATGGCCAAGCTATATGTCCTAGAGGGGGGATGAATAAGACTATGCCAAATTAAAATTAAAACAGCGGAATCAACAATTAAGAGATAGCCTTACAATAATAAATCAATTCACAATGCTGAAATAAACTCAACCTTAATTAACAAGTATTGAGAGGTTGATATGAATTCAGTTCTAAGGATAACCTTACACAATAAAAACCAAAGGTTTATGGCAGGACAACCTTATTTTAGAACGTCCTTTGTATCAAGAACTCAATAAAAATAAATAGTAAGGAATTTAAATAGATTGCTGAAATTTAAATCTAATTTATTACAACATTCCCCATATTTGCTTGAAATGTAAATATTTACAACATTCACAACCACACATACATTTCATAGCTTTAAATGATAAAAGGTAAAAGATTAAGCAAGCATTCAATCCACAAGACAAAGAATTATAGTGGTTCACCTGTGTGTTCACCAACTGTTAAACAACAGCCACACAGAATGCTACTCCACTCCTAATATCCTCACACAGGGGATATTAACATTCACTATCAAAATAGGTTTCACAGGTTCACCTAAAACCTTCACAATTGTGTCTTTTTAACTTGGGCTTACACAATCCAAAAATCCCTCTTTCTGAGTTTCCTGGCTCTCCTCAGATAACCACACAAATGGAATTTTTCTGGCGAATCCCAAATAAAAACCAAAAGAATGTAAATTATGCAAAATTATAAAATACCTGGATTTCTTCTCTTGTAGCAGCCTGGAAGAACCAATCGGAGTAGAAGTTCGAAAATGGAAGTTCAATGTCCAATACTCACTTTAAAATGGTTATAAGTTTTACTTGATTTTAAGTTTAATCAACTTAGGGCTAGCTGTATTTGATTTTAATTCCGCGAAGACGGAATTAAGATTTTTCCCTTTTTCTAATCAGATTGGAATGCAAATCAAAATCAAATAACAATAAGCGAACAAAAGGAAATAGAATTATGCACAATATAGCGTAAAAACAAACACAAACTTATCTTAGAGTGGAGTCTTGTATTCACTTAATTTTTCAATGAAAAACTCTAAAATTCGTGTGCTATTTATAGCTGTAGAAATTCGTCTTCGACTGGTCCTAGGGTCACCACGATTAGTCGAAGAATAAACTGATTTTTGAATTTTTTATCGCGATCAGATAAAACCGTTGTACGATCGGTCGTAGTAGTCCACGACTGGTCGAAAGCAGTAAACGACCGGTCGAGACCCCTCCACGACTGGTCGTGCGACACTTGATTTAGTCGCTGGAGTTTGAGTTGTAGCTTTACGACTGGTCGAAGGTTGAGTCGAGACCATCCCATGACCGGTCGAGCAGACTCCAGGACTAGTCGTAGCCGAACTCGAAAATCCGATAACTTGCAACAATTCTAGGACTGGTCCTGGAACTTCTTAGACTGGTCGAACCAGTACTAGGACTGGTCGAACAAGGTCTAGGACTAGTCTTAGAATAGACCAAATTCATGTATTAATATCAAAATGAATTATGTAGCCAAAGTGACCTACCCTAAGGTCAATCTAAGGTTTATCATACCTGGGACATGAAGTGTGGACATTGAAAAACTTCATTTGCTTAGACTTTGATCATTATGAAGCTTGAGTTCTTCTTGATGCAGCTTGACTACCTCACAAGCTTTGAAATCAATGTCATTTTGAGTTGCACTTGAGTCCCAAACTATGCTTGAGTCTTGACCTTGAATACACGTGAACTTGAGCTTGAGCTTGAATTCTTCTTTAATATCTTCTATATTGTAGCTTGAACTAGCTTGAGGAATTCATCTTCTTGACATGGTGTCTCGAACAAATTTATCAAGATATAAACACAAGACACATACATAGGTTTTGACACACAAAATTTGACAACCAAAGAGGAATCAAACCATAGCACATACAACTTCAACTTCACACCCATTGCTTCCTGGATACGAGTCCAGAAGATAGATGTGAATCGCGTGTCTTGATTCAACACGATCTCCATAGGCACTCCATGCAGACGTACAATCTCCTTGATGTATAGCCTGGCCAAATCGTCTACAGGTTTGTAACTCTGATCTGGAGGAAATGAGCCGATTTCGTCAATTGGTCCACAATCACCCAAATGGAGTCATGCCCCTTCTTCGTCTTCGGTAACCCTGAAATGAAATCCATAGAGATGAAGTCCCACTTCAATTCATCTATAGGCATAGGTTGAAGTAGACCAGGAGGTCGGCGATGCTCGACTTTGACCTGCTGGCACGTGAGACAACGGGATACGAAGTCAGCTATGTGGGCCTTCATGTTATCCTACCAGTACGAACACTTCATGTCTCGATACATCTTCGTACTATCCGGATGCATCGCCATGTTTGAATTGTGAGCGGCTGCCAGAACTTCTCTCCTTAAGTCATGGAGATTCGGGACACACAGGCGGCCACGATATCGCAAACCTCCATCTAAACCAACCCTCCATTCGGAGTCATCACTGTCACTCACCAGCTCTCTCATCTCGGCTAATCGCTTATCCTCTTTCTGAGCTGCTATGATCCTATCATCTATAAATGGCCGTTCAAGAATGTGTGCGATGCTCGTAAATGACTCCTCTACTGTGAGCTTCTGCTCAAAATCTTGCACGAACTCCACCATATTCCACTCCTCAACCATTAGTGGAGCCGCAAATGTTATTGTTTTCTTACGGCTCAACGCGTCTACCACAAGGTTGGCCTTGCCAGGATGGTAGGAGACCTCGAACTTAAAGTCCTTCAAGGTTTTCATCCATCGGCGCTACCAAATATTCAAGTCTCTCTGGGTGAATATATAGTGAAGGAACATGTGGTCGGAAAAGAGCTCGAACTCCTCTCCATAGAGGTAATGTCTTTAGAGCTTTAATGCAAAGGTGACGACTGCTAACTCTAGGTCGTGTGAAAGGTAGTTCTCCTCGTGCTTCCTCAACTGTCGCGATGCATAGGCAATCACCCTGTCCTTCTGCATCAGAACACAACCCAAACCAATGCGAGACGCGTCAGTATATATAGTATATTTGACCTCTTGCTCTAGCAATACTAGCATAGGGGCGGACGTCAGCTTGTCCTTCAGCTCCTTAAAAGCTGCTTCTGCCTTCTCATTCTAGGCAAACTTAAGATCCTTCTGAGTTAGCTGTGATAATGGCCTGACAATCTTAGAAAAGTCCATAATGAATCGACGGTAGTAACCTGGCAGATCAAGAAAGCTCCTCACTTCAGTAACCGAACCGGGCTGCTCCCAGTCCTGAACTCCGGCTACCTTAGTAAGGTCCACAGCTATCCCTTCCTTGGACACCACATGTGCCAGGAACTTGACTTCCTCCTTCTAGAAGTCACACTTCTTGTATTGAGCGAACAACTAGTTCTTTCTAAGCATATCAAAGACTACTCGCAGATGCTCCTCGTGATCTTCCCGACTCTTGGAGTATATCAAGATGTCATCTATAAACACAATGATGAATCAGAATTGATATGGCCGCAACACCTGGTTCATCAAGTCCATGAACACGGTCGGGGCGTTTGTGAGTCCAAAGACATCACAAGAAAATCGTAGTGCAAGAAGTTGGTTCTGAACGCTGTCTTCTGCATGTCCTCATCCCTGACGCGCAACTGGTGATACCCCGACTGTAAGTCGATCTTTGTGAAATAACGTGCCCCCTTGAACTGATTAAACAGATCATCTATCCTGAACAAGGGATACTTGTTCTTCATCATCGCTTGGTTCTGCTTGCGATAATCGATACACAGTCTCAGAGATCCATCTTTCTTCTTCACAAATAACACGGGTGTTCCCCAAGGAGATACACTCGGCCGTATAAAACCTAAATGCAACAGGTCATCAATCTGTCTCCTCAATTCTTCCATCTTACATGAAGGCATGCGATACGTAGGCAATGAAATGGGTGTGTAAGAGTTATGGCCTCGTGCTCCTTTGATTGTCAAATTTTGTGGTGCCAAAACTTGTTATGTGTGTCACAACTTCTATCTGTGTGTCTTGTGTTTGTATGTTGATATATATGTAATTCAAGACGACATCACAATGGTTCAAGACATGTACGGTGCTCGACTTCAAGAAATGCAAGGTTATGTACTGTGTTCTCTTCCATATGCATCAATGTTCAAGTCTACATCAATAAGAAGAGTGTTTATTCAAGACTCAAGTACAACTCAAGTTGAAGCTTATATTCATGCTGTAGAAGATCTCAATCTCAAGCTACATCAAGTAGAGGTCTCAAGCTTCAAAGGTTAACTATCATCTGAAAGAATGATGTTCAATGTTCATACTTCATGTTCCAGGTATAATAAACCGTAGTTTGACCTTAGGGTAGGTCATTTTGGATACATAAGTCATGATAAATCTTTATACATGAAGTTGGTCTGTTCTAAGACTAGTCCTAGACCTTGTTCGACCAGTCCAAGAAATTCCACGATCAGTCCTAAGTTGTTGAAGATTTTCAGAATTTTTTGGTTATTCTTTGACCAGTCCTGGAGATTGTTCGACCGGTTGTAGGGATGTCTCGACTCATCCTTCGACCAATCCTAGAACTACGACTCAAACTCTAGCAACCAAATTTGGTTTCCTACGACCAGTCCTGGGTCAGGTTCGACCAGTCATAGGTGGTTTACGACCAGTCAAAGGGTCCTCACGACCAGTCATAGAACTGATTTTTCAGATCGCGCTTAAATTTTCAAAATGTCGTTGGTGCTATGACCAGTCAAAGGTTCCTAAGACCAGTCGTAGACGCGATCTTTGCTTTTATAAATTGAGTACGAATTTCAAAGTTTTACATCTATTAATTTGAGAAATTCAAGCCTCCACTCTGATATAAGTTGTGTTCATTTTAAGCTAATTTATTCATATTTAATATTCTTTTTGTTAGCTTTTCTTATTTGATTTTATTCCTAAATTCCAATCTTATTTGAAAAAGAGGAATTATTGTATTCCTTCTTCATTGGAATTAAAATCAAATAAATCCACGCCCAATTTGGTTTAATTTAAAATCAATTAGAACCTAAACCATTTCTTAAGTGAGTATTGGACATTGAACGTTGATTCGAAAATCTACTATGATTGGTTCTATTGGGCTGCTACAAAAGAAGAAATCCAGGTATTTTACATTTGTTTTGAATTCCTTTATTTTGGTTTTGTTTGAGATTCGTCAGAAAAATCTCATTATATTGGTTATCTGAGGAGAGCAAGAAAACTCAGAAAGTGTGGGTTTTTGGATTGTGTAAACCCAAGTTAAAAAGACACAATTGTGAAGATTTTGGGTGAACCTGTAAAACCTGTTTAATAGTGAACGCTAATATCCCCTGTGTGAGGATATTAGGAGTGGAGTATCAAGCTGTGTGGCTGTTGTTTAACAGTTGGTGAACACACAGGCGAACCACTATATATTTGTGTGTTTTGTGATTTGAATGCTCTTTTAATTTTCATATCTTTAATCATTCAGATTTGTGGAATGTATATGTGGTTGTGAATGTTGTAATCTTTACATTTCAAGCAAAGTAGGGATTGTTATAATAGTTTAGAATTTATTTCTTGTTATTTCCTTTATTTCCTTTCTGTTTGAGTTTTGATATTCTATTAAGGTTGTCCTGCTATAAACCCATTTTTTTTATGGTGCAAAGGTTGTCCTTAGAACAACGTTAGTATCAAGCTCTTTATCTAAGAGTGCTTTACATTTCAGTCTTTAATTTATTTAAATTACTGTTCTTTATTTTTATAACGTTATCGTACTTCAATTCCACTGTTAAATTTTAATTTGGCACAGTCCTATTCACCCTGTATTTTATAACGTTAAATTTTAAATTCCCTTAGGACATATAGCTTGGCCTTTTCAGGTGGTATCAAAGCCTAATAGCTTGTTTTAATTGCTTTATTTTTAGATTCATTTCCTATGCTAACGATCTAAACTATATATAAGATGTCAAATTTTGATAGCCTTTCAGTCACTAGGCCTTCACCCTTTGATGGCTCCAACTATGCCTATTGGAAAGTCAGGATGAGGATTTTCCTTAAATCCATGGATGAAAGTGTGTGGCTTGCCACAGTGACTGAAGGGAGCCCTCCTACCATTGAAGTAAATGGTATCAATTGATCAAAATCAATGAGAATAACACCTTATACTTCTTGGTCCACACTTCAGAAAAGTGAGAGTAGTGCCAATGCAAAAGCACTAAATGCAATCACTTGCGCACTATCACCGGATGAGTTCAAAAGAATCATATCCTATGATACTGCAAAGCAAGTTTGAGATATATTAGAAATGACTCACAAGGGTACTTCAATTGTCAAAAAATCTAAAGTCCAACTCCTCACAACCAAATTTGAAGAAATTCATATGGAGTAAAATGAAATGTTTATGGACTTCTACACTAGATTAAATGACATTGTAAACTCTATGTGGGGTCTTGGTGATAAAATCCCAGAAAGTAAAGTGTGTGTAAAGATACTACGCTCACTACCTGAACGGTTCAATTTTAAGGTAACCGCGATCTATGAACTTCGTGATACGGATAATATGAGGGTAAAAGAGTTGGTTGGGTCTTTGCAAACTTACGAGTTAACTTTTAAAGCTCCTAAAGGTAAATCAATAGCCCTTAAGTCTTCAAAATGTATTTCTCAAGAAAATTCTAATTTTGAAAATTCCGAATACGATATGGCTCTATTAGCTAAAAAGTTTTACAAGATTTTCAAAAGTATAAAGAGGGTTGATTTTCAAAAAGTAAATGATATTAAAAGATCTAAATCTAGATCTAAATATTGGAAATCTTTGAAAGATAGTCAATGTTACAATTGCCAAGAATATGGGCATCTAACAAACAAGTGTCCTAAAAAGGCCAAACCTAAAAAGAAAGGAATGTTGCCTGCTTGGGATGAATCTTTTGACACTGAAGCCTCTTCTGAATCAGAAGATTCTGAAACCGAGTCGGGCAATGAAGTTAAGGCCCTTATGACTCTAGCCAAGTTCACTTTTTCAGATCATGATGATTCAACCAGTGAAGAAAATTTGAATAGTGATCATGATAATGAAAAAGATCTTCAAGATGCTTGTAATGCCCTATACAAGGAAAGTTGTAAAATTGTCGTAAAGCTAAAACTTCAAAAAGAAAGGTTTTCAGGACTTAGATAAAGATTTGAGTCTCTTGTTTTAGAAAAATCTTTTGAGTTTAAAGGCTTCATGGAGGTATGCCCAAGGTGATCCAAAATTAGAAAAACTTTTAACTAGATCAAGAAAATGTGGCGACCGATCCGGTTTGGGCTACGACAAAAATATTCCTCCTAAACAGAAGAATACTCCTCCCTATTTTGTAAAAGGAGAATCCTCTAATTCAAAAGAGAAATGTTCAAGCCAAAAGTTTTGTAAATATGTTAAACCTTTTCAATCTTTCAAAACCAGAGGTAACCATATCTATTACTAAAATCAAAACCAAAACCCTTTAGCTAAAAAAATAGTTGATTTGCTTAAGGAGCTCTTAAAATCTAACTCAGTGGGTCACTCGTACAAAAATTACATATACAAGAAGACCAATTATACTCCTAAACCCAAAACAGTAATGAAATGGGTTCCTAAAGTTACTTGCATGGTTGCCCACACTGCTTTCAAAGCTACAAGCCATTCGAAGTGGTACTTAGACAGTGGATGCTCAAGGCATATGATAAGCGACAAGGCTTTATTCACCGATCTTAAAGATATGACTGATGGGTCAGTCACATTTGGTGATAGTAACAATTGCAAGATTATTGGCCAAGGTACGGTTCAACTCTATAACCTTCCTTTATTTAAGAATGTTTTATATGCTGAGGGGCTAAAACACAACCTGTTAAGCATATCTCAAATATGCGATAACAATCATAGCGTGAAATTTTCTAATAAAGGTTGTGAAATCTTGAACAAAAAGGGTTCTGTAATATTAACCGGTCATAGGACTTCTGAAAATTGCTATATTGTAAGCGATGGTAGCTCATCTAATCAATCATGCTACATTGTCCATACCAATTAAACTAAATTATGGCATAAACGCCTTGGACATGTACACTACCGTAATTTATACAGATTGAGAAAGGGAGAACTAATAAGAGGTCTACCTAAATTACAATATGTAGACATGATATGTGGTGAATGCCAGTATGGTAAGAAAACAAGGAGCTCTCACAAAAAGGTGAACTTCAATGCCACATCAAGACCACTCGAGCTTCTCCATATGGATCTTATAGGACCTACCAAGACGGAGAGTCGAGGTGGCAAAAAATACATCTTGGTAATCGTGGATGATTTTTCTAGATTCACTTGACTAGCCTTCTTAAGGGATAAACCAGAAACCCTTGATGAAGTTAAAAAGATTCTCAAACGGATCCAAACTGAAAAAGGTTCTCAAGTTTGTAAGATCCGTAGTGATCATGGATCTGAGCTCGAGAATAGCAGTTTTAAGTAATTCTGTAATGATCAGGGAATATCGCATGAATTCTCTGCACCCAAAACTCCTTAACTAAATGGAATTGTGGAAAGGAAAAATAGAGTGCTTCAAGAAATGGGAACTGTAATGTTGAATAGTATGAAACTCCCTAAAAATCTTTGGGCTAAAGCAGTGAATACTGCCTGCTATGTTATTATTCGGGTTTATATATGTAAATCTAATAATAAAATCACTTATGAAATGTGGTTCAATACAAAGACTATTGTCAAATGCTTTCGAGTTTTTGGTAGCAAGTGCTATATTTTGCGTGACCGTGAAAATTTGGGAAAGTTCGACACAAAGAGTGACAAAGGAATCTTTTTAGGATACCCTTTAAACAGTCGCGCATATCGTGTATTGAACAAAATGACCGGTGTTATCCAAGAATCAATCAATGTGGTCATAAACGATCATTTGAATACACCTGCCCCAAGTTCAGATAATGATGAAGTACTTCTAATTGACAAACCTGATACTTCATCAAGTCAAGACAATTTTGAATTAAGAACTGTTAAAGATCATCCAACCAATCAAATTCTTGGAAATCCTCTCACTGGTGTGCACACTCATAGACAACTTGAAGATATATGTAATTACATATGCTTTACATCTCAGATTGAAACAGTAAACGTAAAAGAAGCTCTTTCTGATGAAAATTGGATAGTAGTTATGCAGGAAGAACTTAATCAGTTTGTTCGAAATGATGTCTGGTATCTTGTTCCTTGACCTAAAGATAAACATATTATAGGAACCAAATGATTTTCAAAAATAAATCTGATGAACTTGGGAATATAATTCGAAACAAGGCAAGATTGGGTGTACAAGGGTACACTCAAATAGAAGGTATTGATTACGATGAAACCTTTGCTCCAGTTGCTCGCCTTGAATCAATTAGACTTTTTATATCCATTGCATGCTTTAGAAAGTTTAAAATTTATCAAATGGATGTAAAGAGTGCGTTTTTGAATGGTGATCTACATGAAGAAGTATATGTTGAACAACCTACAGGGTTTGAAGACCCTAAATTTACTGATCATGTATACCGTCTTAAAAAAGATCTATATGATTTAAAACAAGCTCCTAGGGCAAGGTATGAAAAATTGACTAATTTTTTACTAAGTCATAATTTTCAAATGGGCAGTGTCGATAAGACGTTTTTTGTCAAAAAATATAATGATGATATCTTAATGGTTCAGATCTATGTTGATGATATTATTTATGGATCAACTTGTACTAACATGACTGTTGAGTTTGCAGATTTGATGAAATCTAAGTTCGAAATGAGCATGGTTGAGGAATTAAATTATTTCCTTGGGTTGTAAGTAAAACAACAACCAGATGATATTTTCATTTCTCAAACGAAATATGCTCTGAACTTAATAAAAAAGTTTGGATTTAAGAATGATAAGAACTTTGATACTCCTATGAGTACAATTTTAAGACTCGCAAAGGACTCTACAAGTAAAAATATAGATCCTAAATTATATCGTAGTATGATTGGTAGTCTACTTTACTTAACTGCTAGTAGACCGAATATTGCTTTAAGTGTTGGGATTTGCGCTAGATATCAGTTTGATCGTAAAGAGTCACATATTTCTGCTGTGAAGCGGATTATGTGATATGTCACAAGTTCTGCTAAAATTGGTCTCTGGTATCCTTTTGATACTAGTGTTCAATTGGTTGGGTATTCAGATGCTGATTGGGCTGAAAATATTGATGATAGAAAATCAACCAGTGGTGGTTGTTTTTATATTGGAAACAGTTTGGTTTCTTGGTTTAGCAAAAACCAAAGTTCTATATTGCTCTCAACTGCTGAGGCAGAATACATTGCAACAGGAAATGAATGTACTCAACTTATTTGGATGAAACGTATGTTAAGCGATTATGGAATTGCATAGGAATCAATGATATTATATTGTGATAATTTCCAGTGCTATAAATATATCAAAAAACCCAATCCAGCATTCACGTACCAAGCACGTTGACATTAGGTATCACTATATTCATGAATTAGTAGAAGAGAAAATAATATCCTTGGAATATATACCGACCGAGACTCAACTTGCCGACATTTTTACTAAACCGCTTGACAAAAGCAGGTTTAATAAATTGAAATTTGATCTCGGAATGTGCATTCTAAATTGATTATTCATGCATATTTGTATCATAGTATATATATATTTGATAATCTATTTGTTTAAATTTCAATTTTTTATGGAAAAATGCATATTTTTATGTTTTCATGACCAGTCGAGAACGGTCCTCGAGCAGTTGTGTAGTGCGTTGTAATCTTTTAAAATTGAGAAAAACCTTCATCTTCTTCATTTCCATTTCACTCTCCAACGAGCCTAGACACGACTAGTCATGCCCACCTTCCTAGATCTTCATGGTTAGTGCATCATTTGTGTTTCTCTTGTAGATTCTAGTTTTTATTACTTCATTTTCACTCTTGGAGTAATCTATTTTGAGATTCATTGCAATTTTGGGGCTTATTTTGAAAATTTTAATCTAGTAAACCCATTTTCCAAATCTATTGTCTCTACTAGATCTTTTGATTTTCATTCTGATTATGGATGCTAGAGGGAAAAGGAAAACTTCCCGTGGTCCATTTTCTTCTAGATCAGCTCCTCTTGCTAGGCGCCATCTTCGTTCACCTGATGATGATCCCTCTGATGTATGGGATTTGCGTATGCGCATTGTCATTGTTGAACGGTCTGTTTGTATTGAACATATTGCTCCTTTTGGTATTCTACCCATATTCCAAGCTGTAGGATGGGATAACATTTTACATTGGGGTGGGCCTGCATACCAATCTATTGCACAGGCCATATTTGCATGTATCTCAGTATTCTCTTATGAGGAATTAACTTTTAAAATTGATACTAGAGAAGGTCTATTTGAAATTGGTCGTCATCTGATTGCAGGGTTAATAAATATACCTGTTAATGAGGAGGATATTCCTATTCATACTTTAGATGAGAAACCCTTAGAATCTGAAAAGCGTATGTTAACCAGAGATTTGTGTAATATGAATGTACAATGGACTCATAAAGGGAATGTGCTCCCCACAAAGTACTTGTTACCCAAATACAGGGTACTTTACAGGTTTTTTACTTCAAACTTGTATCCTCGTTATGGTAATAAGACAGAATTAACTACCTTTATGGTTCATGTTTTGGACGCTGTCATTACTGGTACAAAAATTTGTCTTCCTTCCTTGATATGTCATTCCATTATTCATTCTCGTCTCCATCCAGGTCATAGTGATATTTCTTTTACCTATCTCTTGACTATCCTAGCTAAGCACATGCTCGTGCCTATGCCTGTTGGAGAAGCTCCCATCCATCATCTTATTTTTAACAATTCGAATATTAACAAAATGAAATTGGAATTGGCTCGTGGCCAAGTGGATGTTGGTAGAGCTGAGGTTGGTGATGAAGAAGCTGGTGATCTTCCTCCTGATGATGTGGATATGGATGATATTTTCGATGAACTTGAATCTGACTTTAGAAATGATCCTGATTTTGAGCCTTCTAATTTTGATGCTCGACTTAATGCTTTAGAAGAGAAGGTTGAGAATATGAATATTGGTCATGATCTTCAATTTAAATATATGCGCAAGTATCTTAGGCGCTTGAACAAAGGAATGCATAATCTTGATTCTACCATTCCTACTCCTTCTTCAGGATCCGATTAAGTATTTTCATTCCTGGTCTGTAATAATTTTCTTACTTATACTCTATTTAGTTTAATGAGTTTTTAGTAACTAGATTGTGAACGTTTACTTTCATATATATTGTCAAGTTACTTCTTCTATTCCTCTAATAATTTTTCTTACCTTTGTTGCCTCCTTTGTCATATTGTGACAAAAAGGGAGAGAAGGGGTTTGATATGAATAGTTATATTTTAGATATGTGATATGTTGTATGTGTTGCTACTCAGGGGGAGTAGTATATAATGAGTTTGTGCTACTTAATGACAACTGGTGCATGGTTCGTTAATATGCATGTTGTGCTTGTTGTGCTTCTCTTATAGAAGTATGTTTTGTCACAAATTTGACAAAGGGGGAGATTGTAAGTGTTATGGTCTCATGCTCCTTTGATTGTCAAATTTTGTGGTGCCATAACTTCTATCTGTGTGTCTTGTGTTTGTATGTTGATATATATGTGATCCAAGACGACATCACAATGGTTCATGACATGTACGATGCTCGACTTCAAGAAGTGCAAGGTTATATACTGTGTTCTCTTCCGTATGCATCAATGTTCAAGTCTACATCAATAAGAAGAGTATTTATTCAAGACTCAAGTACATTTCAAGACTCAAGTATAACTCAAGTTGAAGCTTATATTCATGCTGTAGAAGATCTCAATCTTAAGCAACATTAAGTAGAGGTCTCAAGCTTTAAAGGTTAATTATCATCTGAAGGAATGATGTTCAATGTTCATACTTCATGTTCCAGGTATAATAAACCTTAGTTTAACCTTAGGGTAGGTCATTTTGGATACATAAGTCATGATAAATCTTTATACATGAAGTTGGTCTGTTCTAAGACTAGTCCTAGACCTTGTTCGACCAGTCCTAGACCTGGTTCGACCAGTCCAAGAAATTCCACGACCAGTCCTAAGTTGTTGAAGATTTTTGTAATTTTTTGGTTATTCTTCGACCAGTCCTGGAGATTGTTCGACTGGTCGTAGGGATGCCTCGACTCGTCCTTCGACTAATCCTGGAACTACGACTCAAACTCAAGCAACCAAATCTAGTTTCCTACGACTAGTCCTGGGTTAGCTTCAACCAGTCGTAGGTGGTCTACAACTAGTCGAAGGGTCCCCACGACCAGTCGAAGGGTCCTCACAACCAGTCATAGAACTGATTTTTTAGATCGCGCTTAAATTTTTAAAATGTTGTTGGTACTACGACCAGTCAAAGGTTCCTAAGACCAGTCGTAGAACGATCTTTGCTTATATAAATTGAGCACGAATTTTAGAGTTTTATATTGATTAATTTGAGAAATTCAAGCCTCCACTCTGAGATAAGTTATGTTTATTTTAAGCTAATTTGTTCATATTTAATATTCTTTTTGTTAGCTTTTCTTATTTGATTTTATTCTTAAATTCCAATCTTATTTGAAAAAGAGGAATTGTTTTATTCCTTCTTATTGGAATTAAAATCAAATAGAGCCATACCTAATTTGGTTTAATTTAAAATCAATTAGAACCTAGAACCATTTCTTAAGTGAGTATTGGACATTGAACGTTGATTCGAACATCCACTCTGATTGGTTCTCTCGGGCTGCTACAAAAGAAGAAATCCAGGTATTTTACATTTGTTGTAAATTCCTTTATTTTGGTTTTATTTGAGATTCGCCAGAAAAATCTCATTATGTTGGTTATTTGAGGAGAAGTAGAAAACTCAGAAAGTGTGGGTTTTTGGATTGTGTAAGCCCAAGTTAAAAAGACACAACTGTGAAGGTTTTGGGTGAACCTGTAAAACTTGTTTAATAGTGAATGCTAATATCCCCTGTGTGAGGATATTAGGAGTGGAGTAGCAAGCTGTGTGGTTGTTGTTTAACAGTTGGTGAACACACAGGTGAACCACTATATATCGGTATGTTTTGTGATTTGATTGCTCTTTTAATTTTCATATCTTTAGTCATTCAGATTTGTGGAATGTGTATGTGGTTGTGAATGTTGTAATCTTTACATTTCAGGCAAAGTGGGGAATGTTGTAGTAGTTTAGAATTTATTTCTTGTTATTTCTTTTATTTCCTTTCTGTTTGAGTTTTGATATTCAACGAGTTCTAGTAAGGTTATCCTGCCATAAACCCTTGGTTTTTATGGTGCAAAGGTTGTCCTTAGAACAATGTTCGTATCAAGCTCTTTATTTAAGATTGCTTTACATTTCAACCTTTGATTTATTTAAAGTACTATTCTTTATTTTTATAAGGTTATCGTACTTCAATTCCGTTGTTAAGTTTTAATTTGGCACAGTCCTATTCACCCTCCCCCCTCTAGGACATATAGCTTGGCTTTTTCAGGGTGTCGCACCAGGCATAAGGTCGATAGTAAAATTGATCATGCGCCGAGGAGGTAATCGCGGTATCCTCCTTAACACATCCACAAAATTCTGGACTACTGGCTTGTTCCCCAGCGTCGGCCCATCAACATGCTCTAGTAAGGTAGCGTAGCAACTGATGCGGTAGTACAAACTGACCTACACTGGAAATGTAAAGGTCATGCCCTCCGGTCCATGGGCAGTCACCAATCGGGTATCGCAATCGATCTTTACCCTCATCTCGGTAAGCCAATCCATGTTGAGGATCACTCATAATGACATAGCGGGGCAACTATCAGGTCGACGAGTACTGTTCTGCTCCCTAGGTCTATCAAGCAACTCTTACATATTCTATAACAAAAGAACTTCATGCATTTCATTTAACCAAAATTGTCACAATACATGAGATGCCTTTCATGGATCATGACAAAAGATGTATGTGAACTAATCTAAAAAACTTTAAACACTAGAGCACACAACTTACTCTACCATACAACCAAACCTAGTAAGACCATACATAAAAAGAAAAGAAACCAACAACAAGGCATACTAAAAGACAACTACATATATGACTAGTCGTTAGAACCCGACGATGGTGGAGATGCACCCTTGTCCTGCACACAATACAGATAGTCCATGGGGTGCCGTAGGGGTGTGGGGTTTACTTTGGTTCCCCCCGACTCCGTTTGAGTTGTTATGGGTACCATTTCGGGTATTTTCACGCTTTTCGGGTTATTTGGATGTGGAATGGGTAGAATTTTGGTCTATACCCATAGATTGACAGTCTAGAAAAGGTCTGGGGTCCCTGCACATGATCACGGATGCATATGGGCACCGATTTCGATGGTTAGTTTCACTTGATGGCGAAACTAGGAATCCTATGATCATTTCTACGTTTTCTCACCCCACTCCTAAGTCAAAGTACATCAGCATGCGTCGTGTGACCATAACCCAGGTCTAGTTTAATCCAAATCATGCTTTGATACCAACTTGTAATGCCGTGAAAATCGGGGGTCGAACAGAAGTTCAACTCCAAGTTCCAACGCATCACCTATGCAACATGGATAATGATGATTAAATGTTGTCTGTGGTAGTGCACTAAACATGTGTGAGATTATACCAAATTAGCATATCATACCCCAGAGATAGTTAAATTACGCAAGCGGAAGACCATGATAGGTATGTATAAAACATATAAGTGGTGGTGCGTCTCTAGAGTATAATCATGTTCCAGGTTAAACAATTACATGTATCATTTCAAAATACAAAATATCAAAATGTGTAGGTCCGTCTACATCATGAAATCCCTATAGCCCCGACGATCAGAATGAGGCCTACATGGACCCGCCAGAGTACTGCATATACGAGAACTCCTCGTCGTCATAAAAATTAGGCTCCATTTCATTAGTTGCGCTATCTCTTCAATGAAGACAAAGTCTGGTTGGTGTTTTAAAACATCGTCCTAGAGTGGGAGTGAGTGATCAACTCAGTGGAATTATAAGGCAAAGGTTAACATGTTCTCAATTAAGTCAAGTAGTACAACAATCATGCCCTAGATTACTCTTGTTAATGCAAGAATGGTATGTGACAATGATGCATGCCCTCGCCTACACTCCCTTAGCGACTTCTCTCACGTTCGCGCAAGGTATCCTCCCAAAACGTGCGCTTCCTCACCAAAGCACATGCAGTGCGGTGCATGATCGTGATTAGTCAAGTTCTTAATTAGGCATATTCATATAGCAGGATTGGGAAGCTAAGGTACCTCCCTTCATATCATTTACCGAAACATTGATCCATCTAGGGTCGTCAATCCTAGTTAATCACATACGAAGAACAGTTTCGGGTAGATACGGAGCGGCTCATCACCTCAGTGCAGGCCTGGTTTATACTCGAGGTCACTACGGAAAAACTCTTCGCCTTAACGTAGTCTTAAAGTATACTCGAGGTCACTAAAGGCTCATCACCTGATCATATGCCGACAGCTCGAATGCAGTATTCCATACCATCGTATTCGACTCACGAGTCTGGGTTGCTCATTGGACACTACGGGGAGGCTCGTCGCCCCAGCGTAGGCCGACAGCTCAACCACGGTGTCCCATACCAGCATGCCCAGCTCATGAGTCTTAGCAATCGAGGTACCAAGGTTAAAAGGGCTTTTCACTGTGAGTTTGGTACCTTAGATTCAAGTAGTAACGTTCATACATGGTGAACATATATTGGGCCAATTGGGTTACTTGACAAGCTCGACTAGTAGGAGCGTACATTGAATTAGTCGACATAGATCGCATACGCACCCCTCGTGGCCTAATCACTATCGGTAATCACCGTACGACTCGGATTCATCGGACGTATCCGTCATGGATAAAACAGCTTGGCCACCAACAATGAACCATTACCGATTGCTTGGACTACATCATAGCCCCAATCACACTTCAAGCATGGCATTCACATGTGATAGTCAAAGACAGCATGTGACAACAAATCTAAATATAAATCCCATTCGAGCATTTCAACAAACACATACCACACATGTCATCATACATAGGCATTCATCTGTAAATCACATAGTAGTAACATAGGTTACATAAATGAAACTGTAACTATATATAAGGGAATTGAAAATCTTATCTCAACACCCTCAGTAAGTACATTACATCAAGCATTTTCTCATTTCGGCATTTAATCAAACACTTAGACTACACATATTCCATACAGGTAATAAATTCGTTAAAAACACATACTATAGCTAGTTCTTTCACAAGGAGTAGCCACGTATACAACGATCATATATTAGCGATCAATAATCATAGCAAGCACAAATCATAATTCTATACTCATTCAAACATTTTTATAAACACTTAGACTACATGCTTCAACATACATGGCATATGTTGGTCATGTATTAGAGCAAATCCTTTCACCAAGGAGTTGTCACATATACAACAATCATATATCCACGACGGATAATCATGACAAGCACGATCTAAATTCCATACTCATTCAAACATTTTTACAAACACTTAGACTACACACTTTAACATACATGGCGTATGTTGATCATAACATGTATTAGAGCAAATCCTTTCACCAAGGAGTTGTCACATATACAACCATCATATATCCACGACTGATTTTCATGACAAGCATGGATCCAAATTCCATACCCATTCAAACATTTTTACAAACACTTAGACTACACCCTTCAACATACATGGCATATGTTGGTCATGTATTAGAGCAAATCCTTTCACCAAGGAGTTTTCACATATACAACAATCATATATCCACGACGGATAATCATGGCAACCACGAATCTAAATTCCATACTCATTCAAACATTTTTACAAACACTTAGACTACACACTTCAACATACATGGTGTATGTTGGTCATAACATGTATTAGAGCAAATCCTTTCACCAAAGAGTTGTCACATATTCAACAATCATATATCCACGATAGATAATCATGGCAAACACGTATCCAAATTCCATACTCATTCAAACATTTTTATAAACACTTAGACTACACACTTCAACATACATGGCGTATGTTGGTCATAACATGTATTAGAGCAAATCCTTTCACCAAGGAGTTGTCACATATACAATAATCATATATCCACAATAGATAGTCATAGCACGCACGAATACAAATTCCATACCCATTCAAACATTTTAACACACACATGAATTGCACTATATTCAACATAGTTCATATATATCTATAAAGCGAGGGAAACATCGTATCTAGCATGAGAAATGATAACCAAGTTAGTTATAAATCATTAACCATCATTGATAGCCTTGAAAACCACAACCTAAACGTTTATAGTCTGTACCTTTCGCCGGTAAACTCGTAACGGATTTAGTTTGAACACTCTCGCCTTGTAAAATAGACTTTGAATACCAAATCAATAAAACGGGTTAGCTATTTCACAAATCTACGTATTTTGATTCTTAAAATAGGTTATGGTTAGGGATTCTTATCCAAGAATGGAATTAGAATCTCCGGTATAGCGACATAGAAGCGGTAGTTACGTACGTGGAGTAGTAGGATCGAATCTCAGGAACTATCTCACACTCAATCTCTCACTTCTCCACTTTCTCCTTCACTTTCTCTCTCTTTTCTCTCTTAGGATTTAGAATTTGTATGAAATGAGAGAGGGGTGGGTAAAGGCCTTTATATAGGCCAAAAATTAAAGGGAATTGCCTCAGGGCCATGGTATACTTAGGTTATAGCCAAAGAGTGGCTGTTTCGGTCCAACAGAGCACATCTGGAGGCCCCTTTTCTACATACAATCTATGAAAAGTTCCTGACATTGGATCTAGGTCAATTAAGTTTTCGGTCTGATCGGATTTACGGAACGATCGTAGAGGACCAGTTTCAGTTCATCGGTCATCGCCACTCGATCAGGGTCACAAATACACTGACCTGCGTATGAAATTTTTCCCTGATCCGAGGGTGTATTTGGGTCAGATTCTGATGGTCTGAAACCTTAGAATTGACCCACAAGCAAACGGCCTAGTTTACTTAAATCTGAGTACATTTTTTAAATATATTTGCTTTTCTCACACACTTCAATTTGGACTAAAGTTGTGCATTTCTGGATGCTATCTGGACTTAATTTCTGAGATGGTCGTCAAGCCCAGTAAGGTGGTCATATTTGTATAGCCTCGCGGTAATGCAATACAGGTCCGATACAGAGTTTCGGTGAGCTCCCGAGAGCAACCGAGTTTTGAGATTGATTCTAAGTTTCAGGGTAATGTAGCGTCAATGATTCTACATGTTTTGGGTCTTGCAGTTCGTATTTAAAGTGGTTCAAGCTAATTTCACAGATAATTTAGTTTAACACTTGATTAATTTTCGTCTAATTTCTAAAGGATTTGGTCCTGAGCGATTTCTGCCTGAGGTGGAACTCGGGTCTTTGTACGGATTTTTCCGAGGCGTTACATTAATGGGGTGGCCTTTGATGAAGGATTTGATGGTGGAGATAGGCCTGAGAGGAAAGTTATCGGTCCTTTTGAGGTGGGCTATGTAGATTTATATTTGGATGGTGAGATTGAGGCCATGATTGATATAGAGGGGCTGATCTACCCTTTGGAAGATTTGGATAACATGAGGACTACTTTGAATGGCTTGGACTATGGTACGAATGGTCCAGATGGGAGATTTCTTCACTTAGGCAATCTTGATGCGATCCCGACCATGATAAATGGTGAGATAGCTCTTCTTTCGTCACTGGATGGTGTGGATGACTAGATGGCTCTTTTGGTCAGTCAGGATAATAGTTGGATGCATACCTTTTTCTGAGATGGGCTGATTTGTGGAGATTTTGGCATTGGTGCTTCGATCGGTCCCATGATAGCGCTTTTGGGCGGCTCGGATGGTACATTAGACGCTCAAAATATCATTTGGCAACTTTGATGGATCGTGATGCTTTTTTGGATGGTCAGATTGATCCCATTCACAACACAGTCTTTAGTGATATGGTCAGCTTTGATGGTAGAGATCGTCCATTATTTTTTTATCCTCTTCCTTTATCATTTACAGCGGCTGGCGTGCCTGTGTGATCCACCTATGAGATAGGTGAGTCTTCTCGAGTCGCTGAGGATATAGTTGAGCTACTGACAATGACTCCTAGAGTACTTATGGTGTGGTTGTCAGGTAAGGCGGCGCGATGCCAGTTGATGACGAGATCCCCCTTAGCCAATTCCTAACTCGAGAGATCATATTTGTTAACTCCCTTTAGGTGTCGTTGACCTTCATGACGAGGGGATGTCGCATTTTGATGAGCTGTTAGTTTCTTCTGAGATGATAGTCATTGAGGGTGTTCCCCGTCCACACTTGCTGACTTCATCCGCATTCAGTTTACTCTAATCGGTTGCGAGCTTGAATTCAAAGATTTTCAGACTTTGAGCTCTACGAGATGGAGTACTATAGCTTCGGCAAGGTCCTTCAATTGATCCAGATAGATATTGATTGGAGAATGATCAGGGCAGCCATAGATAGTTGGGTACCAATGCTGAACTTGTTTGAGTTCAATGATCTGGAGCTACGATTGATTTGTGTGGCCTATCAGGCGGGGAGAAATATGAAGCTCACGCTCAGATGCTACAACTATTTTTGGTCGAGGATGATGGATGATTGTGTCCAATACACGAAGGGCTGTGACGGATGTCAAAGGAATGGACCAGTCCAACATGTACCTGCGACCAAGATACATCCCATAATAAAGTCAAGGTTGTTCCGAGTATGGGTGATTGATTTGATAGACCTGATTCACCCACCCTCAACTCACATGGATTCATTTATCATCGTAACAACCGATTACTTCACCAAATTGGGAAGAGTCAAGGCCTATGAGGAAAATTGGTCATGCAGAAATCATCGGATTCATTGAAACAAACATTATCCATCGTTTTGGGATACTAGAGTCCATTACCATGGACTAAGGTGTGGCCTTCCCAGCCAAGGAAGTGCGGGCGATGGCTGATAGATATGGCATAAAAATTTCGCATTCAACCCCTTACTATGCCCATGCTAATGGCCAGGCTGAGGCTAGCAACAAGGTGATCAAGAATATCCTAATAAAAATAATTCGAGAAAATTCCAGGGAATGTCACACCAAACTATTTGAGGCTTTATGGGCTTATAGGATATTGCCCCATGCCAGCACTATGGTCAGTCCGTTTGCATTGTCCTATGGACACAATGTAGTCCTATCTATAGAAATTACGGTCACCTCATTGTGAATTGCATCTAAAGCTTAACTGACCCGTTTAGAGTTCACAGAGGCAATGTTGTCCGAGCTCGAGGAGTTGGACAAGGTTCGTATTAATGCTCTAGACTCGATCGTGGCTAACAAAGCGTCTGTGGCATGAACATACAACAAAAAAGTGTAGGGAAATTCTTTCGGAATTGATGTTGTCTAAAAAATGGTACTGCCTATTAGCCAGAAAGACCAAACGTTAGGCAAGAAATGGTCACCCATGTGGGAGAGGCCATATACTATCGAGCAAATCCTCAAGGGAGGGGCTTATGTACTTAAAGATATGGATAGGAATATTGCAAGGGCTCTTATATATGGTCTTTTCTTAAAACAATGCTTCCTTCATTATGGAAAGTCATTAGGAATCAAGCCAAGCCAAGTTAGTAAAATAGATAGTTTATTCGAATAAAGCCCTGTGATAAGGGTATATTAGTTACAAGATAGTTTTTAAAAAAGCTAGAAGAAGAGGGGAAGGAGAAAAGTTTTAATAGGGCTACAAGTGGGCTGACTTGAGCTCTTCAAATCTTTAAGTAGCATCAGTTTTTGCCTCCCTCACTACATTTCTCCTCTCGGTCCATGAGGCTTATTGGCTCATAGCGCTATAGAGGAGCATTTGACATAAGCGAGACATTGGTTGATAGTCGTGTACTCCAACTCAGATGACTTCTTTTTAGCTTCATTGGATTCAATGCGATCCCAATAAAGTGCTATCTAGGACTCAATGAACGTGACCAACTCCTCATTGTCAGGCCGATCACAGTCTGGGTAAAGCCCATGGAGCTCAACCAAATCGGCAGACAGACCATTGCGCAAGCATTTCAATGACTGCAACGTCTTCTCCTTAAAATTATGTTCACAAGTCCAGTGCAATTTGTTCTTCTAAGCCCTCTTCATGACGGGCTAGCAGGGTTTTGCACTTAGCGCTAAGGGCTGATAGACGAGATAGGGAAGCAATGCAGAGCTCAAGCTCTAGGTCAACCTCAAAGTATTCTTCTCCAAGTTGCTAGAGTTCTGAAAAAATCTTAGGAATCTCTTAAGGAGGAAGCAATTTACAAGGAGCTCAGCAGCGTCCTTAAGAAAGGGAAAATGATCGTGTAGGAAGGAGAAACCCAAGAAGGAGTCCATCCCTTCCGCAAATATTTCTTCCATGATTTGAATTGACATAGAAAAAGAAGTCCATCAGGGCTAAAGTAGTGGTGACAAAGATTCTGGTTCGAATTGGTTCATGGTGCATCATAAAATCTAAGGGCTACTTTTATAGATTGGAGATGCAGCAGTTAATGCGCGTAGGGTGCGGTGTGACAGTTGGTTACTCGAGGCTGAACAAAACGTTCCCAGGATCGTGGTAATGCAGTAGAAGAAATGGGATTTCCTCGAGAAACAAGACGCTGCCAGCATGGCCGAGGTATGACATGCACATTTAAGGAATGGCTAAGTATTGCACGTTTGTGTTGGAATACAAGGGCCAAGTCGACTGTTAAAGTACTATCTAAGTCAAACAACATGGCTGGAACAAAAGAATGTCCTACTCCTTAAGTTTTTATTTAATACTGGAATTTATTTGTTGCCACACTGGTCATCGACTGCATTACTAAATAAGGAAAACATAGATAGAGAGCATAAAAGTGGTCGAGTGGCCCAAATATTGATCCTCTTGAACTCTTTAAGGAGGGCGTGCATCTCCACTTTATCCTTCTCCTTGAGTGCAGCCCAGGCTATTCCTTCAATTACAAGTGGCAAGAGATGAAGTAACTAATTGATACGAAGGGTGGTCAGAGAAACCTCACCCTCTGTTATTTTCCTGGCACTGGAACTTTCTTTCGGCCACCCTTGATACAGGGCAATTTTCTCATCTAGGAACGATAAGTCCGCTGGAATGGCCGTCTCATTAGCATATAACGCGGTATCTCGTTCGTCCAATTCTTCTATTAGTCCATCATGGTAGGATTGCAATATCCTCAGCATGGTCCAGCTGAATTGGTGCGCTTGGGCGCAATGCAGACGTTCATACCAAGTTAATTCATGCTTGTCACTCGTCTGATGAGTAGAAGTCAGGTCACAGTAGCTCTTTCCCATGGCATACAGACACTGCAACTTTTGAATAACTCCTCCAAGCACGATGTCTGATTCGGCTACTGAAGAAGCACTTAGAGCGAAGCTATTGACATCAAGCAACAAGATGGAAAGGGAATAATCATTCAAGCTAGATTCAAGAATTTCTTTCAAATAAGATTCAGCACCCGCGATAAGAGAGGATGGACTGGAAGCCATTGGGACAATTTAAGGTTGTGAAAATGATTGACGAGATGGGAGATTAGATGTTGTTTAAATAGTAAGCATCTGGTACCCATGATTTAGAAGAGTTATGGCGATAATACCCTCGAACGTTCCTGTTTATTAAGAACATGGTGCAGTTGGAGCACTGAATTAAAAAATAACCTATAGTCCACCAAATTTTTAGGAAGCAATTAGTCACACACAATAAGATCAAGGAAAAGTAGATGGATGACAAGTTGTAAAAATGGCTCAACGGCCGTATATGTGAAGGAAAATACATGATTATAGTTCAGAAATGGGAACATAAAATGCGTTGCAGCATTTCCTTTGCTGCCCCCAACTTGCCCTTTGTTGCTTGCAATGCAGACTCCTTAGCCACCAATTGAGAAATTTGACCTTTATCTACTGTTTGAGAATGAATAACATATGCCAGTCGGATGACCTTCTCCTTGCGTTGAAGATGTTCTGTGTGCTTGCCTACAAATTCCTGCTTCAGTGTTGTCAGTTCTATTTCTAGAGCCATTATTCATATCGCAAGGTTATCCGGCTCTGCATAAGAGGTATTTAGCTTGGTATGTTCGGTATCAAGCACCCAAGCAATGACGTCCATAGAGGTCCTCCTAGATTTAACTTGTAGCTCATTTCGCTCCAAATTGGTCGACAACAGCACCAACATGTAAACAGGTCTTGAGCAGCCCCTGAAGTTCCTAGACAATAGGTATATTATCGACGAGGTTTGTGTTTGATTAAGAAAAAATGTGGTAAGCTTCAACCAAGTGGTCAAGTTTGTCGATCAACTCAGCATCGAGAAACCCCTCTAGACCCTTCTGTAATAGAACTTGGAGTTCGGCCCTCACATCTTTCAGACTTCCATAAGGAGAAGGAGATTCAACCATTGTGGTCTCCCCAGCTAGAGCCCTTTGGAATGAAGAGATGATATCCGCCACCAGAGAAACGTTTTCGATGGAGGCAGGAGCAGTCTCGGTCGCAGCAATCTCAGCCAAAACTACCTCAAAGACTTCTACTACCATGGGCCCTGTAGCTTCAGTTGAAACTGCCTCAATGACTTAGACCACAGCTGGCCTTGTAGCTTCAGCCAAACTGCCTCAACGGTCAAGACTAAGGAGGCAGCAGGTTCCTCAATCTTGAACGCAGTTGGCATATTGACCTCAGCCGAAGTTGGCTTAACGACCTCAACTGAAGGAAATAATTTAGCTCTTCAACCATACTCATTTAGAATTCTGTCATCATTAACTCTGCAAACTTAGAGGAGGGGTCAATACAAGTTGATCCATAAAAATATCATCTGCATATATCTGAACAATCGACATGTCTTCATTACATTTTTTGATAAATAGAGTTTTATCGACACTCCCCATTTTAAAATTTTGACTAAAAAGAAATTTAGTCAGTTTTTCATACCATGCTCTTGGCACTTGTTTTAAACCATACAGAGCCTTTTTAAGTCGATACACATTATTATGAATTTTGGAATCATCAAAGCCCTTAGGTTGTTTAACATAAACTTCCTCATTTAAGTCATTGTTTAAGATAACACTTTTGACAACCACTTGGTACATTTTGAAAATTTTATGGCATGCAATGGAAATAAGTAATCTGATAGACTCAAGGCGAGCAACTGGAGCAAAGGTCTCATCGTAGTCAATTCCTTCAATATGTGTGTAACCTCGCACAACCAATCGTGCCTTATTTCTAATAATATTTCCCAGTTCATTAGTTTTATTTTTGAAAATCCATTTAGTTTCAATAACATGTCTATCAGAAGGTTTAGGAACCAAATACCACACATCATTTCTAACAAACTAATTTAATTCATCTTGCATGACTATAATCCAACTTTCAGCTGCCAAGGCTTCATTTACATTAGTCAGTTTTATCTGGGAAGTGAAGTAAACATAATTATATATGTTTTCCACCTGTCTTCTAGTTTGAACACCAATATAAGGGTTACCTAGTATTTGATTAGTTAGATGATCCTTGACTAATCTTAGTTCAGTTAAATCTAACTTTGATGATGGTTTAGTTTGATTGATAACAACATTTATAAATTCATGTGTCACCACAATTCTTTTATTTAGGACACGATATGCTCAACTGTTTAGAGCGTATCATAAAAATATTCCCTCATCACTTTTAGCTTCAAAATTTTTCAGATTTTTCTGATCTCATAAAATGAAACATTTTCTTCTAAAAGTGTGAAAATTTAACAGATGGTTTTTTTATCAAACCAAGGTTCATAAGTTGTTTTATTGAACAACAGTAACTTTAGAATTGAACTATACCTTAATCTTGATAGCATCGGTATTCCTCAATTCCTGAATAGCAGTAACTTTAGAATTGAACTTGTCAGGAAGTGATCATAGTATTTTTGCACAAACCTTGCTTTCAGGGACTTTTTCTCCAAGACCCCACATAAAATTAACAATGTCATTTAATTTTGTATAGAAGTCCATGATGACTCACTTCCTTCCATATGAATTTCCTCAAACGTCATTGTGAGGATTTGAATCTTAGACTTTTTGACAATGTTAGTTCCTTCATGTGTCATTTCGATAATATCCCATGCTTGTATTGCTATATCACATGAAATGATTCTTTTGAATTCATCCGGTGATAGAGCACAAGTAATAGCATTAAGGGCTTTCGCATTTGCATGCTTTCACTTTTCTAAGTTGTTGTCCAAAAGGTATAGGTGATTTCTTTCATGGGTGTGGTTCCATTTTCAGCTACTACTTCCATCATAGGAGGGATCCATTGGGTCATAGTGGCTTGAAACACACTTTCATCAATGGACTTGAGGAAAATCCCCATCCTTGCTTTCCAATAAGAATAATTTGAGCCATCAAAGGGAGGTGGCCTGAAAATGAATGGACTATTGAAATTTGACATTCCAATAGCTTTGGATCTAACTCTGGGATGTTAATCCCAAAAAGAACAACCCTCTCTGATACCACTTAAAAGGACGAGGTATAGATGTCCTAGGGGGGGGGGGGGGTGAATAAGACAATACAAAATATTTTGATATAATGTGAAATAATAAAACAAATATACTCAATTGCTTAGAGTATTTGAATCTTGATTTCAAATAGTTTGTAGGACAACCTTCACTTAAAAGATTTAGGTAGGACAATCATATTTCATGATGTCTTCGATACCAAAATATCAAACTTAGCAAGAGACAATCAATCACAAGACTAGCATATAAAGAATAAATCAATCACCATAATACACAAGGGGTTATAGTGGTTATGTCTAAACTCCACGCCTACTCCACTCCTAAAATTACTACCCTTGTAATTTTGGCTTTCACTATTCAAGGTTTTCACAGGTTCACCTTAATAACCTTATATAGTCTTTGTGCTTTTCGCGGGGTATCACAACAAAACCCACTATGTGATTTTCATGGGCTTACCACAACAAAACCCACTTCGTGATTTTCACGGGCTCACCACAACAAAACCCACTTTGTGATTTTCACAGGCTCACCAAAAAACAACCCTACTAAAATTTCCAGATAATCTCAGAAAAACTCAAACTGAAATGAAAGTAAAATTGTACTTATCTTCAATTGGCGAGTCAAAGACGTAATTGTAACTTAAATGCAACAATCTTTTTTTTTTTGGGGATATAGATGAAGCCGTAAATGTGTTCAACCCAAAAAGAATATAAGGATCTAATATGTTTTCAATGTAATAAATAATACCATAATCTGTAAATTAAATTCTCTAATTTGCTAGTAGAGTTGGATTACTCTATTAAAACAATTTAAACTAACATGAGAAAGATAATACAATTAGCTAAATCAAATATAAGAATTACCGCACAAATAGCTTAAGGAGGCTTGGACTTTCACTCTTTTTTTGAGAAGATGGATTTGTATTTTTCTTATCTTGAATGAGTGAGAGAAAGCTTATATTTATAGCCAAAGGTATTGAAATTCGGCTTGCATAATTTTAGGTTCAGCTAGCCAAATTTCAATGATTGTGTGCTAACGGATCTTCAGATTTTACAGGATGAAATCTTTCAAAAATTCGGCTAGCCCAAGCAAAAATTCGGCTGGTTGAATCTTCATGAGATTTGAAATCTTATTTTGCTAGAAACTTGACCAAACATCCTTCGGGCTAGCCGAGCGAGCAGGTAGGGCTGGCCGAACTTAATCCAGAAAAAAATTATCTTGTTGTATACTTGCCCAGATAATGTTGGGTTGGCCAAAGGTAGTTACGCTAGCCGAATTTGAGGTCGGGCTGACGTAACTCTAGTGTATTTTACTTAAAATCATATATTATCGTGATATTATGTGAAATGCACCTAACCTAGGGTCAATCTAAGGTAATACCACCTGATGGTTGACACATACAAAGTGTTCCGATCTTTGAACCATGTTGGGCATTAAAGGCTTGAGATATTAAGTCTTCCTTGCGATGTTGATCTTGTCTTTACGTGTTCTTCATGAGTTGTCGAAGCATATCTTCATGAATGCTTGTGCTTCTTTAAGGACTACGAAATTTGACAATCTTAATTGTGCTTAAGTATAAGCACTTACACTGAGAGACATATAAAGCCCCACATTAGTCACTATAAGGTGATCATAGGGAGGCGGGTTGTAAGATTTGTGGGTGAAAGGGTATGGAATGCATTGGACGAGGTTAAATTGCTAAGTAAGTAATGATGGGTAGTATTTCTCGACCCCAGCCTCAATATTTTTGCCTGTCTCGATCATCCCTCTGTAGGCAAGTTCTCGACCATGAATATAACTGGCCCAGGCTTGGTGCGGTCGACCAACCGAATTTGCGTCCATTGGCTCTAACTATCCAGTGAGCCATTTTGGGCCATATGTCTCTCCCTCAAAGAAAGACATCAAGGATTGGCCTTCTTTGAGTTTGTTGAAAGGAAGAAGCTGTGGAGATATTGATTGTTTGTAAGATTTTCTGGTAGGTATGGAGGATTCTATCGCTAAAGAAAGGGTACAATTTCCCTTTGTGCATGGTGTGACGGAAGAAGGTAGGATGAAAATATTCATAGAACCACATCTATAGGAGCCACAACGGCCCTCCAGGAAATTGTAATCCCTTGCGGGTAGTCTCGTAAATGCCCCGATATAAGTAGCCGAGAACATATGGTGCGAGGGCGATCTTGTAGCTCTGACTAACTTGCTCGACTAGGGCAACGTATTTTGTAGTGACCTGTTGAGCACTCACACAGAGAAGGTGTCGACAAATCCAAATGAGAAGGAAGGTCATGTGTTCATCATCATCGACTGGGCCCTCCAACTTGCGGTAGGTCTTCATGAAGGTGGTGTAAGCCTTATGAACTTTGATTGGGAAGTCCTTACGTTGTCTGGAAATAGCACCAGCATAGTATGTCATACCGAAGGGTAGTAGTTTGGTCAGGTGACATATGTCCTTAATGGTTGGACTCATCAGACCACAGCTAAAGAGGAAGGTGTTGGTCGACGTGTTCTCAAAGGATGAAAGAGCAAGAAGAAGGGTTGGTTCGGCCGCATACTCTTAGACGGAGAGTTTTATGCATTTGTAGATTCCCATTTCCTCCATGATGCTTCATATTGGAAGACACTTAGGTGAACCATTTGTCCCAATCTTGGAGAGGCTTCGGCGAGGAGTCTTCACAACATTTGCAGCATCAAGCATAGATCCATATCATATCAAAATCTCTTCTCATGGGCAGATTAAAAAAAAAAAAGGGATTCAGAGGTTGAACCAATCAGCCATAATTTGTATGAAAAATGCCAAACCTAGGCAAATGATCTAGTCACCTAGAGGAGATTTGAAGATCGTATCTTCAGTACATTTCTTCGCAATAAGATCCATTACAACCATTATGTCGCGTTAATCGACTGTAGGAGCAGAGAAGAAGAAGCAGCCATTGAAGAAGGAAAAGTCAGAAATGAAGGTTTTGGTAAGAAGGTTGCAAGAAGGAAGGAAATTTGAAAAGCGTAAGTGGAAAACGTTTGTAGTAGTGCTTATATTGGCCGAAGAGTGATAATTTATAGGAGCATTATTATTGTTTCGGCATGATAAGTAGAGTGAACACATGTAAACACTAGGTTCATCCGATGCCTCGATTCGACACGATCAATACTAACAAAAACGGTCGAAGGTGGTTCGCATTCATGTGGCACATGTACGCATTTATTGTTCTATTAATAAGGACTCAAACGTCACTGTCACTTTCATCGAAAGGAAAATGAAGAGGGTCGTAATGTTCATACCCGTTTCGGCCATATTCTGCCCCATCTAATCATAGTAAGTCACGTGTGATCTATATGGACATGCATGGTGTGTAAAGAGATTTTCTTGCGGATATGTACGATAAATCCTCCAAAAGTGGAGTCATAACATATCAATTATCACTAAGCATTACTAAAGCTGTCGAGAAGGGAAACGACCGAGCTTAGATGATTACATGACATAAGGAGAAGCGATCGAGCTCGAACAGGTACGTGACAGCTAGTTCAAAGATATTAGAAAAAGCATAACGTGGGAAGCATCTAGAGCCCAAGTAATGAAGAGTAGTTACCATAACCGTTAAAATGTGACAAGGATCCAGAACGGCTGGATTAAAGCTATAAATAGAAGGAGATTGCGGCAAAATAAGTCATCTCATACTAACCCAAATAAACCAAACTTATCTTTTAATTATCCTTTCAATTTACCAGTCAATTTATATTCCATAGTGTAATCCTTTACTTTTCAATTGAGTAAATTACATTTCTTAGTGTAATTTTTTACTTTTCACCTTACTATTACATTCCTTAGCATAATCCGTAGGAGTAATCTAATCTTTAGTTGTAATTGGAGTTTACGCTCACACATCGGACTTCATTTAATCATCAAAGAGGTGTCCTTTTGTAGTTCACAGTTGCCAACTATAAGGATTTATTTCTCGTTTCATTTAATTTGTATTGAAAAGTCCTTTTGTACGGAAGGCAAAGGAGTAATCCATAATCAGAGGACGAACCTTGTCCTTTGAAAATCATCTTATCTAATTTATACATTGAGTGATTGGTCGAATAGGCAACCGATCTCCTTAGATCTTGGTTAGACACTACCTGTCTGCCTATCTTAGAACTCGGGGTCATTGTTGTTCGGTTCGAATTAGAACCGCAAATCCAATTATGGCATGCTCGCACACTTTGAGAGAAAATAAAGACAAACAAATTCATAGGCAGTTTACAACCGACAATTCAAGACCTAATTTAGATGCACCTGGTCGGGGCCGTGGATGAAGCAGTTAATTGGCAGGTAGGGTGAAAACGCAGCTTGCAAGAGTCCATACTCGGCCTTATCCTTCGACTCGGCCCCCATGATGGGTCACACAAAGGATTCAACATTGGCCAAAGGAAATAAACCAATAAGAGGGAGTCCTCAAGCTCCTACAACTGCAAACCATGTATGGGGAGTGGCCCATCTAGGCCTTAATGTGTAATGCCCATAACAACGGGTCTGAGCAAGATTCTAAATCCTTATGTTCGACTAAGGCCAAACCGTTGTTACTGTTGTGGCCAACCATGCCACTTATCAAACACCTACCCTCAACGCCCTGCAACCCACTTGGCCATTAACGAATGGGGCACTGAGAGTGAGGCAACGAAAGAAGGCCTTGAATTTGATGAGGATGAATGAGTCGCTGAAGAAGGAGCTGGTGATGAAAAATGTTTGGCCGAGTATCATGAAGAATACTTGGTCATAAGGCGGTTATTGTACACTCAAGGAAGGAGGTGCACTCGCAGCGACACAATATATTCCGTACATGGTGTACAATCAACGACAAGGTTTGTGATATAATCATCAAGAGTGACAATAATGAGAATATCATCTTGAAGGTGATGGTGGACAAGTTGCAACTACCTATGACAAATCATTCTTCACCTTAATCGATTAACTGGACAAAAAAGATGAACGAGACCAAGGTAACTGAACAATGCACTATCTCATTTTCAATTGGTAGGAATTATAAAGATTAAGCACTTTGTGACATAGTCGACATGGAAGTATGCCATATGTTTCTCAATCGACTGTGGCAATTGGACCGTGATACAACCCACTGAGGATGAGACAAAGTCTACGTCTTTTTCAAGGACGGTCGCAAGACGATCGATGCCTCTAGGCACTAGAGAACCACCCCGAAACTTTTAAAGTGGAGGGGAGCTCGCTCCTAACCATTTAGGATTTCGTGGAGGAATCCAGGGAAACTAGTGAGGTGTATGTTGTGGTGGTAAAAGATGAGGAATCGGAGCTCTTAAAGATTCCTCTAAGTTTAAGGTCATTACTAAATGAATTCAAAGAAATCTAAGCCAAAGAGTTACCCGATGGATTGCCCCCCAAGCAAGACATCCAACATCACATAGACTTCATCCGTGGGGTTGGCTTACACAACCGCCCCCATTATTAGATGAGTCTGAAAGAGTGTGAGTATTTCGATAAGAAACGAAAGGTATTTGATTTAAGGATTATCTTACTAAATAATAACAAAGAAAGAGTAAAGAGAACAATCATCACATTTTATTCATTCTGAGTTCATTTACATCATTCTCATCCTTTAATTGCAAGATAAAATACTTATGGTCAAAGAATACAAATATTGAATGAGCTTAATGTAACGTCTATTTCGGCAGCATTTAGGCTCATATTATTCAAGTCTTCATAAGAGAAGAGTTGTGTGGATCATCTTTGATGCATATTCCTCCATTAATGGTGTAAAAGAATATTGAAATCCTTTAGAAAACTGCAATATTATGAAAACAAAATGGCATATGTGTTTCTCTTTAGGCTATCCGTGTAACTCCTTATTGAGTTGCGCAGGCTCGAACAACTTGTCCCAATTGTGCGGTCCTGCCCTTATCTTCTCTCCTTGCTCTCTCCAATACCTGTCAGAGGTATCAGAGTCTTCTCTTCAGCCAATCCCATCCCATAAATGAAGGGGTAGGGGAGTATTTATAGGCTTTCACATGTGTAAACCCTCGAACCTCCTACCATGGGACCCACTTCACATTTACTGTGTGTAACTTCACAAATACCACAACTGTGATGAGTTGCGCGGACCTACACAACTGTGATGAGTTGCACGGTCTTGCGCAACTCTGCTACTCGTGTAACTTGTGTATTCTTCATCTTTTTTCTTCAATTTCTTTCTTCTTTAATCAATTTTTTTATGCTCCAATAGATGCCCCCTTGATCCGATGTTTGATTGATCATCAAATCAAATGAAGGATCAAACTGTCCCTCTTTGGGGACCGCATAACTCCTGTGAATCAAGTCCCACGCAACTCTTCTTGGGTCCCAATGGCTATAAATACCAGTCCTTCAGTCATTTTACACATTTTCAAAATTTTTTAGTCATTTTACACATTTCCAAAAATATTTGTGTACAGAACCTCTTTTCCGCGCAACTCTCTGACCCACACAACTTGTTGCTTGTGCAACTATCTCACCTACGCAACTCATTGTGTGTGCAACTTACACCCCTCACAACTACTGTTTCCCGCACAACTCGTGCACCCGCGCAACTTGTGTTGCCCACTCGTTTGTACTTAGTACAATTTCTGCCCAATCTGAAACTCTGCAAAAATTTTCCAAGTTCTCACACTTAGCCAAATTCTTTCAATCTTCAAGACTTTAGCCAATTTTGTCCGACCTTCAAGACTTAGCCAAGTTCTTTCAACTTTCTCAAGATGGCCCGAACAAAAAGAACCTATCGTGTCGCGGACCCACTAACTGATCAACCTTCCCATACTGAACTTCCGTCTTCTCCAAACCCTTCTCAAATCCCTAAATCCTCTTCTCCCCTTGTCCATGAAGATCATCTGAAAAAGAGGATCGAAGAGACTAAGCAATGCTTGACTTATATCAAGGAGCCAGTTCTGCTTTTCTTTGATTTCTCTGACAGAATCAGTATGTTATCTTGGCCGATATGCAAAGCTATCATTGCAGGAGATATAGAAGGACCTCGAAAGCAAGGTCGAGAGATCGATTAGGAGACATGGCTAAAATCAATAGCCAATCTTCATACTGACCTCACACGCTCACCTCTCAGAGAAGACACATCGCCTCCCTCCTCCAAAAAGAAGCGCACCAAGTACAAGAACCAAGAACTTTAGGAGAAGATCAAAGAACATAAGAAGAGAAGCCTCAGAATACCTGGGATATTGTGAAAGTCCAGGAGGGTATTATAAAATTCAATAGCCCTTTCAGGGATATGCTAACAGTCATTCCGTTGAATATACGTTGTCATTAGTCCATTCTTCAGAGTGAACCTATGGATAAAATGACTCAAAGTAGGCTGATGTATACACCCAACTGGTTTGTGAAAGAGCCAAGAATGTTGGAAGGCATTCTAACAGAGAGGGGATTAAAGCAACAGATTACCGATATTCATCCCATACGATTCCTTGTCCCTTTCTATAATTCCCATGAACTGTTTCCCACCGCTTTTTACGAAATAATTCGACAGTGCTTCAGAGATAGAGATTATTTGTGGGGAAACGAGGAGTTCCATACACGTGTTTTCCTGTCCTCGCTCAATTATTACACTGATTGGGCGAAGGCGATTTTGGGCAAACATTCTGCTATGTTGATAGAAGACAGCCTTTATGGTGCTATCGAGGTCACTTATGAGTATTTCCATAGAGACCCTATGGTTTTCATGGTTTTTCTTAGCTATTGGTGTCTAATCACCAACTCTTTCCACTTATCACTAGGTGAAGTCACATCACTTTTAGGACCTATACAGAATGGTGGGGCTTTCAATAACGGGTTGTTTCTATGATGAATACATCCCCACTAATGCAGAGTTTTTGTACTTCTCACTTTCTAAGAGGCAAGCATTGGTATCAGATGCCTCAATTGAACTATTCAGGGAAATGTCCAAGTTCCCCGACATCCGAAAGATTCCTCACTTTCTTTGGCTGGCTTATTTCTCCAAGGATTGCAGTATAATTTCCAACTTACTGTATTGTGTATGCATAAACTTTATCAATACTCACCTTATTTACTCTCTTCATTCTTTTTATCACAGCTTTAAAAATAGTCACTCCAATGACTTAGAGAAAGCATAACAGAGAATAAGGGATGGTCCAGAGTACACCTCCAAGGGCGAACTTGCCGTCTTTCTTGTGTATTGGCTTAGTATAGTGGTGCTTCCAAGCTCTAAATGAGCTGATATAATGAGGTCAACTATTTTTGCCATCATTTAGAAGAAGGTCGAAAACATTCATTGGTACCTCCTGTTCTCTGCTTGTTATATAGGGCTTTTGGCGACGTAACAACTCATTGTCAAAGTCCATCTGTCGGGGCCAGCTCTGTTTTCCCACCATGACATTACTTTCCAGGGTGGCTTAGTGTATATTTTCCTTGGACATACAATGACCCAGAGAAAGCCTATGTCAATCCTTCACACTTCCAATGTGTCACTATCAAAAGCGATCGATGAAGAGGAGAACATATGAATGAATAATTGATAAAATCGAATCAACAAGTGCCATTGATTTTTATCAATTCTCATTGTCTGAATATGCTAACGATTATAAAGTGACAGACAATGACAATCTTCCTCCAACTGAATGAACCTTCTTCATCTCAATCAATCTAATAGTTTGCCGCTGAGGGAAGGCAGTGAGTTTTGAAGAGAACCATATTACCCGAGCAGATTCGCCCGTCAGTTCGACTATGACTAGACAGTACCTGAACATCTTGAAGCAGTGACCCACATTATGAGAAGTTATGGTGTAAGTCCTTACAACTGGGGGTTGGTCTGGAAGCAATTGCTTGCCGCGCGCATCAATTCCAAGTTCATCATTCCTGGTTTCAGGTGTTTTGTTCGCACTACATACCCCTGGATGAGATGGTGGGCATGCCAATCACTCCTAGTCCGTCGTTGTATGGCAGTGGATTCTCCAGTACGGGTACCTCCTCCTAGGTTGAGGTAACGAGACCTTGTGTAAGGAGTAGGGCATACCGTTGAGCAAGATCGTGCCCCTGCCCCCGGTGAAATTTGTGTGAAGATTTCTTTGGAAGAACCGATTCTCTATATTAAACTAGCGAATACTCTTAAGGGTTGGATAGCCCATCCATTCCCTCTAGTGCATCTAAAAATTTGAAGGAAGCATACTGGCCAAGAAGATGTTGCTAACACTATAAAAGCTCTTTAAACCCATGTTTCTACTGTTTCGTCCCCGACTTCAGAAGTTGCGGGCCTTCTAAGCCTCAAGAGATATCTCCAGCTATTCCTCCTCAACCACCATTCACTCATAGAGGTTCATCGTCTCCAGTCACAAGATCACAGACTTGAGTTAGATCCTCTATTTCTCCTGCAACTGTTACTGCAGAAGAACTTGTTCCCATTGATGAGATAAAATCTTTGAAGAAAGGGAAACAAGTGGTTGTTAAAGAACCAATTTTGAATTCATCATCATCATCATCATCGTCATCAGAGGATGAAGATAGAGAATCCTCTTCTGGTAGTACTTCCTTTACTGAAAATGATACGTCCTATAATGATTCGAAAGAAGAAGGAGAACTGAATATGGATAAGGAAGAAGAAGGGGAAGTCGATATTGGTGAAGAGGAGCATCTCACTGTAACTGCTATAGTGGATTAAGAAGTGTCTCAGATGCTACAATCCCTCAGATAATGATTACAGAAGCCGGCAAAGAGGAAGAGCCTCTGGATTACGGAGAGTATGAGAATGTACTAGAAGTTGATTTGACTATGTCATTTAGTAATAATTATTCTCCTCAGCGTAGAATATTCTCTGGTCCAATAGCTGGTACTTCAATGGCTTTAAAGATGTTTCCTGTTATTATAGATGTAGTTCAGAATGAGGCGGTTACTCCTACTTCTGATATGCATTTACTAGGGTGACTAGAGTATCTCCTATGCCTCTAGTTAGACCCAATACTGTAGCGCGTGAGATAATCTTTCCAACGGAGCCAATCAATACTACAACTCTAACTATAGTCGCTTGAGTACTGAGATCAGGGCGCCTTCTTTTGTAGACATGGATCCAGATATGCCTTGTCCTTTATCCCTTCCTAAGAGAGTACAATCTACTGAAGTGCTACTTTCAGTTCCAGTTGCTTCAGTTACAGGTATATTGACTTAATATTTTGTTTTACAAAGATATTTCATAAGTTTCATTCTAATTCATATTCCTCTCATCTTTTATTGTAGTTCGTCCATCTTTAAGCGGTTCTGCGAGCTCAAATTCAGTCACCACTGTTTCAAACATGATATCTATAGAAAAGATTCCCCCCTATGCATTAATCTTGCTGAAAGATTCTCTATTGGTGGCTATGTGCATTTTCAAGGATCCGACATAGTGGTTCGATTTAGATATAGCATTGGCGTCTCTGGATAATGTTGCAAGAATGGCCAAGATTAATATTTCTCCTCTATGCGAATCTCTCTTTCATTTTTGCGCCACACTCCGCAAACTAGAAGTTGTTTGGGACATGACTATTGCTCCTGAAATACTTGCCAGTAAAAAAGAGTTGTTACAACTTGAAGATAAATTTTTAAGGGCAATGACAACGATTTCTGGGTATAATAAGGAACTCAACTGTCTTCAAGAACAATTGAAGGCTTCTAATCATTCTTCAGTAGTCATAAGTGAGAAGATATTGAGTCTCAGGCAACAAATTTCTAATCTTAAGGCCCAGCAACATGAAGTGGATCTGAGGACCAGTAAACTTGAAGTGGATATTGAAGACAACGTGTAACACCCCAATTTTCGAAACCCGAGTATATGACTTGTTTTTCAAAAACCCGAGTGTTAGCCTTCTAAAGTTCCATGGCCTCGACTTTTCTTGTGAGTTTGGCCAATCTTGCATTTACATCATCTTCCTCTTTTAAGATATAAATTTCTCCCTTTCCTTTGATTGAGTAGGCTTAGAAGTGGTAGTTTTTAAGGAGATATCCCATGATTGCGTGTTTTCAGCAAGTTTATCAAAATAATCCCACGCATCATCAGCTTCCTTGTTCATGAATTCCCATTACACATCATCTCCACAAATTGGAGCATGGATGAGATCAATCCCTCATAGAAAAATCTTGTTATACGCCATGTTTCGTAGCCATGCTGTGAACATGAATTTATGAGATCCTTAAATCACTCCCAACATTGGAAGAATGACTCATCTTCCTTTTTCTCAAAATTCATGATTTCTTTCCTTAAGGTATTTATTTTGTCATATGGGAAGAAATTTTTAAGGAACTCCCTTGTCATCTCAGCCTATGTGCCAATGGACCGTGGTCTTAAGGAATGTAACTACAACTTAGCCTTTTCTTTCAAAGAAAAAGGAAATAATTTTAGTCTTACCGTGTCCTCAGACACATTTGGGAAGTGTAATGTAGATATTATCCCATCAAATTCTTTCATAAGCAAGTATGGACTTCCAGATTCTAGTACATGAAACTTAGGAAGGAGTTGAATCACCCTTGGTTTAACATCCATAGTTCTTGCTTTCAATATTGCGGACCTGAACGAGTATCATAAACCGAAGCTGGATGAGAACTAGAGGTTGAGTTATTTGAAGTGGAGGGGATTGATGTAGAACAAATCACAAATGCTTTTATGACAAAGATGGAGAAAGCCCGATTAGAGGCGAAAACGATACGGATTGTCATAACCTTAAAGCAGCCGTATCTCGCAAATCAGGATGAGTTTTTTGACATATTATATATGATTTTGGGGGTAGGACCTACTTAAGCCAACCAACCCCTACACCTGTTCACAACCCCAAGTTTAGGGTCGCGATGTAGTAATAACTCGGTAAGACTGAGTTCGAATACACAGGGACAACTTCACTACCAAAAATAGGGTAACGCCGATAGCTAAAAACCGTCGGCATTGACCTTCCCCGATGGATTTGAGCCGTCAGATGGGCCGTTAGAAAAGGAGGCGTCAGCGTTGCTCACCGACGGTTTAAAATCCGTCGGCGTTTACGACGACTAAAGTTGTCGGCATTTTCGACGGCTATGTTCGACGGTCAAAACCATCGCCGTTTTCGACGGCTAAAGCCATCGGCATTTCTTAGCCGTCGGTGTTTCTCTTTAAGTGCAATAATAATAATAATAATAAATAAATAAATAAATAAAAATAAAAATTTGAAATTGGATTGCCTAATCAGTACACAAATTCCAAAACTAGCTTAATACCTAATTCAGAAACATGTTTTCCGAAGCCTCAAAACAATCAACCTATACGAAAAGGTGAGTCAACACAAGGAAGAAATCAAAATTCAAATGAAAATCAGATCTAGCATTCAATTCCCAAACATATAAAAATCTTTATTTTCATAAAAAAAATTGATTGTATATATGATACCCAATCTAAGATTGCCACCTGGCCATGATGGATCATGACAACTCCATCTAAAAGCAATCTTAGGAGGAACGTTCATATAATAATTAAATCTATGCCAACAAAAAATATATCCCAAATCTCACAAATCATATGAGGTAAATCTTTCAAACTATAAGGTAATTCTCACTTTCTTAGTGAAGATAATAATTACATTCAATCTGCGTATAAACTAAAGCTTGATCAAGAAATAAACTTTGGGCATTTTGGATCAAATTACCTTAAATGATTAACGTAGTTGAATCTCAAACTAGCCAACAAACCTATGAGTTCTCAATGAATTACCTGAAATAAGAATTAGATGTAGTTTTCAAAAAAAAAAAAAAAATCAAGGACAAGAACTGAGAGGCAAGATAAAATCAAATCAATAAACTTTAAAAAATCAAATTCAAAAAAAAAAAAAATTGTTATTAATTTAGATCTTGATCTGAAGCTATTTGTAGAAAAAAAAATAGAGAGTTAATCTAAAAACAAGGGATGTATACAAATGATAGGGTTTTGTAATACGTGCAATCTATAACTCAGCACATCAAGACAAAAGAAAATGGGAAATGGAATTGTAATCAATCGATATTTAAAAACCATAAAATATCATCAAAATCTGGAGTAAAAACACCAGACAAATTTAATTTCGTAGTTATGAATAAATAAGATAACCTAGGTATACTATTAGAACCGACAACCCATTACCTCTTGAATTGCAGCTTCTAAGGTACATTCAAGTGTTGAGTTGCCATTATTGCAGAGCTGGACATTTAATAACAACAGGCTAAGAACATCAATACCTGCATATCCATTGTGAGGAAGTCGAAAGCATCACATCAAATGAAAAAGTTGTTAGCCGCTAGTCACGGTCACTAAACCTACCAAACAACAATAGTCAGTTCAGAAGCTGTAATTCATTTCATGTTAGACAAGTAGATAGAATGTCTCTCTGACTCTTTGACTTTCTGTGCAAAACCTAAGATAAAGAAAACAACCAAGTATATGTAAAACCAAGATAACATAATGTAAATCCATGGCAGAGAGAGCATCGGAAAGGAAAGAAGCATCTAGGATTTGGACTGATATCAACAAATCTCCAAAATCTCAACATTATGCAAGATGTTGGTCTTCAAGACAATCTAGAAAGTTTGAATCTCAAGATAACACAGATGTACCATTATGCATCTACATAATTTCTCTACCTTTTTTCCACACATTCCTCAATTTTTATATGTGATTATATTAATATTAACATTTAAACCACCGACCATATGATAAAAAAGGAGAAAATAATATAAACAAGGGAAGAAAATTGAAAGAAGACGAACATGTTAAAAAGAGGCCGAGGAGGCCGAGGAAATAACCCATCAACAAGAGGTTATGGCTCCAACTTTCATGGAAATTGAAAAAATATAAGTGCCCATCCATTTTTCCAAAAATCCACAGTGGGGACCAATGTTCACAACATCAAAAAGCACAAGCAGTGGTTTTGTTGTGTTGTGTGCATGTGCATGAGATGGTTGTCGGGTGTGAGTGTTTGCACGTGCCAAATAAACTTGTGACTTGGAGTTGAGGAATCTTTGGAAAACTTCCGAGACTTTTCTCAAAGAATCTCTATTCTAGTAAGTGTTGAAGGTGATTTCAGGAATGTCAAACTCACCATTTACGAGGGTTGGAAATTGAGCTTTGGATTCAATAGTATCTACAACCATGCCACTAGATTTAAAATTTTGCTTGTCAATGCTGGGAGTCATTTGCACAATTTCTACAACTTAATCTCTAGAGTAGAAACGCCAAATGGTAACCCAAATCAATTCTTGAAGGTCCTATTTCCATTAAAATGTGTAATTAGAAGTTCCCATTTCATTTTCACAAATGGGCATGAGTTGTTACTGATTTGAGCACTCATTTGCATGATGTTGAATTTGTTTAAACCTTGTAATCCAACATTCATTTGTATAGTATATGGTATTTTAAAGCCTTATAATTCCACATTTATTTGCACCGTGCCAAACTTGGTTTTAAACCTTACAACCTATTAAAAATAGGAATCTGGTTTGGTGGCCAGAAGCCTTAAGTTCTGCATGCATAATTTAAATCCTTCCTATCAATAGTCTCTATAATTAATGGTACGCAATATACACTACACCAAAATCGTCATTTAGGAACGGTTTTAAACTGTTCCTAAATGCTTCAGAAACGGTTTAAAACCATTCTTAAAAGAGGCGTCGCAGAAAATCAGGAACGGTTCAGAACCGTTTTAGGTACCGTTTCAAATTTTTGTAACAGAATTTTATGAACGTTTTAAACCGTTTGGTGCCAACGGTCAGATTTTATACCAAAAATATTAGAAACGGTTTTAATTAGAATCACGTAGGAATTTAGTAGTAATCAAATTAGATCTCGAAGTAATACCATTCAAATACAACACAATCTCTTGTAAGCATTCTCTTACTCTTGATAATAAAATCACTTCAGAAACACACTCCAATCCATACCATAAACGCACACATACAAATCACTCTTCTTGATCAACACATGGATGGGTGATAGACCAAAAGTCCCCTCCATTGAATGATCCCATACATCCTACAGATGAACTACCCCCAATGCAATCAGGACATTGGTTTTACTTTATTTCCAATTGTCCATTCATAGCCAACTAATCAGTAAGTAGATCACCCAACAGATACAACACCCATCCACAGCAGGGCCCACCTAACAAACGTTCCAGATCAAAGGATGAAAAGGCCTAGCTATGTCCTAGAGGGGGGGGTGAATAGGACAATGCCAAATAAAACATATAACAGCAGAATTAAAAAGAATATGATAGCCAAAGTAAATCACAATGCAGGAAAGTAAAACAATCTCAAAATTTAGATCTTGAGAGGTTGATACAAATGTTGTTCTAAGGACAACCTTACACCAAAAACCAGAGTTTATGGTAGGACAACCTTATTTCTAGAAAGATCTTTGTATCAAATCTCAAACCAAAGAGGAATACAGAAATAAATACAAACTAAATTGAAATAAATTGTAATCACAAATGTATTGTTCTAGGGACAGCCATACACCATAAAAATGGCAGGGCAACCTTGCTGGAACAACTTTTAAAGGAAATTGAATATCAAGTTGATAAAGGAATAGCAGAAAATAAATTCTAAACTATTACAAAATTCCCACAATGCTTGAATTAAATGATTACAACATTCAACACCATACATACATCCCACAAATGAATAATTAAAGATTAGAAGTATAAATCATTCAATCACAACACAAGGGATTATAGTGGTTCGCCTGTGTGTTCACCAACTGTTAAACAATAGCCGCACAGAATGCTACTCCACTCCTAATATCCTCACACAGGGGATATTAGCGTTCACTAACAAAATAGGTTTTCACAGGTTCACCCAAAACCTTTACAATTGTGTCTTTGTCTGTGGGCTTACACAATTAAAAAAAAAACTCCACTTCTGAGTTTTCCTGGCTCTCCTCAGATAACCAATACAACAAGATTTTTCTGGCAAATCTTGAAAGAAACCAAAGCAGAAAGGAATTTACAATTAAATGTAAAATACCTGATTATCTCCTTTGTTGTAGCAGCCCGGTAGAACCAAGTCAGATTAGATGATTGAATGTCCAAGTTCAATGTCCAGTACTCAATTACAATGGTTCTAATTCTAATATATGTTAAATTAAACCAAGTAGGGCTTGCCTTAATTGATTTTGATTCCAAAGAAAGGGAATAACAATTCCTCTTATCAAATTAGATTGGAATAGCTGAAACAAAATCAATTAAATAAAGCTAAGGAAACAGAATATTAAATAAGCACACTTAGCTTAGATGGAGCACAGAATTATCTCTCAGAAGTTCGACGAAGATTGGCTTGAATGGATTAATTAATTCGATAATTTCTTCTGAGATTCATGCTCTATTTATAGGTGAGCAGATCGCGTCTTCGACTGGTCTAGGGAGCTCTTCGACTAGTCGAAGCAATAACATATATTTGAAAAATCAGGCGCGATAAGCTTTGACCGTTCTTCGACTGGTCGTAGGTCACCTTCGATTGGTCGAAGAACTTAAAATTCATCGCTAGACTTTGAGTCGAAGACTTTCGACTGGTCGAAGATGCAGTCGACACTTTCCTTCGACTGGTCGAACAGATTCCTGGACTAGTCGAAACCTAACAGAAATTATCCGAATTTTGTAACAAACTCACAACTGATCGAGGAATTTCTTAGACTAGTCGAAGCAAATCTAGGACTAGTCGAAGCAGGCCTAGGACTAGTCAAAAAACAGACCAAACTCAAGTAAAATAAACATCCGACTTATATATCCAAAGTGACCTACTTCTAAGGTCAACCTAAGGTCAGTCAAACCTAACCATGAAGTAAAGACATTGAAACATTAGGAACAAGTGACCTTGAAGTTTAAGCTTTCAAGTCTTGATGTAGTTCAATCTTGAAATCTTGATGTAGTTCAATCTTGAAAGTGTCTTGAGTTCTTTACGAACTGCCTTGTACTCTTCTTGAAGTCTTACATTCTTGAGTCATGTCTTGTGAGCAGTTCTCGAAGTCAAGGTTGATCTTTGTACTTGTGAGCTTTACTTGTTGTGAGCTTTGCTTTTTCATGAATGTTGATCTTTGAGAGAGCTTCACTTATGCAAGTTATATAACAGTGATTTTGGCACCACAAAATTGACAACAAACAGGGATATAATAGCACTTACAATCTCCCCCTTTGTCAAATTAGTGACAAAACACATAACCAAGATACACATAAAGTAAAACAATTGGTTAAAGAGTCATGAACCAGTTAATATCAACTGGCCTACCTGCAAATCAATATTTAATATTCAACATTCAACCAGTTCATTCAAATAGTTCAAACATACTCCCCCTGAGTAACATAACCAATGCTACTCCTCTCACAATCACATCGTTAAGAACAAACCATTCTCTCCCTTTTTGTCACAATATGACAAAGGAAACAACAATAAAGGAGAACTAAATAAAGGGATATATGAGAGTAAACCTGAGGAGTTATGAGATTATAGAAAAAACAGAGATAGAAATACTCAGCATAGCTTCACATAGAATAAATATCCAGCATAAAACAAAGATAGTATCCAACTCAAAATCAGTCAATCTAGTGCTAAGTTATAAAGTTATTACAGACCAGAAGTCCCATATAAACTAATCAGAACCAGAACCAGATGACGGAGCAGGAATAGAGAGATCAAGTTGGTGCATGCCTTTGTTCAATCGCCTAAGATATTTGCGCATGTACTTGAATTGTAAATCATGAGCAACAGACATGTTTTCCATCTTTACATTTATATTCTCAACTTTATCCTCTAATGCACTCAGACGAGCATCAATATCAGATGGTTCAAAATCTGGATCATTTGTTGAGTCAGAATCCAGTTCCTCAAAAATGTCATCCATATTAATGTCATCACCAGCTTCTTCATGACCACCACCACCACCACCACCTTGTTCAGGAAGTAGATCCAGCTTCATCTTATTGATATTAGTATTGTTGAAAATCAGATGATGGATTGGTGCTTCATCAACCGGCATATCGACTTACATATGTGTAGCCAATACAGTCATTAAATAGGCAAAAGGAATGTCACTATGACCAAGATGGAGTCTAAACTGAAGAATGAAATGACAGATTAAGGAAGGTAAACAAATCTGAGTACCACTGGAAATAGCATGGATAACACGAACCATAAACGAGGTCAAGTCAGTTTTATTACCCGAACGAGGATACAGATTAGACACAAAGATTTTGTGGAGAATTCTATACTTGGGTAACAAATACCTTGCGGGAAGCGCATTCCCTTTTCGTGTCCATTGAACATCCATGTTGCACAAATCTCTAGTGAGCATGCGTTTTTCAGACATTGAGAGTTTATCAGTTAGGTTATGGATAGGAATACCCTCATCATTCACAGGAATGTCCATAAGGGCTGAAATTAAATGATGATTAATGTCAAAAGGCCCTTCTCTAGTAGATATTTTAAAAGTTAAATTATCCTGTGAGAAAGCACTAATACATGCAAACATGGATTGGGCAATGGACCGTTATGCTGGTCCCACCCCAATGTAATAAGTTAACCCAACCTACAGCTTCAAGCATAGGAAGGATGTTAAAAGGTGCAATATGATTAACATCAACATGATGTTCAACAATAACATTACGTAATCTAATGTCCCTAACATAAGATGGATCATCATTGGGAACAAGAAGATGACGCTTAGAGATAATGGTCGATCTGGAGGAAGAAGAAGGACCACGGGAAGTAGTTTTTCTACCTCGAGAAGCCATTTGTAACAAAGATAACAAGGAAATAAGAAGTTGCAAAGGATTGAGAAGTGACTCAAAACAGATTTTTCAAAATCCAAACCCCAAATCTCAATGAAATCCAAAATACAAAGCTTAAAGCTTGAAAAGTAAACAATCTAGACACAAATTTGCAAGAAAAATGTGATTTGGAACACTAGCCTTGAAGAACATGAACAATGGGTTTGACAAGTCGAAGCTCGGCTCCTTAGAGAGAAAAAACGGAATGAGGAAGAAAGAAAAATCCCCAAATTTTAAGTGATTCCCGAAATTTACGACAGGTCGTGGATATCTACGACCGGTCGAAGGTCGACTGGTCGAGTATACTCACGACTGGTCGAAGAATGTCTAAAAATTCATATTTCTTGCAAATTATACAAAAATTAGAATTCAACTTAGCAAATATATACACTATGATACAAGTAGGCATAAATAATCACTTCAAAATGCACATGCCAAGATCAAATTTCATCTTTTTGAACCTGCTTTTATCGAGAGGTTTTGTGAAAATGTCAGCTCGTTGATCTTCGGTAGGAATATATTCTAGAGATATAACTTTTTCTTCTACTAATTCCCGAATATAATGAAATCTAATGTCAATGTGCTTAGTACGAGAATGCTGAATAGAATTTTTTGAAATATTTATCGCACTGGAATTATCACAATGTAATAACATAGAATCTTGTTTAATTCCATAATCACTTAGCATTCGTTGCATCCAAACAAGTTGTGTACATGCATTACCAGCTGCGATATACTCAGCTTCAGCTGTTGAAAGTGATATAGAATTTTGTTTCTTACTAAACCAGGAAACTAGACAATTTCCAATGTAAAAACAACCACCACTGGTTGATTTTCTATCATCTAGATTACCAGCCCAGTCAGCATCCGAGTACCCGGGTAATTGGACACTAGTCTCATGAGGATGCCAGAGACCGAGATTTACAGTACTTGCGACATATCTAATAATCCGCTTGACAGGAATCAAGTGAGATTCTTTTGGATCAGATTGATATCTTGCGCAAATACCAACACTTAGAGAAATATCAGGTCTACTAGCAGTTAAATATAACACACTACCAATCATACTCTGATAAAGTTTTGAGTCAACATTTTTACCATTAGAGTCTTTTGAGAGTTTCAGGGTAGTACTCATAGGAGTATCGAAATTCTTACTATTCTCAAATCCAAATTTCTTGATTAGATTCAAAACATACTTAGATTGAGAAATGAATATTCCTTCAGGTTGTTGCTTTACTTGCAATCCACGGAAATAAGTCAATTCCCCAACCATACTCATTTCGAACTGTGATTTCATCAAATCTGCAAAGTCAGTAGTCAAGTCAGTACAAGTTGATCCATATATGATATCATCAACATAAATCTGTACCATTAAGATATGATCATTATGTTTTTTAACAAACAGAGTTTTATCAACAGATCCCATTTGAAAATTATGACTTAAAAAGAAATTTTGTTAGTTTCTCATACCATGCCCTAGGTGCTTGTTTTAATCCATAAAGTGCCTTTTTAAGCCGATACACATGATCAGTATTTTTGGGATCTTCAAAACCCATTGGCTGTTCAACATAGACTTCTTCATGTAAATCGCCATTTAGAAAAGCACTTTTCACATCCATTTGATAGATCTTTATCTTTCTAAAACATGCAATGGATATAAATAGTCTGATAGATTCAAGACGTGCTACTGGTGCAAAAGTTTCATCAAAATCAATTCCTTCAATTTGTGTATAACCTTGTACCACTAGTCTAGCCTTGTTTCTAATTATATTTCCACACTCGTCAGACTTATTTTTAAAAATCCATTTTGTTCCAATGATGTGTTTATCTGTAGGTCTTGGTACGAGATACCAAACATCATTTCTTACGAATTGGTTGAGTTCTTCTTGCATCGCAACAATCCAGTTCTCATCAGCAAGAGCTTCTTTTACGTTAGATGGTTCTATTTGGGATGTAAAACATACATAATTACATATATCCTCAAGTTGTCTACGGGTGCGAACACCAGTGAGAGGATTTTCAAGAATTTGTGTGGTTGGATGATCTTTAATAGTCCTTAACTCAGAATCAGTCTGATTCGATGAAGTATCGGGTTTATCAATGATTAGAACTTCATCATTATCTGAATTAGAGATTGGCGTGTTTAAGTGATCATCAATGACAACATTAATGGACTCTTGAATCACACCATTTCTTTTGTTCAGAACCCTATAAGCTCGACTATTTAAGGAATATCCTAGAAAAATCCCTTCATCACTCTTTGTATCAAATTTTCTCAAATTTTCACGATCTCGTAAAATATAGCACTTGCTGCCAAAAACTCGAAAGTATTTAACAATAGGCTTTTTATTGAACCACAATTTGTAAGCCATTTTATTATTATCTTTGCTAGTGTGACTCGGTTAATAATATAGCATGCTGTGTTGACTGCTTCAGCCCAAAGATTTTTAGAGAGCTTCATGCTATTCAACATGACATTAGCCATTTCTTGAAGCACCCTATTCTTTCTTTCTACAATTCCATTTTGTTGTGGAGTTTTGGGAGCATAGAATTCATGTAATATTCCTTGGTCAGTACAGAACTTCTCAAAATTGTTATTCTCAAATTCAGATCCATGATCACTACGAATCTTACTGATTTGAGAAGATTTTTCAGTTTGAATCCTTTTGAGAACTTTTCTTACTTCTTCAAGGGTTTCAGATTTATCCCTTAAGAAGACTACCCATGTGAATCTGGTAAAGTCATCAACTATTACCAGGATATACTTTTTCTCACCACGACTTTCCGTTCTGGTAGGTCCTATCAGATCCATGTGGAGGAGTTCGAGTGGTCTTGATGTGGTATTTGAATTCACCTTTTTGTGTGAGTTCCTTGTTTGTTTGCCTATCTGGCACTCACCACATATTTTATCTAATTTCTGAAGTTTGGGTAAACCTCTTATAAGTTCTTGTTTGCTCAATCTATATAAATTTCAATAATGTACATGTTCAAGACGTTTGTGCCATAATTCAGTCTCGTCTGTATGGACCATGTAACATGTTTGATTAGATGAGCTGGATTCGCTAATAATATAGCAATTTTCAGACGTTCTACGTCCAGTTAATATTACAGAACCCTTATTGTTTAGTATCTCACAGCTTTGATTAGAAAACCGAACACCATGGTTATTATCACATATTTGAGATATACTAAGAAAGTTATGTTTTAAGCCTTCAACATATAAAACGTTTTTAAACACAGGAAAATTAAAAAGTTGAACCGTACCTTGGCCTATAATCTTGCAGTTGCTACAATCACCAAATGTGACTGAACCATCAGTCATATCTTTCAGATCCGTGAATAAAGCTCTGTCACCTGTCATATGCCTGGAGCATCCACTATCTAGGTACCACTTTTGAATGACTTGTTGCTTTGAAAGCAGTGTGAGCAACCAAGCAGGCAACTTTAGGAACCCATTTCAAAACTGTTTTGGGTTTAAGAACATAGTTGGTCTTCTTTTGTTTATAGTTGTAAGAATGACCTATAGAGTTAGATTTTAAGAGCTCCTTGAGTAAATCAACTATCTTTTCAGCAAGTGGATTTCGTTTCTGATTAAAGTTGACATGGCTGCTTCTAGGTTTTTGAAAAGTTTTTGAATTTCTAAAAAAATCTTGATAAGTACTTTTTCCTTTTGAGTTTGAGGACTCTCCTTTAACAAACATAGGAGGAGTATACTTTTGTTTAGGAGATAGATTTTTATCATAGCCCAACTCTGATAGATCGCCACATTTTCTTGATCCAGATAAAAGTTTTTCTAACTTTGGATCACCTTGGGCATATTTTCATGTGTCCTTTAGACTCAAAAGAGAAGATACTTCAGTTTTGAGTTTCTCAATTTCAGATTTCAAATCAATAATTAGGGAGTTTTTGAATTCCAAATCGCATTTTGATTTTTCAAAACAATCTGTAATTTGTGATTTTTCTAAGACAAGTGATTCAAAACATTCTTTGAGTTTAGAAAACTTTTCTTTTTGAAGTTTAAGTTTGACAGCAATTTTACAACTTTCCTTATATAGGGCATTGTAAGCGTCTTGAAGATCATCTTCATTTTCACATCCACTACTCAGATTTTCTTCATTTGTTGAGTCATTATCTGAAAATGTGAATTTGGCTAGAGTCATAAGAGCTTTAACTTCATTGCCCGACTCAGTTTCAGAATCTTCTGATTCAGAAGAAGCTTCAGAATCAGATGATTCATCCCATGTAGCCAACATACCCTTCTTCTTGGGTTTGTCCTTTTTAGGACATCTATTTGCTAAGTGCCCATATTCTTGACAGTTGTAACATTAACTATCTTTTAAAGATTTTCGAGATTTGGGTCTAAACTTCTTTTTGTCATTTGATTTTTAAAAATCAACCCTTTTCTTGCTTTTGAAAATCTTGTAAAATTTCTTAGCTAAAAGAGCCATATCATCTTCTGAATCAGAATTTTCTTCTGAATTACATTTAGAAGATTTTAGTGCGATAAATTTACCTTTAGGAGCTTTAAAGTTTAACTTGTAGGTTTGTAGAGAACCAACTAGTTCTTCTACTCTCATATTATCCGTATCACGAAGTTCCTGGATTGCGGTTACTTTAGAATTGAACCATTCAGGAAGTGAGCGTAATATTTTTGCACACACTTTACTTTCTGGGATTTTATCGCCAAGACCCCACATTTAGTTTACAATGTCATTCAATCTAGTGTAAAAGTCCATAAACATTTCCTTTTCCCCCATATGAATTTCTTCAAATCTGGTTGTGAGGAGTTGGACTTTAGATTTTTTGACAATTGTAGTACCCTCGTGTGTCATTTCTAATATATCCCAAGCTTGCTTTGCAGTATCACAGGAAATATTTCTTTTGAACCCATCCGGTGATAGTGCGCAAGTGATTGCATTTAGTGCTTTAGCATTTGCGCTACTCTCACTTTTCTGAAGTGTGGTCCATTGGTAATATGGTGTGACTTTTATAGATTTTGAACTGTCAACCCTAGTAACTTCCATGATAGGAGGTTTCCATTCAGTCACTGTGGCTTGCCACACATTTTCATCCATTGATTTGAGGAAGATCCTCATTCTGGCTTTCCAATCGGCATAGTTGGAGCCATCAAAGGGTGGAGGCCTTGTGACTGAAAGGCTATCAAAATTTGACATCTTAAATAGCTTAAATCGTTAGATCAGGAATTAAATCCAAGAATTAAAAAGAGCTATTAGGCTTTGATGCCACTTGAAAAGGCCTAGCTATATGTCCTAGAGGGGGTGAATAGGACAATGCCAAAAAAAACTTATAACAGCGGAATTAAAAAGAATATGATAGCCAAAGTAAATCACAATGCAGGAAAGTAAAACAACCTCAAAATTTAGATCTTGAGAGGTTGATACAAATGTTGTTCTAAGGACAACCTTACACCAAAAACCAGAGTTTATGGTAGGACAACCTTATTTCTAGAAAGATCTTTGTATCAAATCTCAAACCAAAGAGGAATACAGAAATAAATACAAACTGAATTGAAATAAATTATAATCACAAATGTATTGTTCTAGGGACAGCCATACACCATAAAAATGGCAGGGCAACCTTGCTGGAACAACTTTTAAAGGAAATTGAATATCAAGCTGACAAAGGAATAGCAGAAAATAAATTCTAAACTATTACAAAATTCCCTCAATGCTTGAATTAAATGATTACAACATTCAACACCATACATACATCCCACAAATGAATAATTAAATATTAGAAGTATAAATCATTCAATCACAACACAAAGGATTATAGTGGTTCGCCTGTGTGTTCACCAACTGTTAAACAACAACCACACAGAATGCTACTCCACTCCTAATATCCTCACACAGGGGATATTAGTGTTCACTAACAAAATAGGTTTTCACAGGTTCACCCAAAACCTTTACAATTGTGTCTTTGTCTGTGGGCTTACACAATTAAAAAAAAACCCCACTTCTGAGTTTTCCTGGCTCTCCTCAGATAACCAATACAACAAGATTTTTCTGGCAAATCTTGAAAGAAACCAAAACAGAAAGGAATTTACAATTAAATGTAAAATATCTGATTATCTCCTTCGTTGTAGCAACCTGGTAGAACCAAGTCAGAGTAGATGATTGAATGTCCAAGTTCAATGTCCAGTACTCAATTACAATGGTTCTAATTCTAATAGATTTTAAATTAAACCAAGTAGGGCTTGCCTTAATTGATTTTGATTCCAAAGAAAGGGAATAACAATTCCTCTTATCAAATTAGATTGGAATAGCTGAAACAAAATCAATTAAATAAAGCTAAGGAAAGAGAATATTAAATAAGCACACTTAGCTTAGATGGAGCACAAAATTATCTCTCAGAAGTTCGACGAAGATTGGTTTGAATGGATTAATTAATTCGATAATTTCTTCTGAGATTTGTGCTCTATTTATAGGTGAGCAGATCGCGTCTTCGACTAGTCTAGGGAGCTCTTCGACTAGTCGAAGCAATAACATATATTTGAAAAATCAGGCGCGATAAGCTTTGACCGTTCTACGACTGGTCGTAGGTCACCTTCGACTGGTCGAAGAACCTAAAATTCATCGCTGGACTTTGAGTTGAAGACTTTAAACTGGTCGAAGATGCAGTCGACACTGTTCCTTCGACTGGTCGAACAGATTCCTGGACTAGTCGAAGTCTAACAGAAATTATCCAAATTTTGTAACAAAGTCACGACTGATCGAAGAATTTCTTAGACTGGTCGAAGCAAATCTAGGATTAGTCGAAGCAGGCCTAGGACTAGTCGAAAAACAGACCAAACTCAAGTAAAATAAACATCCGACTTATGTATCCAAAGTGACCTACTTCTAAGGTCAACCTAAGGTCAGTCAAACCTAACCATGAAGTAAGGACATTGAAACATTAGGAACAAGTGACCTTGAAGTTTAAGCTTTCAAGTCTTGATGTAGTTCGATCTTGAAATCTTGATGTAGTTCAATCTTGAAAGTGTCTTGAGTTCTTTACGATCTGCCTTGTACTCTTCTTGAAGTTTTGCATTCTTGAGTCATGTCTTGTGAGCAGTTCTTGCAGTCAAGGTTGATCTTTGTACTTGTGAGCTTTGTTTGTTCGTGAATGTTGATCTTAGAGAGAGCTTCACTTATGCAAGTTATATAACAGTGATTTTGGCACCACAAATTTGACAACAAACAAGGATATAAATTATAGCACTTACAAAGGACCACAAGTCTGATATTAGCAAATCCAAATCCACCAAAAAATCAACCACTCACCAAGAACACGATCCTTTGCTCACCAACCTCCAGTCGCGCCGGCTGAACCTCATCATTCATCACCAATCTCTCAACACCTACCTGAACGCCATACTGACCAACAACCAGTAATCCTCCAGCAATTCCAACCTCTGGAAGGCAAGGCATCACGACCGTCCGATCAACAAAGGGCAATCCATCAGCATTCCTGTCCATTAGGAAATTGTGGTGATCCTTGCATTCTTTAGGTTTTTGAAAGATACACTGGAAGTATAGGACGTGAAAATGACATCAATTTTTTAGTTTCCAATCACAAGGCAAAAAATATTCCCTTTTAGCAATAGCACCATTCAAAACAAAAGTTTAAAAACTTAACAGCTCCTGAAAATAGCCAGCTTTGGACAACCCTAAAGGAAGTATAACCAAAGGAAAAGATCCAAATACAACTTCACCTTGAATTGCAGGGTACTTTTGATAGCATCACTTATTAGCTCCCATTTTGGACCCATATCATGCATAAGGACAACAAGGGCCTAAAATAAGAAATTTTAATATGTTTTGGAGTTCTCCATTGTCCTTGTGATTATCCAAAATGATAATATGATGGTCAGGAGGAGCACACTGACCTGGTCTTCAAAAACTGACCATGGACTTCCTGACCCTGACTGTCCAGCAGGTATCTGCAAAGGTGGAAGGGCAAATGTACTAAAATTCTACAAGCATTTGACTTTGCTATAAGCAATCATTAGAGATAACATGCACTAAAATTCTACAACCATTTGACTTTGCTATAATGCAATCTTTTGAGCTAACAAACATTCTTTAAAGTTTGTGGCATATCTTATTAAAAAACCATGGTGAACATTAGATTTCATACTTATTCTATTTACATGGGTTTCAATTTCTCAAAACCATTAAAATGACCAAGCAGAATTTTTAAAAACAGAGTGCCAACATCAACAACCACATTTCCAGAGATGGCTCTGAATGAGAATATTATGCAGAATTGCAGAAAAGTTTGAACAAACCAAAAGGAAGAAGAACAATAACAGTAGTAGCAGGAGCATGACGGACTGCGGTCCCACACAAGTCACAACAGTACCCAAATCCATACAAAAGAATGCTCAGAAAGAAAATGTACATATGAACTGCTTCCATGACATGTGCTAAGAAGCCAACAACCAAAAAGCCTAATTATAAAGTGCTGGACATTTTACGGGCCTATTTGGATGCACACCAAATATATGAATTGCATGAATTTGGCAAATTTTTAACTGTCAAATCCTTGAATTTGGCAATTAATGTGTTTGGGTCGGCGTTACTTGATAAATTCACTAATTGCCAATTAGCAAAAGGACATAAAGCATGCAATTAGCAATTAAAAAAATCTAAATAAATAAATAAAATTTAAATCTGCCTTCTAAATTGTACTTAACGATAGTTGGAATTGTGGTAACAATCTCCCCCATCTTGATCTTGAGTCTGTTTTCTATTACAATTAGTGAAATCAATACTCGACATGCCCCAGCCCCACCTCAGAAATTCATGGATAATTCATGTGTCAACTACAGGCGTTTAAAAGATGAAGAAGAAGTCAACTACAGGCTTTTAAACAGTGATAACTAAGATTGAGAATAATACCTTCCGATTACAAAAAGAAACAAAGCCAAATCCTCTTGAACACCAAGTTTTATGATCCCACATGACCCATGCATCTCCACAAAATGAATTGTGTAGACACCAAAAGATGACTGCAAGATTCCAACAGAGCAATTCAGCCATCATAGGACTCTGCAAGGTAAATTAATCAGTTGATTCACTTGCCCACCTGAGGAGAATTTTGAAAAGGAATGGGGAATTTATGCAATAGAACACAATAAAACAGATCTCTAATTGTTCCTAAGATGAGTTGGATGGACTTGTAGATTGATGATCTTGGTGGTGGTTTATCATCATTGATCTTCTGAAGAAAGTAATCTTCAGCCGAACCTGTAATTTTTGCAACTTACAGGAAGTTCATATGCCGAAAGGAACCGATCCAAGTAATTTATAGATAGATATGCACCCAGGGGTCCAAAACTGTAATGGGCATGAACCTGTTAAAATCGAATGCAACTTATCAAGCAAAATCACAGGAAAAGAAAACAAAGACTAAAAACCCAATTCAGCTGAGCAGCGGCTCTGGGTATTGGCGTTGGAGCAGATGGTTTTGGTGTTCCAATAGAATCGGACGTTGGCTTCCCCACCCATTGACATGGCTGCTTCTGTCGTAAGAGAGAAAAGAAGGGAAGGAAAAAGAAGTGAGAAGTGTTTGAAGATTAGCTGATGGATGAGTTGTTATATTGAATTATTCATAGGAACAAAGAAGCTGAAGTTAGTAATTTGTAAATTCATTCTTCAGATGATGGTATTTAGAAGGTTTACATATAACAACTTTGGACGCAGCTTCAGTGGATAAGATCCACCGACCTGCATGTTTGGCTCACCGTGATATATGTGTCTTATATCTACATGGTCCATCCGTTTCGTAAGTTTATTTTAGGTTTGATCCAAAAAATACAGGAGATCCTAAAATATCAGGTGGACCACAACATAAGAAACATTGGTGGCTGAACACTTACCATTAAAACCTACTGTCACCCACCGTAATGTTTATTTTCCATCCGTGCTGTTGATAAGGTTACGCATGTGTGGATGAAGTGAAAACACATATCAGCTTGAATGGTGTGGTCCATCTGAGATTTGGATCTTTTGTATTTTTGGTATTGTAGGCCAACCCATTCCCAGGCATAGGAAGCATCTACAGAAACAATAGAGAATTAAAAAATATGGGTTTTCAAATTATATCTAGACTATGACAAATAAGGAACAAGTTTGTCAGAAATGTTGGAGCCAAATATGGACCATATGGAGTAATACCAGCAATGGCAATAACTGGCATGAAAGGTAAGGAATCCAAGATTGGAAGTGAGATTCTTCAGTGGGAGTGCTCTTCAATGGTTTGGAGATCAGACCACTAAGCCCATCTACTTTTATTGGCAAGAACAAACTTTTGTTCACTGAAAAAGATACATGAAACCCACTTTTAGTTCACTTAGTTTAAGGGGGTGAGTCTGCAATAAGAGAAAAATATAACATACCCGATATCTATGGTGGTTGTCTGCAATGAAAGAAAAAGGTAAGATACCCAATATCTATGGTAGTTGTTGGACTTGTCATGGAGGGACTAAAATTACCCTTCCACTGAAAATAAGTCAATGGTGTCTTACTTATTTTTCTTAGTGTTAAGGCTATAGGGATGGATAACACTGGAAAATTTCTTGATGGGAATCATCTGGGACCAAAATTCAAGTGGTACTAGATGTACTTGTAGGCTCGTGTGCAAGATCTTCGCTGTACATCACTAGCCTCATCATGAATGTTCATGAATGTGCCCAGACCCAAAAATAGGTCAGTTCATAGAATGCAGATCTTTTCTCTCTTCTTTTTTGGGACAGGGCACATACATTGAGGGGCCCACCTAATGAATGGCTAGGATCTTATCCCACTTGAGTAACCTACAAGAGCTTATTATATCTACAAGCATTTCAATCTCTTCTTTCTCTTCCTCTTCCAATCTTCCTGTCCTAGCACCTAACCTCATCTTCTACTCAGCTAAAAACCATGAAATAAGGAAACTCCATTTTCAAAAAAAATCTGTCATGTTCCACTCATTTTTGGCACGTCACCACCTCTACGAGGAAAAAAAAAAAACACCCCAAACTGATCTCATTGTATTTTGGCAGTGTTCACATACTATTTTATAATTCCAATTTGTTTTGATATTGATTACAAACACAATTTTCTTTATCCTATGCATCTAAAAATAGGATTTATACAATAACGCATTTCCCAATATAGTTTATGTATACTCCAGATGTGTGGTCATTTTAGGTTTTCTAGGTTCCCCTTGTTTGATACATCATAACCTTGTCTAACACCAAGACATGCATTGTCCATGTCTACATTACATATGCTAGAATTATAAGACATGCAACCATGCTGATGCATGCCCATATATTCCATGAACCAAACTACACCCTATTATAGAGACCACATCAATGCCACATCCGAATGAACGATGCCAGATTAAGAATTCTAACAGCTTGAAACTCTTCGCATGTTGTTGAAGAAAAGGGAACTTAATATATATAAAAAAAATTTTAAAAAAAGAGAGAGACAAGTAGCTTAAACGTTTCTGTAATAATGTAGTCAGGTAAAGCAAACAGGTCACCAAGCGACTGCACTGCTTTTAGCTGAACATCCAACTGATTTGTCTGCAGAAGTTGAAACTTGAACAGTGAGAACCAGTTTGTTGGAGTCAAATGATCTTGTAAAGCAGTAGTGAAATGAATAAAGTTTTAAAATCTAACTATGAAAGAAAAATCATCTAAAATTTGCAGAGTACACGAAAGCAATGTATATTACAACTAGAATCACGTTGCAAGTTTCGCTAAAAGAAAAAGCAACTCCTAAAAGTATTTTTTCATAAATTGCACAACTTGTCAATTTGAATTGGTAAAATATATGGTTTGGGATTAAGAATCATACAATTACAAACGAAGAAACTTCCCTATGAACATGGATAGATCATGACTGTCCATTCTCTACAATCATGTGGAAGGATCTGAAACCATAAAAGAAGAACTGGATACGAGAAGAAGTGAATTTAAATTCCTAAATAAAACAAAAGAGTAAAATTCAAGAAATTTGTGTATAAAGAGCTACCTGATTGAGACATAAAATCTTTAACCCCACAGTAGAGACATCTGATACTTCTTGCTCAAACAAGTCATTCAATTTGTAAGCAACAGTGCCAAGATGATCAACAACATTAATGAGAGCTCTTACTGCATAATCTTTCAGCTTATCCAGTACCCTGATTAATAAGTGTAATTTAGTTTTTTTTTTTTTTTCATTTATCAAAAAGATACAGAACCTGAAGAGTTATATAAGCCTCCACCAAGAGCATGTGCAGTATCCAACAATTATAATATATCCATGCTACTCATGTTACCAGAAATAAAAAAAAAAAAAAAAAAAAAAAAAAAAAAAAAAAAATCCTTCTTAACTGGCCATGGATTCATTCAGTTTCTTGTTTTACACTATTTTTCCAGATAAATTTTAAGAAATATTGCTTTCATGGACCATTAGGCTTTTAGTCTTTGATTGTCATAAAACTGTAAGACAAACAGAATCTTGTTGGCCATGGAAATCTAGTCAAACTGAGAACTTCCACACCTTGGCAATATTCAAATTAGTACTGCAAAGAAATTTTGAAACCTACCAATTGAAGACTTTAGTGTCTTTTAAGTTCGATTAGACAAATGTAGCTTCCCAACCTTCTCGATTCATCTGGTACGTCGATTCTATCAACCATTTATAAGAAGAATGCCCCATAAAGTGCGACTAAGCGAAATTCATTCTTCTCCTTCTGTTTCAGTTGACAGTGAGCGATGAAGGTGAGAATTGGAGTGCTGGGCAGCACCAGCGCTTTTCAGGCTTTGCTCCATTCACTTCTCACTTGACTGTCCAGCAGGTATCTGCAAAATATTATTTTTATAGGCCCGGCCCTAGGGAGATAACATTTCATAATTTAAAACCAAACCAGCCAAAAACCATTACAGTCCCAATTGAGTTGGATAAAATGATGGTTAAAGATCCAAACTGACTTTATTGAACTCCAACCCACTCCCGTACCAATCAGCATGAAAGAAAAAAAAAGTACACTTCAAGATAATACTCTCGGCAAACAGAGCTTCGACTAGGGTTCTATTACAGCTGATTTCATCATCCACATAGATATTCAAAACCAAAATGAACACAAAAATCAAAAGGCAACATTACCTCTTCAGATTGGCAACAGGAGGGAGCTCAACAATGTTCTATTGCTATTGATGACCGGAGATGCGGCAGGGTTTTAGCGCTTAGTGGATGCGGAGTAAGGATTGCAGATCGAGAGTGAGGGAGATCAAGAGAGAGGGAGGGATCGAGAGGGAGAGGGAGATCACGTGAGAGAGAGGGAGGGATCAAGAGGGAGAGGGAGATCGCGTGAGAGAGAGGGATCGAGAGGGAGAGGGAGATCAAGAGAGAGGGAGATCGCGTGAGAGAGAGAGAGGGATCGAGAGGGAGAGGGAGATCGCATGAGAGAGAGGGTGGGATCGAGAGGGAGGGATCGAGAGGGAGAGGGAGAGGGAGATCGCGTGAGAGAGAGAGAGAGAGAGAGAGAGAGAGAGAGAGGGGGAGGGAGATCGCGAGAGGGAGAGAGGGAGAGAGATTAGGGTTTTATCGGATTTGGGAAACAACGCAAGGATCGAATGGGCTGTGACCGTAGGCAGAGATATTTCTTAGTGCCGCCTAGGGTTGTGGGGTCCATGGAGATGATCTTAATCAAATCCATTCCATCCATATATTTTCAAAATATAATAATTAAACAGGATCTTAAAAATCAGGAAGATCCAAAAAGCAAGTGAGACACACCAAAAAAGCAATTCGAACAGCAACCCCAACCATTAAAAAGTTAAATGGAGTTAGAAATTCAAAAACGGTTCAAAACCGTGGCAAATCACATACGGTTTAAAACCGTTTTTAAACCAAATCCTTAGCCGTTCCAGATTCATGATTTTGGTGTAGTGATACCTAAGTTTTAACATGTGGAGATTCGACAAAGTATCTGCTATGGGATGTCAGTCCACTACTTTTTACCACAAACACAGCCAACAACGAAGACCAAAGAATGGATAGACTGATGTAAGAAAGACATACCAAATTTATTTCAAGGAAAGAATGCATTGTTCTAGTGACATCTTGAAGAAAACAAAAATACCTTTATAGATTTGGAAGGAAAGAAATATAACTTTGAGAGGCGGTTATTTCTATCCCTTGGTAGATTTGGAAGGAAAACAGAAATACCAAATTTGGATGGCTTGGTCAAATGGGAAATAATTGCCAATCTTTGAGAGGTGGTTATTTCGTTCCTTTGGTAGATTTGGAAGGAAAGAAATACAACATTTAATAATAAATGAGGATACCTTGATAAGCATTTCTGTTGGAGGCCAAGCAGAAGCAATTGGGATTCCAACCTAGGCAACCTACAAATAGGATGTAAATTGAGTTATGGACAAATTAAAAATGTAACTCGTTGATTTTAATCAACCTATGTGATAGACTAATACAAAGAGCCTATGGGAGTTATGCCTTCATTGTAAGTCCAAAGCCTAAATAAAGGGGGATTGCAGCAAGTTCGTAGACGGTGTGAAACTTTTGTGATAGCTTTCATCATAAATCCTGATAATAGAGGAACAAGATTTGCATAGTCAACCCCAGTCAAGATAAGGCTTAGAGGATAATGATGATTATGAGACCAATTAAATATGTAGTTTTGTTATACCTTGAATTGGTAATCTGCAGCAATACCCATGGTTTAAAAATCAATTTTGTCATGTATTGTTCACCACCGATACTGAGTAGTATCACCCCGCATCATCCTTTACCAGGCCATTTCAGCCCGGTATGGGCTGATATTGCTGTATCATTCATGAACAATTCCAGCACACTAAACTAAAATCGTCATTTAGGAACAGTTTAAAACCGTTCCTAAATGCTTCAGGAACGGTTTCAAACCGTTCCTAAATGAGGCGTTGCAGAAAAGCAGGAATGGTTCAAAACCGTTTTGGGTACTATTTCAATTTTTAGAAATGGAATTTTAGGAACGATTTTAAACCGTTCTGGTGCCAACGGTCATATTTGAGAACATTTTTTATTATTATTTTGGAATGATTTTAAACCAAAAAACCTGCTGTAAAAAATAAAATAAAATAAATAAATAAAGAAACAAATATATTTGAAGCCATATTCATTTAAGAATCAAAAGATAGTAAAAACAACCATGATGTAATCTGAAACATTATTTATCTGACTTGGAAACCTGACAGGAAAAACTAAAATCTACAATGGAAGACTTCAAAATAAAAAGACATAATTCAATGAAAGTCGTCAAGCAGACGAAGAGCTCCACAACATCAGGGATGAGCTCAAACATGTATTTTACATTATAGTGATGAAGTTGACCTTGACTATTCTTGCACCAGCATTATATGCATTCAAAACTTGTATAAGCATTAAAAGAGTGGACTCAGCTCAAAACCCTGATTTACATTGCAAAAGTTTAAAAAGAAGTGTTGAGAAGTGGAGCCACATTTGGGGCCGCCCACGACCACTTGGGATTACGGGGATTTCGTGTCGTAAGTCCTTTCACAACTAGGATGTGAAAGGAGTTTCACGGATTTCGTGTCGCAAGTCCTTTCGCAACTGGGATGCGAAAGGGAAGTTGCCAAAACTATAAATTGGGGTCCCTAGGGCTATTTTAGGGTTAAGGTGAATATTGGGGAAATATTTCTAAGGTGTGGGCAAGGGATTTTCTCTATACTTCCAAGGGAGAGGTTAGTATATTTCTTTGTAATCTTTGTTCTTTATAGTGGAAGTTTGCATCCGAGGTTTTTTTTTACCCTAGATTGGAGTTTTTCCACGTATATCTTGTCTTGTGGTTTGTTTTGAATTTCTTTGATCTGTTTCTAGTTTATATTTCTTCGTGTTTATCATTTGTGGGTGAGGCCTGAGATTGGATCTAAGCTCATTACGTTGTTGGCATGTTGCGCAACATCTGGTATCAAAGCTATTGGTTTAGTTCTATTGGGAGTGATGGCAGAAGATGGAAAAACTAGAATTGAGAAGTTTGATGGTTCAAACTTTGCCTTCTGGAAGATGCAGAAGGAGGATTATCTGTATCAGAAGGACCTCTATATTCCTCTAGGAGGAAAAGAGAAGAAACCAGAAAAGATGACTGATGATGAATGGTTTTTACTGGATAGGAAGGCTTTAGGAACGATCCGACTCTCTTTGTCTAAGAGCGTCGCCTTCAATATACCCAAAGTAAAAATGACAAAAGAATTAATGGAAGCCCTAGCCACCATGTATGAAAAGCCCTCAGCATCCAACAAGGTTCATCTTATGAAACAGCCATTCAACATGAAGATGTCAGATGGTGGGAGTGTGGCAGAACATCTAAACGAGTTCAATACAGTCACGAGCCAGTTGGAATCCGTTGGCATTGCTTTTGAGGATGAGGTCAGGGCATTATTGATCTTATCCAGTTTGCCAGATAGTTGGGATGGTTTGGTGATTGCTGTGAGCAATTCTTCAGGGTCGACAAAGTTGAAATTTGATGATGTGACCATTCTAATTCTCAGCGAAGAATCTAGAAGGAAGGCATCAAGAGTTTCAGGGGACTCACGAAATGCTCTAAATGTTGAAGGAAGAGGAAGATCGTTGAACAAATGAGGTAATAAAAATGGGTGTTCTAAGTCGAGGAAGAAGTCCAAGGGACCGAAAGACAAATATGGGTGTTGGCATTGCGGCAAGAAGGGGCACATGAACGTGATTACAGGGCGCTCAAGAAACAAGAAGGAAGCTCTCAAGGCGGGAAGGATTCAGTGAATCTGTCTGAGGAGAGAGACACAGAGGCATTGATCTTGTCTCTTGATGCGAAGAATGAGTCTTGGGTTATAGACTCGGGTGCTTCGTTTCATGCCACTTCGTGTAAGGAAGTTCTGCGTGATTATGTGTCAGGTGAATTTGGGAGAGTCTACCTGGGTGATGATGAGCCGTGCAATATTTTTGGAAAGGGGGATGTTCATGTAAATCAGAAAGACGGAATGGTCTTGAAATTGAAGGATGTCAAACATGTACCGAGTTTGAAACGTAATCTGATCTTAGTGGGACAGTTGGCCGATACCAGTTATGTGACGACATTCACCAGTGACTCCTGGAAGATCACAAAAGGTATCTTGGTAATATCTCGAGGCAAAAAGGAAGGTACTTTGTACGTGACTTCAAGATCGTATAGTTCACTCGCAGTCGCATCAACTGGAGTAAATGGGTAATTATGGCATCAGAGGCTGCGACATATGAGTGAGAAAGGGATGAAAGTGTTATTGTCAAAAGGGAAGCTACCATTGCTGAAGTCTATTGACTTGGAATTCTGCGAGGACTGCGTGTATGGCAAGAAGAAGAGGGTAAGCTTCAAGAAGATGGGACGCGCTCCAAAGACACATCTGTTGGAGCTTGTACACACTGATGTGTGGGGACCGGCACAAGTATTATCTCTTGGTGGCTCATGTTATTTTGTTACCTTTATTGATGATGCTAGTAGAAAACTGTGGGTCTACTTCTTAAAACATAAATATGATGTATTTGATGTATTTAAGAAGTGGAAAGTTATGGTAGAAAGTGAGACAGGTAAAACAGTAAAGTGTCTCAGATCTGACAATGGGGGAGAGTATTGTGATAAGAGGTTTGAGGAGTATTGTGCAACAAATGGAATCAAACAACAGAAAATGATTCAGGGACACCACAACAGAATGGGTGGCTGAGCGCATTAACAGGACCATCCTTGAGCGCGTAAGGAGCATGAGGTTACATGCAGGGTTGCCCAAGACGTTTTGGGCAGATGCTATGAATACTGCAACATATCTTATCAATAGAAGTCCCTCATCACCATTGGATGGTGGGCTACCAGAAGAAGCGTGGACCGGGAAGGAAGTGAACCTTGCACATCTAAGAGTGTTCGGTTGCACTTCATATGTTCACATTAATGTAGAGCACAGAAAGAAACTGGATGCGAAATCCAGGAGGTGCACGTTTATAGACTACGGGCAGCATGATTTTGGCTACAGGTTTTGGGATGCAAAAAATAGAAAAATCATCAGAAGCAAGGACGTAGTCTTCAATGAAAAAGTGATGCATAAGGACAGTGTGCAAGAAAATAAGGCCGAGAAAAAGGAATTCGTAGAGTTAGAAGAGTTATCGGACATGGGTGTTACAGCGCCACAGGATGAGCGAGAGCCACATACACCGGTTGTGAGGAGGTCTACTCAGGAGAGGAGACCCACGGTCCGATACTCACCCTCCTTACATTATCTACTACTGACAGATAATGGTGAGCCAGAGTGTTTTGAAGAGGCGTTACAGTCAGATATACGGGCTAAGTGGGAGCAGGCCATGGATGATGAGATGGACTCTCTTGAGTCTAATCGTATATGGGAGCTAGTCACTTTACCCAAGGGTAAGAAAGCTCTGCATAACAAGTGGGTTTACAGACTAAAGGAGGAGCACGATGGTTCAAAACGGTACAAGGCAAGATTGGTTGTAAAAGGGTTTCAACAAAAGGCAGGTATCGATTTCACTGAAATATTTTCATCGCTAGTGAAAATGTCTACGATTCGCATGGTCTTGAGCATAGTGGCTTCAGAGGACTTACATCTAGAACAACTATATGTTAAGATAGCCTTTCTTCATGGGGACCTTGAGGAAGATATATATATATATATATATATATATATATATATATATATATATATATATATATATATATATATATATATGCATCAGCTGACAGGATACGTGGCACCAAGTAATGAGAACAAGGTGTGCAGATTGAAGAAGAGTCTATATGGCTTGAAGCAGGCCCCGAGGTAGTGGTACAAGAAGTTCGACAGTTTCATGTCGGGAAACGGTTTTAGGAGATGTCATGCAAACGACTGTTGTTACTTGAAGAAGTTTGATACGTCTTACATCATCCTTCTTCTATACGTTGATGATATACTTGTGGTCGGTTAAAGTATGAAGGACATCTCAGATCTCAAAAGATAATTGTCTAGAGAATTTTCCATGAAGGATTTAGGAGCTGCAAAACAAATCCTAGGCATGAGGATAAAGCGTGACAGGGAAAACAAGAAATTAGTTTTGTCACAGGTAGAGTACATAGCCAAGGTACTTGATTGATTCAATATGGGAGGTGCTAAGCCGGTTAGCACTCCATTAACCAACCACTTCAAGCTATCTAAGGAGCAAGGTGTAAAGACGCAAGAGGAACAAGACTACATGGCTAAAGTTCCATACGCGTCAGCTATTGGGAGTCTCATGTATGCTATGGTGAGCACGAGGCCAGACATTGCTCAAGCAGTGGGAGTTGTTAGCAGGTTCATGAACAACCCCGGGAAGGAACATTGGGAAGCTGTGAAGTGGATCCTTAGGTACTTGGTAGGTGCTAAGGACATAGGGCTATGTTATGATGGATCGAAAATCAAGTTACAAGGCTACGTAAAATCAGATTTGGCAGGAGATATCGACAACAGAAGAAGCACTACAGGTTATGCTTTTTACTCTGGGTAGTGTTGCAGTCAGTTGGATCTCTCAGTTATAAAAGATAGTATCTACTAGTACGACAAAAGCAGAATATGTTGCGGCTACAGAAGCATGCAAGGAGATGGTGTGGATGTAAGATTTTATGGAAGAGTTGGGTAAGAAGCAAACAGATTACAAGATGTACAGTGACAGTCAGAGTGCAATACACTTCGCTAAGAATTCAGCCTTTCATTCAAGGACAAGCATATTGCTATCAGATATCACTTCATACGTTCGTTACTGGAAGATAGATCGATTGCTTTGGAGAAGATTCATACAAGTGAGAATCTTGCGGATATGCTGACCAAGGTGGTCATAAGGGAGAAGCTGAAGCTCTGTTCTACTTTAATTGGTCTTCAGTCTTGAAGACGGGGAGGTGGTACACTCCAGATGAAGAAGACGAATGTTTATGGTGATGTGTCTCCAAGTGGGAGATTGTTGAGAAGTGGAGCCACATCTGGGGCTGCCTACGACCAGTTGAGGTTGCGCGGATTTCGTGTCGCAAGTCCTTTCGCAACTGGGATGCGAAAGGAGTTTTGCGAATTTCGTGTCGTAAGTCTTTTCGCAACTGGGATGCGAAAGGGAAGTTGCCAAAACAATAAATTGGGGTCCCTAGGGCTACTCTAGGGTTAAGGTGAATATTAGGAAAATATTTCTAAGGTGTGGGTAAGGGATTTTTTTTATACTTCCAAGGGAGAGGTTAGTATATTGCCTTGTAATCTTCGTTCTTCATAGCGGAAGTTTGCATCCGTGGTTTTTTACCCTAGATTGGGGTTTTTCCACGTATATCTTGTCTTGTAGTTTGTTTTGGATTGCTTTGATCTATTTCTAGTTTATATTTCTTCATGTTTATGTTTGTGGGTGAGGTCTGAGATTGGATCTAGGCTCACTGCGTTGTTGGCGTGCTGCGCAACAAGAAGTGAGGAAAAAAAAATCTATCCTTACTTCTGTTGGAGTCATTACTCCAGGGATGAACATAACATTGCTACCATGGAAATCATCTGAGATTTCCTGATGAAATAAAAGTATTAGAGATTTTCTGATGATATAGAAGCATTAAAATTCATGAACAACCACAACCATGTATCTTCAACAAAAATCTGATCAAGGGGCCTTTCCATAAATTAAGATCAATGCTTCTTGAGGAGATAGTTAATTTGTTATTTTGGAGTTCCGTAATCTAAATATGCTACACAGGTTGTACATTAACAAAATGTTATTGTTGATTATAGAACAATATGGAATTTGTTATACAAATTCATTGGTGTGACCTGAAGAAGTAAAAAAAAAAGAGGGAGGAAAGAAACAAATGGAAATGTGCAACACCTAAGATTTTTGGAGCCACAATACATGTGTTATCCATTAGTTGTTCACCTCATTGTCACCGTAGACGACAAAGATCAACTCAATCCAAAACTCATGTCGGCCACACCACCAAAATAATGAAATGTATGTTAACAAAGATGTCAATCAATTCTGAAGTCTCAACAGGCTAAAAACATGCAAAGCTTATATGATCACTTAATATTTCATTTATTTCGAACAGTACCTGAAATGAACAGAGTGCTTTTCATGGTGGAAAAGAGGAGGGTTGATAACCTGCTGAGTTTTGATTTGAGTCAGCCAGTTTTAGAACTACTTGTAACTACACTCCTAGGAAATCAATTCACCCCATACGGTATCCCTGGTCACCATCTAATACATAAAAAACACATGAATCCATAACAAGACCAGATATGAAATGCCAAACAATCAGAGGTTCATTTTCTTCGTGGGTGATATCTTATTCTTCATAAAACAGTGCAAGAAAATAAGAAGGGGTCAGTATGAGAGAGATACTTCCAGTAAGAAGGGGATGGAAAACTCAAGCCAAAACAAAACCAAGAGCGCCAAAGACACATTTCAACAAGCATTTTTAACCAAAAAGAAAAGAAAAAAAAAAAAGAAAAAGAAAAAGAAAAGAAAAAGGAGAAAGGAAACAAATTATTTTACCTCCAAGGTCAACTTATCACGCTTCATAAGTATTCTAACAGGATCTGTCATAAACTTATTTGTTATCTCCAAAATTTCATGAGGCAGAGTTGCAGATATCAATACAACCTACACAAAGCAACCCATACATTTCAAAACCAGCCATGATCACATTGATAGCAGAATGTTCATGATCCGGAGCAGTCAGCATATCTCATGAAATAGAGTGATGGAAAAGGCTACATGTAGCAACTTAAACCCCACAAAATCAACCAAAAGTATAAATCAACATAGGACAAGTTGAATGTTAGTGCTCATAGAGTTTAACTAATCCCAAATGCATGTAGAAGGCAACCCACCAACATGCCATTACATGGATGAAAGCTCACACCAGTCCCTTGATCAGGTGGGTAAAATATCATGTAAAAAATGGACAGCTAGAAAAAACTTTGACAAGTTTTTCTATAGTTCATTAGTTTCTTATGTTGTCGCTAACATGACCAGTGGACCAACCTGCTCAGGCCTAGTCTAGGTGTACAGTCGACGGAAATAAACAACCACTTCATATGTCAAAATAGTATATGACTAAAAGAACTTTGCAAGCTAACAACAATGATAGATATGATTTGAAATCAATGTCAAGAAAAAACTAGATTATCACTATTCAGTAAAAAATTAGATTATCACTAGACCAGCAACCTCATCAAACTATTTCTTAAGGAAAGTGACAGCAAACACACTCACCTTAATAGACTATGCAAAGGCCATCACAGTTGATAACGATCTTACAAAATTCATAAGTCATTGCTTAACAGCTTGGCTTGCCTCTGATGGTAGAGTTACTGGATCTAGCACCCTGCATGACCAACCCCATGTTGTAGAGTGGGAATGATAACAAAGCAACAAGGTAATGTTAATAATCAATAATACCTGCAAATGAGTGTTGCTCTAGTCCACAGAGAAAAGGTTGCAGGTAAGAGGTCAAAACATAATATGTGCTGCTCTTTTTCCAATTACTATCATTGCCCAGGATCCCACACAACAAAAGCCATTATTGCAACTGCTGGGACCAACCTAAGTACGATTGAACTTCCATTAAAATCCTTATATGACCTGCAAAATATGGAGGTTTTATGTTGATATTATTTATTGCCCAAGACCCCACAAAGCAGTTTTCAAGGAGAACTCAAGCGAGTTTTGTACACAACCACAAACCTGACAGCATATAATCATTCATGATATTGAACTCTGATGCAAGAACAACAGTTTAAATCCAAGAAGGTGTTGAAAGCACCTAAGGAATCCTATGGGCCTACTGTAGTTAAGCTGCACCTGTTGTAGTTCTGGGGTTTCACCTACTGCAGTTAAGTTGGTGTGGATGGAAGATGCCCTCTGATAGAGAGGTTCTTGATCTTTCAATCAATGTCCTTGGAGTAAACGGTTAAGGAAAAAATAACAGCAATAATCTGTAAAAAATGCCAAAGAGTGGATGGTTAGGAACTTCCACTTGGTTCAGGTTCCAATAAAATGAGAACTTGTGAGATTGTTGACAAATTACAAATGCAAATCAGATTTTATCCTAGATATGAAATCACCATTTTCATTTAATATTGGCTTGAAGGTTTGGACTGACTGCACAGTTTAGACTTCTTGGCTCATCAGTGTTCTCTACTAACAAGAAAAGATTAGAATATTGCCACCAAAAGGAACACATGTTACAGAGCAAACAATTATATGGAATAAGACCATATGCCAAAAAAAAAAAAAAAAAAAAAAAGGTCACTGCAAAATATACCTACTATTGGGTACTTCAAGAAACACGAAATGAACTTCCCCATTCAAAGACGTTTTCGTAATTAAATGTGAAATGTACATTATAAAAGCATTTGAATCCAAAGTATTGGCCACATCATGTGAAAACAAATAAACTACCCCATTAAAAGGATGGCTTCATGAATTTCCTATTATCAGCAATGGTGGTGATAAAATAGTGCAATATACAATTGCAGGACTGCTTGTTCATCTAGAAGACCAATGGAACTACTAACTATAGAAATTGAAGTTAATTGGTCCTTGGGTATCAAGTTTCTTTTCCAACTGTCTTCCAGAAATAAGAAGCGAGTTCTCACATTATCTCCTTCAAATGGTTCCAAAATCTAAGCTCTACCGCATTGCCAACATCGAAGGGGTAGGGAATAAAGACACCAGTTGATAGTTGAATCACATTAATCCGAGGAAAATCTACAGCAGATGCTGATAGTTGCTTTTGTGAAGCAACACCAGTTTTCATGTTAAATCACATTTCATATCTATCTCAAAAGAAAACAAAGAAAAAAAAAGTTAGAAACATCGGCGAACAAGATTTTCAATGATAATTAACCGATGGTCAGAATTGCATACAACTCATGAAGTTTTTAAGCTTCTCTTTCACAGGTCCACTGACCATGTCTAGTTCAGAATTCTCAATTCGACAAGTGACCAAAACAATTTCATCCTCCTCCTCCCAACCATTGGCTAGTATAAGAAAGCAACTGAAAGTATTAAAAATGACCCAAAGAACACCTCGTATTTTCCTATTCATGAAATAACAAACAAGTTTTCAGGAAAATGATACCAGTTCCTTGGTAACAAAAATATTCAACAGTTCAATCAGTGATGCAAGCTAAATGTTAGATGATAAGCGATGGTTCTCAATGACTTGATTGGCCATTCCAAGAACTCCCACTAGTGAGCAAAATGTTATATTCAGTATCAGGTGTTGGAGAATAATAAAATAAAATAAAATAAAAGCTCTTCAAATCGAGAGAATGATATGTGCATCCATGTAACTTGATGTCGAATGACATGGGATCCATCAGCTTATCCAGTATCCTACATGGATCTACATTGTTGTTGTGCACCAAATAAACAATTGAAGTGTGGGTTCAAATTTTGATGAGGTTTGTTCATGAGACAGACAAGATGAGATTAGTATTCCATAAGCAGAATGAGCAAGAAATATTTAGTATCAGAAACCCCAACAGAACCGTGTTCTGTTCTTGTGTCTTGATTACTTGGAAGTCCAAAAGGAATTGGCAGTCTTGCAACCTAACCTTAAAGGATAATATCAAACCAACCATGCCAAAGCGAGCTTTCTTTGTTGCATCAAATGAGAAGATTAGCTTCCCAGCCTTCACCATTTCCTGAAAATAGGAGTAAAGCAAGCAAAGAATTCTAGTTAATGTAATGGAACTAGCTTCAAAACTATTGATTGCTCCAACCATTAACAAAAGGCATATATTATACCTATGCATTATGTTTATCAAAATATCCCAAATATCACAAATCATATAAGATTCCAAACAATTTAGAATTGATCAATCACTGTGAAATGCCAAGTTATTTACCCAAGGCGTACACGATCCATATATTGCACCTATGCATCCTCTACATGGCCCAAGTAAATACATTAGTATTTCCATACAAATTGAACCAAATCTAGCATCTCTTAAGTACCTTTCCAGCAGTTGAAAATTCTGCACTCTACATACACAAATGTCAAACACTACTTATTCAACCACCCACCCGTGCCAACATTGCCCTGAAATATCAAGGGATTTATATATATCTTGCTACATATGAAGATATTCAACCAAACACCTTTCCAGCGGATGAAAATTATGCAATCTACATACACAGATGCCAAACACTACTTATTCAACCACTCACCCATGGCAACATTGCCCTGAAATAATAACTTATGCTGATACGAGTCACTGGAGTGGAGTTTTACCCATCTCGTTTGTGCACATGATGCCTGTCCTGAAATTTTGGAAGAAAGTACCATGAAACTATCATTTTTTTCCAGACATAATCAGATGGTTAGGATCATTCAACACGAGCAATTTTTAAAAAGGAATGGCAAAAATTCCAGCTCTTTGGGCCCTTATTCCCTACGGCTTGTACTACAAAAATCCAGCTCTTCAGGAAAATAACAGGATTATGTCAAAGTTGTATACATATCACAACATCACAAAGAAAATAATAGAAATGGGAACAATTTCTGCAAACTAGAATTGGTACTTGGCTTGTTGGCGTATACATAAAAGAGCTTCATAGCACTATCTTTAGGGTGCATTTGGTTGCACTAAATATCTAAAATTTCATGATTAATCGGTCTAATTTGGAACAAATATCATGTTTCTTGCAATAGTTGCGTATCAAGAATGTCATTCTTGCAAACACAATATTCTTGTGTGAGATTCTGAAAATATAGAAGGAAAAAAAGTGGGATCATGTATCCCCTTGTTTTAACTTATGAGAATCTGCAAATACAAAAGGGTTTAAAAAAAAGTGGGGCCTACAAATGTCATGAATGATGTTGATATTTGATAGTGGTGGTGCAACTAAAGTGAATTCAGTATCATTTCATATTTTTAATTCATGTCCATTTAGTTTGCTATGGGTACTAGTTCGGGTACCACCAATGGTTACAAAAGCAAATGCAACAGAGTCTAAAGTACTTGAATCCAAGGCCACACAACCTAATCAATTTCCATACAATGGATCAACCAACTATGAATCTCATTTTATAGATGGACCTGGAAGTTAAAAGAATGTAAGTGCCTGTTGTAGTTCTCCACTCCAAGGGTTGAGAAACCTTTGACAAGGAAGTGATCACAAATTCAACAAAGGCAACTAATTTTAGCTTGAATTGAAAATTTAGCCAAATTGATGATAGATAGGACCCGATCTTAGAAATTGGGTGATTTTTACAAGAAAAACTGAAGGAGAACACTAAAAGAAACGATATGAATCAAATGGCAACACACCAAAGGATCTCAATCTAATCCAAATCGGACCGTTTGAGAGAAGAAACCACAAAAGCCAAAAATCTAGTAAGCTTCAAAGTTAAAATTATTGAAGAGAATACCAAAAGAAATCAGAACATCTCAATTGAGCAATGACGTGGATTTTCCACATACCCAAATGAGACTGGTGGCAATAAGCAGAGTAAAAGTTGTGTAATTCTTACGACCGACACAATTGTTAAGCCAATACATGCAAAGAATAGAACAAATAGCTGTAACAAATTTAGTAGTATTACTAACATTTACAAAAGGAAAATTTTGAAAGTGCACCTGCTAGTGCCCTGGTTTGTCAAGTTATGTGAATGATAGGTCAGACTATCTATAGAGCTCGATAGGAAGAATAATTCAAGCGTCTGCCTCATCCGGATGTGTGGAAGCTCGCCATAGGTAAATCATAGCCTCACATCCCATGTCCCAAAAACACCAGGTGATTAAAATCCTTAAAACAAGATAGACATCTTAGGGTTTTTAAGGTGAGAAAACTTTTTACAAATAAGAAAATCTGTAAGTTCTTCTCGCCTTGTCAATTTTATCGATGCACCCTCGATATGATCGACCTGCATTGTCGATGTCCTCAATACTTTAACAATATTATCGATGAGATGACCAAAAATGTCCAGCAACTAAATATTCATCTGGACGGATTTATCGATGTATCGATACACCTATCAATATCATCGATAAAAGCACTAAATATGTCCAGCAACTTCACAACATATCTGGACGAATTATCGATATATCGATACACCTATCGATATCATCGATATTCAAATCTCGAGTCCATCGGAGTGGCTCGATAAGATCGACAGGCAGATTTCCAGCGCCCCTGTTTTTTAAAGAAAATCTCAAATTCCTTCGATATATCAATGACCGTCCGATATAATCTGAATTCAAATGTCGATAAGATCGGAGGTTCATCGATGATATCGATAGTGGGTGCGCATTTCTTACAATAGATATTTCAGGTTGTTTTTAACTATGATCGGGGGCCCTTCGATAGAATCGATATTCAAATATCGATGATATCGGCACCTGGTCGATTGCATCGAACAAGGATACAAATCGTCCAGTAAGCTTAAAGATAAATCCGCTGGATTTATCGATGCATCGACTCTGATCTCGATATCATCGACATTCAAATTCCAATGATCTCGACGGTTCCCCCGATCATTCATGAAAACCTGAAATATCTCAAAGTCAAGTCTCTCTCATTTTTCAAGAGTCGATTAATCGAACCTATCATCGATGGAATCGGAGTTCGAAATCCGATGACATCGACAATAGTTTCGATTCATCGACCATTTGGCAAAGAGTTTCAAAAGCGTATGACATTGAGTCCGAGTCATTGAGCAGACCATCGATGCTATCGAGAGTATACGCTCGATGATATCGAACCTGCTCGATGATATCGAACTCTGTCATAAATGTGACCGTTTTATATCCATTAGAACTTTTTGCCTATATATAGAGGATTTGTCTTTTGTTGCTGTGAGAGAAAACAGAGAGAGCTGTGAGTGTTTCAACTTATATGTTATATCTAAAGCCCTTTCTCGCAAGGGAGTTCATCCTCCAATCCACCCTCACTATTGACATTCAATAGAGTGAATTGGGGAATGAACTTTCGCATTCAAGGATACTCCAGCTACTACGTTAATGACAAATCATTAAGCTGGGATGCCTTGAATGCATAAGATTGGAACCGCTCTACATTCCTGATAGGAAAATATTTTGAGAGTAAGATTCCATCTTCACCTTGACCCAACCCAAAGCCTAGTATAGGCATATTATCTTGTGTTGCAGATCAAGGGAGCATAAGACTTTTCGTCAATAAGGAGGAGATCTTCGGCATTGCGCTGAATGAGACTCATCAACTTATCTGTAAGTATCTAGAGTCCAGAGGACACTTGTGGTCATTCCTTTCTAGGATTGGGTCTTAAGTGGTTCTCACCCTTTGAAGTCCTGAAGGAGGCCTCCGGTGGGAGTGTACGTGGTGGGTGCGTTGTGTGGACCCTTGATCTTTGGAGAGCATAAACGTCTGGTTAGGAGTGAACTAGTAAAACTCCCGGGTGCATTGTGTGGACCCTTGCTCTATGGAGAGCATAAACATCTGGTTAGGAGTGAACCAGTAAAACTCCAAGGTTAGATGTAAACTGAGTAGAAACCTCTGTGTAAAAGTTGATGGTGAACCTAATTTAAAACCTTAGGTTTGAGGTGAACCCTGGGAAACCTCCTTAGTGAAATCTGGTACACTCAAGGGTTGAGTGCGGCAGCCGGGAGTGGAGTAGACAAGTAGTCGAATCACTATAAAAATAACTGTGTCTGTGATTGATTCTTATGCTTGATCATTTGTGTGATTATGTTAACTGAATTCATATCTGATCACACTTCACACACAGTCACATCCATCATAGTCTATAACTACTTCATGTTTATTATTTGAGTAGTTTTGTGATTGGATCCTCTACTAGGCTTAGAAGCCAGTTGAGTTACATTTGAGTAATCCTGAAAATTGCGTACTTGTTAGGATTAAAGTGATAGGATTTTTAATAACTCAGAAATCTTTAAAAAGTCTTATTCACCCCCTCTAGGACATATTGACATATTCCTTCTTCAACTCAAGCGGTTTTCACCTCTATTTCAATTGGTATCAGAGCAGGTCTCTCTTTAAGGGCTTCACCGCCTAGAGAGTGATCTTGACTGAAGTTGGGAATATGGCCAAAGGAGAGGGCTCATCAGTCACTAGACCTCCAGTATTTGACGGCTCAAACTATGCATACTGGAAGGCTAGGATGCACTACTTTCTGAGATCTTTGGATCATGACGTTTAGGATATAGTTGAAAACGGATATGTGTCACCAACCAAACAAATCATACTTGACAATGGCACAACAATTACAAAGCCCAAATCCAAAGAAAAGTGGACAGCATTCGACAAAGAAAGGCAGACATCTAAAGCCAAGGCTATGAATGTTATCTACTATGTCGTGTCCCAGGATATATTCAATCAAATAAGTATGTGTGGGACATCCAAGGAAGCATGGGATTTATTGGAAACAACCCATGAAGGCACAAGCACTGTGAAGCGATCCAAACTTCAACTCCTGACTTCACAGTTTAAAAGTCTCAGAATGGAATAGCATGAGACATTTACGGAGTTTTTCACCAAATTGAACATCATTTGTAACTCCATGGGTGGATTGGGAGAGAAAGTTCTGGTACCGAAAATTGGTAGGAAAATTCTAAGATCCCTACCGGAGCGTTTTAATCCAATGTTACAACAATAGAGGAGTGTAGAAACATAGATGAAATGAAAGTAGAAGAACTGGTAGGTTCCCTACAAACTTTTGAACTACACTTCACACAATCCCAAAAATCCAAAAACACTGTCCTAAAAACCTTTAAGAAAACATTACATGAGGACAGTGAGAACGAAAAGGAAGATGAAGATAAAGAAGTGGCTTTGCTGGCACAAAGATTCAGAAGATTCTTTCAAAAGAGTCGCGGCCATCCCTCTAGAGGTAGAAAGGTGGATAACAAACTCTCTGTAGGAAAATTTTTACAAAGACCAAAGAACCACAATACTACGCTTGTCGAGAGTATGGACATCTATCTACCAAATGCCCAAATAGAAAAACCAAGGACAAGGCAATGGCCACCACATGGGATGATACAGAAGAGTCAAACTTAGAATTAAGTGACTCGGAGAGTGATGGTGACCAGAAATCCTTGAAAATTCTCATGGTCACCACTACTCCAACCATTCCCACTGAAACTGAATCTATGTCGAATCTGCCAGCCACTGAATCATTTCCATCTAAAAATGAGGAAATGTTTTTGCTGAACTTCAAATGATATATCTGAGGTGCTTCACCTCCTCTTTTTGTATAAACAATTAAATGTTTATAATTTTGCTGTGTACAGTGTGTGTACATAATTTTTGTTAAGAATACTGTTGATAGAAATATGAAGAGTATATTTGAAGATCTGTCTGAATGCAGAAAACTAAAAATTCTCATCTTCGATATGACTGTCGATATGACATTCTCGATTCATCCATAAAAGATCGATATTATCGACACCTCTTTAGGATATGAACAGTCGGATGGCCAACATTGATATCAGAGACAGACTCGATAGAGTCGATAAGTAATCTCTCGATATCATCGAAATAATGGTTGATCATATCGACAGATGCCGCCTGATAAAAAGCCAGCGAAACGAAAAAGGGAGTTATTTTCTCAAGGGTTTCACTGTCACTTTCTCTGCTCGATTCTCTCGACCAAATCAGTTGAAGCCACGTCAAATTACTCAAATCATTTTACGAATCCGGTAATATCCTTCTAACACGTCAAGAGGCCTTTCCCTTTTGGGTATTTGCTGTTGTTGTAATTTTTTATTTTTTTATTTTGTCGTCTTTCCCAAATCACTCAACTTTCTATCTGACATATGGGAAAGGACAAAGGGGTTGCATCCGGTCAGGGGGAGTCTTCAAGAGCTACTCGACAAAAAGTCCTCGCATTTAGAGAAAGAGCGAGGGCCCCGGAAAGTGGGATCCCCACTCGACAAAGATCACAGACTTCACGAAGTGGGTCCCAAACCGATTCTCCAACACCTCCTCCTCCGACTAGGCAGCCCACACGTCTAGCGAAATACACCGGTAGGAAGCTGATCCATGAGATAAAAATTAACAGGGTTTATTTAGCACCGTACAATCTAGAACTCTTGTTTGCTGCAGTTGGTTGGCTGCCCATCCTAAATTTCGAAGGGCCTTGTCAACTCGAACAAACACGCAACTTCCTTGCAGAGTCTCACTATCCGGTATCTGATCCTCCTTCGTTCATGCTTTCTCTGGATGGTGATGATGCGTTCATCACTCTTGCCACACTGGGAGACATTCTCAATCTGCAAATGGCACAAGAAGGCCTTCTCGACTTGAATCTCGATCTTCCTAATGTTCGGTCCATTATAACCAAGTACCTGTGTAATAATAGAGATATTCCCTGGCACTAGGGGAATGCCTTAAAATCTAGGTACATGGAACCCCGCTTTCGGGTTATGCATGGGATCTTCACGACAAATCTGTATCCAAGGAGTACAAATCGATCCGATCTCACGAGTCTTATGGTCATGATTGTATACTCTGTTGTAAATGGGACAAAGGTTTACCTTCCATCACTGATTGTCAACCAGTTGGTAAATGAAATACATACATCCAGAGATCTGCATTTGCCATATCCATGGATCATAAGTAGGATATGTCAAAGGATTTATTTTCCATCTACCACTGATCCTGTACTTCCAGTTCAAGTCTTTAAAACAAAAAAAAAAAAATTGTAAAGTGGACTTGGAGTACCACGAGTACAAAGAAGAAGGTATTCAATGATGTGAAGCTGAAGGTGTTGGTGATCCTCGTGGGGAGGAAACTGAGAGGACAGGAGATGAACCCTCTAGACTCGATCTAGCCCCATCTACGTCAATCCCTGGACATGCAAAAAGATACAAGCTGGACAGGATCGGGGCAATTCAGCGGGATGTTAAATCAGTGCAAGAGCGACTCACAGTCTTGGAGAGGGTCGTCAATAAAGTACAGCATTCTGTGCAATAATTGGTAGATTTAATGACCTGCCGGTGGGATGACATAGCACAATCTTAATCTGCTCTATAGCACTGATCTCTGAATACTGTCTCACGTACATCTCATTCTTCACTCAGCTCATGAACATTAGTATCTTTTTGAATGTTTTGCGCCTTCTTGGGTGTACGTGACAGTTCTTTAACCTGATAGGTTGTTTTCTTTTGTGGTTGTATCTGCCCATAAATGGGCCATTTACTGTCTTTTTGGGTGCCCTCAATTGGGCTTGGTGATTTCTGGTTAGGTAATTGTTAAGCTACTGCTGTCTATGGCAGTATACTTTTTGGAAACATGGATATAACTGGCTGACATTCTCAATTTGCAAATGGCACCAGAAGGCCTTCCCGACTTGAATCTCGATCTTGTAGATGTCTGATCCATTATAACTAAGTACCTGTGCAATAATATAGATATTCCCTGGCACCAGGGGAATGCCTTAAAATCTAGGTACATGGAACCCCGCTTTCGGGTTATGCATGGGATCTTCACGGCAAATCTATATCCAAGGAGTACAAATCGATCTGATCTCATGAGTCTTATGGTCATGATTATATAATCTGTTGCAAATGGGACAAAGGTTTGCCTTCCATCACTGATTGTCAACCAGTTGGTAAATGTAATACATACATCCAGAGATCTGCATTTACCATATCCATGAATCATAAGCAGGATATGTCAAAGGATTTGTTTTCCATCTACCACTGATCCTGTACTTCCAGTTCAATTCTTTAATACAAAGAAAATTCAAAAAATGGACCTGGAGTACCATGAGTACAGAGAAGAAGGCATTCAAGGATGTGAAGCTGAAGGTGTTGGTGATCCTCGTGGGGAGGAAACTGAGAGGACAGGAGATGAATCCTTTAAACCCGATCTAGCCCCATCTACGTCAATACCCGAACATGCAAAAAGATACAAGCTGGACAGGATCGGGGCAATTCAGCAGGATGTTCAATCAGTACAAGAGCGACTCATAGTCTTGGAGAGGGTCGTCAATAAAGTACAACAGTCTGTGCAACAATCGGTAGATTTAATGACCTGCCGATGGGATGACACGGCACAATCTCACTCTGCTCCATAGTACTGATCTCTGAATACTGTCTCACGTACATCTCATTCTTCACTCAGCGCATGAACATTAGTATCTTTTTGAATGTTCTGCGCCTTCTTGGGTGTACGTGACAGTTCTTTAACCTGATAGGTTACTTTCTTTTGTGGTTGTATATGCCCATAAATGGGCCAATTACTCTCTTTTTAGGTGCCCTCAATTGGGCTTGGTGATTTTTGGTTAGGTAACTGTTAAGCTACTACTGTCGGTGGCAGTATACTTTTTGGAAATATGGATATAACTGGCTAACATTCTCAATCTGCAAATGGCACCAGAAGGCCTTCCCGACTTGAATCTCGATCTTGCTGATGTCCGATCCATTGTAACCAAGTACCTGTGCAATAATAGAGATATTCCCTGGCACCAGGAGAATGCCTTAAAATCTAGTTACATGGAACCCCGCTTTCGGGTTATGCATGGGATCTTCACGACAAATCTGTATCTAAGGAGTACAAATCGATCCAATCTCATGAGTCTTATGGTCATGATTGTATACTCTGTTGCAAATGGGACAAAGGTTTGCCTTTCATCACTGATTGTCAACCAGTTGGTAAATGCAATACATATATCCAGAGATCTGCATTTGCCATATCCATGGATCATAAGCAGGATATGTCAAAGGATTTGTTTTTCATCTACCACTGATCCTGTACTTCCAGTTCAATTCTTTAATACGAAGAAAAATCAAAAAATGGACCGGGAGTACCACGAGTACAAAGAAGAAGGCATTCAGGGATGTGAAGTTGAAGGTGTTGGTGATCCTCGTGGGGAGAAAACTGAGAGGACAGGAGATGAACCCTCTATACCCGGTATATCCCCATCTACATTAATACCCAGACATGCAAAAAGATACAAGCTGGATAGGATTGGGGCAATTCAGCGGGATGTTCAATCAGTGTAAGAGCTACTCACAGTCTTGGAGAGGGTCGTCAATAAAGTACAACAGTCTGTGCAACAACTGGTAGATTTAATGACCTGCCGACGGGATGACACGACACAATCTCACTCTACTCCATAGCACTGATCTCTGAATACTATCTCACGTACATCTCATTCTTCACTCATCACATGAACATTAGTATCTTTCTGAATGTTCTGCGCCTTCTCGGGTGTACGTGACAGTTCTTTAACCTGATAGGTTATTTTCTTTTGTGGTTGTATATGCCAATAAATGGGCCAATTACTGTCTTTTTGGGTGCCCTCAATTAGGCTTGGTGATTTTTGGTTAGGTAACTGTTAAGCTACTGCTGTCTGTGGCAGTATACTTTTTGGAAATATGGATATAACTGCCAATCTTCGGCTGTTCATTTTGGCTATGACTGAGTATAACTCATATATTTTCTGCCATTTTTAAGACTCCCTGGTTTGTCTAAGTATGGTTAGAATGTATGTAATGCTTACTTGATCTACTACCATCACTACCTTACCTTCATACTGCATCCATACTAACTGTCAATGATGCATGGTTTAAAATGATTTCATCTTTTTACATCGATATCTGTTGTTGCTCCCATATGCTTCTTTAAACTTCAGTCAATATCACTTGCTATACCTTTGCCAATGACTGACAAAAAGGGGGAGAACAGATCAAAATACCCCAAGCAGAAATTTGTATATCTAATGTGTTGCAGGTGTTAGGGGGAGCAGTTGCACCAAGAAAGGGAGAGTTTTGAAGTAAGGGGGAGCAGATACTGGTTGTGTACATGGGATATAAAATTGTAAAATTGCGTAAAAGCATGTACACACAATTAGGGTTTGTTTGTCTAGAAGTTTTCTAGGGCGTTTTGGGTATTTTGTCACGTAATTGACAAAGGGGGAGATTGAAAGTGCACCTGTTAGTGCCCTGGTTTGTCAAGTTACGTGAATGATAGGTCAGATTGTCTATAGAGCTCGATAGGAAGAATAATTCAAGCGTCTGCCTCATCCGGATGTGTGGAAGCTCGCCATAGCTAAATCATAGCCTCACATCCCATGTCCCAAAAACACCGGGTAATTAAAACCCTTAAAACAAGATAGACATCTTAGGGTTTTTAAGGTGAGAAAACTTTTTACAAATAGGAAAATCTGTAAGTTTTTCTCGCCTCGTCGATTTTATTGATGCACCCTCGATATGATCGACCTGCACTATCGATGTCCTCGATACCTTAACGATATTATCGATGAGAGGACCAAAAATGTCTAGCAAGTAAATTTTCATCTGGACGGATTTATCGATGTATCGATACACCTATCGATATCATCGATAAAAGCACTAAATATGTCTAGCAACTTCACAACATTTGTGGACGAATTATTGATGTATCGATACACCTATCGATATCATCGATATTCAAATCTTGAGTCCATCAGAGTGGCTCGATAAGATTGACAGGAAGATTTTCGACGCCCCTGTTTTTTAATGAAATTCTCAAATTCCTTCGATATATCGATGACCGTCCGACATGATCTGAATTCAAATATTGATAAGATCGGAGGTCCATCGATGATATTGATAGTGGGTGCGCATTTCTTACAACAGATATTTCAGGTTGTTTTTAACTATGATCGGGGGCCCTTCGATAAAATCGATATTCAAATATCAATGATATCGACACCAGGTCGATTGCATCGAATAAGGACACAAATCGTCCAACAAGCTTAAAGACAAATCGCTGGATTTATCGATGCATCGACTCTGATCTCGATATCATCGACATTCAAATTTTGATGATCTCGACGGTTCCCCTGATCATTTATGAAAACCTGAAACATCTCAAAGTCAAGTCTCCCACATTTTTCAAGTGTGGATTAATCAAACCTATCATCGATGGAATCGGAGTTCGAAATCTGATGACATCGACAATAGTTTCGATTCATCGACCATTTGGCAAAGAGTTTCAAAAGCGTATGACATTGAGTCCGAGTCATCGAGCAGACCATCTATGCTTCGAGAGTATACGCTCAATGATATCGAACCTGCTCGATGATATCGAACTCTATCATAAATGTGACCGTTTTATATCTGTTGAACTTTTTGCCTATATATAGAGGACTTGTCTTTTGTTGCTGTGAGAGAAAGCAGAGAGTGTTTTTGAGTGTTTTAACTTATATGCTATATCTAAAGCCCTTTCCCTCAAGGGAGTTCATCCTCCAATCCACCCTTACTATTGACATTCAATAGAGTGGATTGGGGAATGAACTTCCCCATTCAAGGATCCTCCCGCTACTACCTTAATGACAAATCATTAAGCTGGGATGCCTTGAATGCATAAGATTGGAATCGCTCTACATTCCTGATAGGAAAATATTTTGAGAGTAGGATTCCATCTTCACCTTGACCCAACCCGAAGCCTAGTATAGGTATATTATCTTGTGTTGCGGATCAATGGAGCAAAAGACTCTTCGTCAACAAGGAGGAGATCTTTGGCATTATGCTGAATGAGACTCATCAACTTATCTGTAAGTATCTAGAGTCCAGAGGACACTTGTGATCATTCATTTCTAGGATTGGGTCTTAAGTGGTTCTCACCCTTTGAAGTCCTGAAGGAGGCCTCCGGTGGGAGTGTACGTGGTGGGTGCATTGTGTGGACCCTTGCTCTGTGGAGAGGATAAACATCTGGTTAGAAGTGAACCAGTAAACTCCCGGGTGCGTTGTGTGGACCCTTGCTCTATGGAGAGCATAAAACTCCAGGTTTAGAGGTGAACCGAGTAGAAACTCTATGTAAAGGTTGAAGGTGAACCTGATTTAAAACCTTAGGTTTGAGGTGAACCCTGGGAAACTTCCTTAGTGAAATCCGGTACACTCAAGGGTTGAGTGCGGTAGCCGGGAGTGGAGTAGACAAGTAGTTGAACCACTATAAAAATGACTGTGTCTGTGATTGATTCTTATGCTTGATCATTTGTGTGATTATGTTAACTGAATTCATATCTGCTCACACTTCACACACAGTCACATCCATCATAAAATATAACTGCTTCATGCTTATTATTTGAATAGTTCTATGATTGGATCCTCTACTAGCTTGGAAGCCAGTTGAGTTACATTTAAGTAATCCTGAAAATTGCATACCTGTTAGGATTAGAGTGTTAGGATTTTTAATAACTCGTAAATCTTTAAAAAGTCCTATTCACCCCCCTCTAGGACATATTGACATATTCCTTCTTCAACTCAAGCGGTTTTCACCTCTATTTCAAATTTGCTCTGCAGAGAGACAATTCCCTTAAAGAGAATTTACAAAAGAATAACATTTTATGTTCCCATTAGATGTATGATACAGACAGGTCAGGAGGCATCACGAAGGAAGAAGTAGTGTCAAAGAGTAAATATCTCTCACCCGTCCTTTGAAGCGTGTAGAGTTTCAAGAAATACTAAGGCAGTATAAAGGTGCAAGATATGTCCATTGATCTGATGGGGGCCACCTTGAAGATGCCCTAGCCCAAAAAGGGTTATTGGGTCATTGGTCATGCCCAAAAATCCCAATTTAAAAGATGCAAGCCATGTACCATGATTTCCCCATAGACAAAAGTACAACGCCCAGCTAAACCCATTTATGATATTTTCGAAGAAAATAGGGGCAAATTTCAACTTTAAAAAAGAAAAGAAAGGCAGAGTATCATTCACCATACACTGCCACATGATGATAAAAATACGTACTCACGCACTCAATAAAACTTAAAATCACATAAAAAAAACCTAATCCAAACCGTCTAAACAATTAAAATTTCTTAAAGTGGGCCACAAACACAATATCAAAATGATTAGCGATTCTACCCTTCAATCAATCTAAAAAATTCAATAACCAATTTCATACCTTTGAATAATTTTTATCTTAATCTTACTTCTTATCTATACCAAAATTCCACTTATTTTCATCTATTTAGGATTTTAATTTAGATATAGATGGCTGAAATTGAACCAAATGATTGTGTGCGTATGTATGATTTACATAATCCAACAGTGTATCAAAACTTCCATACATGAAAAACGAAGACCGATCTAAAAGCAGAGCATGAGACGCTTCATTTTAAAAAACTCAACATCAATCTTCCCTTTTAACACTCTCCCACCTTCCGTTCTTCTTCTCCTCTCTACTACAATGAGCTTTTGCTATGGCAACTTCTACCAAAACGACGAGAGAGGCTTCTACAACACTGCCCCCTGTTATAGGCAACGGAATCTTTGAAATCGCCATCACCTGTACAACCTCTGCCTCAGCAGTTCGAGAAGCCGACATCGGTAGACCGATCTTCATCAGAGGCGATGACTAGAGAAAATTAGGAAGAGATGACACACACACACACACACACATAGAGGAAGATTCCGGAGCATGAAAGAAGGGAAAGAGAAATCGGGGCGTGGGTTGAAGCTTGGAAGATGATAGATCCTGTGTCCTTACAATCAAATCATAAGAAAAGTAAAGGAGGGAGATCGAGGGAGAGGGAGATTGAGGGAAAGGGAGGGAGAGTGAGAGGGAGATCAAAAGAGAGGGTTGAGATCGGGAGATCGAAAGAGAGGGAGAGGGAGATTGAGAGAGGGAGAGGGAGACAGAGCTGGTGATGGATGCGAAATGAAATGAGGGATTTTAGGGATTTCGGCATAAGAAAAGGGTTAACATTATTTGATAGTTTGCAGCAAATGGATGCAGTGTACCTCTTGGGCCTTGTGGGGTCCACTCAGAGGTTACTAATCGAATCCATTCTGTCCATCTGTTTCAAAATAAAACAATAAAACGCAGTAATAACAAATAAGAAGATCCAACACTAATTGGGACACACCAACAAAATAGTGGAAATAACGAGGTATAACCGCAACAATTCTAGTACGGTGTAGTACCGTTTCAAATTCTGGAACGGCTTAAAGCCGTTTCTGAACCAAGATACCAACCGTACCAATTTGACGATTTTGGTGTAGTGACAACCAATTTTTTACAATACTTTAAACTTTAGAGATGCCCCATGTTTCCACATCATAGATAAAAGAAAAACTTTTTTAGTGGAAATAAATAAATAATGTCAAAATTGTATCCAAGGTTTGCCCCCACAATGGATAGAAAGTGCCCAAAAGATCAGATAACTATTGAATACTAAAAAGAAATTCTGGAACTATCAATACTTGACAGAAATGAAAGCCAAAGATCAGATAACTAAGATTGTCCAATCTAGAGGGGTTTAGAACATGGTCCATCCATAGTGGGCCACATGGATAAACTGTTTAGAACATTGGGCCCCACCTGTAAAATGAGATCTTGAGGATACTTTGCATATCCTTATACAAACCGAGAGAACTTATATGCAACTCTCAGATTACAAAAAGTGCTAGCCCAAACAATTCATGTATTGAAACAAACCATTGTAAATAAATGCCATTTGATGTTGTATTCTAGTATATACCCATCCTGTTCTCCAAAAACTATCATCGTAGACATCCAAAAGATGATGCAGGCTAGTTCATCGGTCACTACGAAGAAGTACACGGCACAAACTTTGAAAACTAAGGGAACTTACTTCATCTAAAAACGAATCCTTCAAGGATCCTCTAACATTCTTAATGATTTGGATGGCCTCTAAATTTGTACTTCCCAGCCAAGAAAAGAGACGATGATTTAGAATAAAGCTAAAATTGAATTCTCACAATTAAAACAAACTAACGAGAAAAATATTATTACTAAAATAAACTTACACCAAAAAGGTAATTGATGTGAGTGCAATAGTGTAGCAAACTAGAAGCAACTAGTTTACTTAGTTAACATGGGCGAAATGGAAATTGAACTACAAAATGGCAGATAAAAATCCCCAACTAATTCTCAAAATCCAATCTTATGTGTTGGAGGAATGCTTAGATAATCAACAGATGATATAGTTGACTGGAGAAGAGGCAACTGTTGTAGTAAAGAGGTGGTGGTAATTCAAATTGTGAAATAACATCAAATTCTAATTAAGTAGTGAATGCTAATTATTTTAGCATGGTATACTATGACATGGAATTGCAAAAAATTATCCTAAGTAAATAATACAGAAAGATCACAATCTTTTAAGGCCCAACATTTTTTTTAAAAAAAAAAGCATATTATTGGACCACTTTCTCCGAATCCTCTAGAAAATATGTTTCAGCAGATTGTCTCATTGCAATCAAATCATTTCAGAAATTTAAACCAAAAACAAATCAATAAATATTTATTTCTATAGGCTATGAAAAACTACCCAAGAACTGTATTGGCATGGAACTATGAAGATGCATATACCTTCTTGAAGGTGCAAACTTCAAAGTGGCATTGTTGCAATGGTGCATCCAATAAGCATTTGGAAGTACAAAAACCACAAACGCCAAAATCCCCAAATTGAAGTAAAATCCTGACAACCCAAGTAAGAATTTTAACATTTCATCAATCTTGAAAGAATTCAAGAACTTTTATAAACAATAACTCAAACAGAGTAAAGGCATCTCACAGAAATCCTACCTTCTTGAATAATTATAGCATTACCCTCAATCTTTGGAACCTCAGGCCAAAAAAAAAAAAAAAAAAAAAAAAAAAAAAAAAAACCCAAATCAACATTCATGGCAGCTTTTTCCTGAGGATTCTCCTAAAGAAGAACTTGAGCAGCTGCAGCCCGATCGATGACCTGCATTTGTTGGGCCCGATCCCTCTCGTCCTTTAGGACTTTCAGAATCTTCTTGAACTAGTAGTACTTACGCTCTAGAGCATCCGAACTATCATCATCTACTTTCCTAGCTATAACAACAAAGGAGTTGTTGGAAATCTCTTGGAACTCTCGCTTCTTTCTTTCACAGTCCACTGCATTATTCCACATGCCAAGATATGAGTCGTCGTTAGAAACTCTGATCTCATTTGGGCTATTAGGGTTTCTTCTGCTACGGAAATGATTGTCTGCTTTATTTTAGGGTATTCCAAAAGAATCATCGATCTCAGATGGAGAGACGGGAGGGCTGTCAATCAAAGAGCTGCAACTCTGGCCACCGTTCAATGGCCCACTGTTGTGAGAGAACCTTCATAATGTACCTGGTGACACTTCTTACTGCAAAATTTCACCAAAAGTATAAAAAAGCATTTAAAAAAATAGAGATGTCCGTTTTTCATATTTCACATCTCAAAAAATCACGTAAAAAAAGCTAAAAAGAGACAAATACCCAAAAATAAGTAAATAAATAAAGAAATTTCAAGAAAAAAAAAAAACAAACAATGAACAATACAGAATGGAAAAAATAGAAACCAAAAATAGAAATCCTAAAAATAAAACAGGAATAGTATTATAACAATAAAAAATAAAAAAATAATAACAATAAAAAAAAACCTAAATTTTCAAGATCAAGTCAAGAAATCTCCAGAAAAGACTAAGATCTAATTTGTAAAAGGAAAAAAAATGCCATGATTTTCCAGAATCCCATTCACGTAAGCATAAACAGAAAGAACTAAAAGACAATATATATATATATATATATATATATATATATATATATATATATATATATATATATATATATATAGAAAAAAGAAAAAGAAAAAAGAAGCATGATTTGAAAAGGAGAGCCTAATTTCAAAACCCTAAGTTGTTACCGCTTCTTTAACTAATCGATTTTAAGAACTTACCAACTGAGACCGTTCCATGACGAGCTGCGACCTGACGGAGGAAGCGAAGTGGAAGGGATTTTCGGCTACAAATCACCTCCTCTGCCTCTCCTTCCACATCTTTCGATATTGCTCCTCCTATGTAGATCCATGGAAAATCCACAAAACTGGGTGAAGAGAGACAGATAGAGAGGGGAATCGTGGGTGGAGAAAGAAAGAGAGATAGAGAGAGAGGAGAGAGAGGGGATTAGGGCGAGAGAGAGATACAAAGAAAGGAAGGAAAGGATTAGGGCGAGAGAGAGAGAGAGAGAGAGAGAGAGAGAGAGAGAGAGAGAGAGAGGATTGACGCTCCTCGAGCTCTGAGTTGTACGAACAGTTCAAAGGAGATCAATGGGCCTCACAATGATGTATTTATAATATCTACACCGTTCATCAATTTGGAGAGATCATTTTATATCATGATACCAAAACTGAGTAATTTACAATGCTCGAGTGGACCACACCACAAATAGCGGTGGGGCAATGATTCTCACCGTTAAAACATTCGTAGGGCCCATCGTAACATTTACTTTCCATCCAATCTGTTCATAAGGTCGCAAAGACCTGAGTGAAGAGGAAAAACAAATATCATATTGATCCAAAATTTCTATGACCCTCAAAAGGGTTTTAATGGCAGGCGTTCAATCTTCGACTACCTTTTACAGTGTGGTCTGCTTGATTTTTAGATTCGTCTAATTTTTCTTCTCAAGCCTTACGTCCAACTCACCAAGTGTATGGACGGTTTGGATATAACTCATACCTCATGATGGGACCCACAGAACTTGGTGAAGTCAACACAGAGCTATGCTGCCAGTGTGTGTACAACTCGCCAATGGGTTACGCACAGGCATGCTCTACTCAGAGCAAGAAACTGGCAGTCCAGTCAGGTGCTCATGGGCACACTGTGATGCTTGGTATTTATTCACTCTGTCCATCCATTTCTATGGTTCATCTAAGGGCATGATACCAAAAAGGAGGTAGATCGAAGCTCCAAATCGAACACACCATGTATCAATGGTAGACGCTTAATCTCTAATGTTTTTTACAGTGTAGTTCCCTTGGGCCTTTGTTTTGCCTCATTTTTTTTCTCACACCTTAAAATGAGCTTTCAAAATTGATGGACGACTTAGATAAAACAAACATATGGTGGTGGGCCTCATAGACCACGTTTTTTGCATGCATTTGCAATAAAAGTTTAGTAACCTTATAGTTTTTGCCAACGGTTTATTATGATTCGCCGACGGCTTTTAGCCGTTGGCGATTCCGACGACTAAAGGCCGTCAGGAAAACCATTACACAAACCATCAGCGTTGCTCATTTTTTTAGTAGCGCTTGTATATATTCTAAAATAATTAGAACTAGAACTAGAAAAAGATCTAAATCTAAATCTAGAATATAAGGGAGTAATTGTGAATAGGATTTCAACAATCAAAAGGGAACTAGGGTGAGGATCCACTTGTAGCTATCAGGATGCTAACTTTCTTGATTCAAGAAACACAATTAGAATTGGAGTCTTATCCTATCCAATTGGAAGATAAAGCATTCAAATCAAATATGAACTTTTCATTGACCTAGCCACACATGGAGTATTGTGAGGATTGGAAGGGATTCATCACCCTACCATGCCCAAGAGACGATAGTGAATAACATGCACAATCTTAAAACAGGAAGAGAAGATATTCAAAGCTATCATAACATCTATTGTAATTTAAGTCATAATAAATCATAGAAAACTGAAAAAATTCCTTTAATATCAAACTAGAAATAATAAGGTTCAACAAGAACAAGAATCAAAGCAAGAAAATCATCCCAACACGCTACAAGCTTCACCTGTTAGCCCTAGCTAAGAGGTTTAGCCAACTATAGACATGATTGGATCTAAAACCATAAAAGAAAGCATTAAAAATAGGAAAATAAAAAAGAAAAACTCTTGAGAGGCTGCTCCATCCTTTTGCTCTGCTTCTCAAAACCTAATTCATGTTTAGAACTCCTAGGAAAACCCATATTTATAGCCTTGTCCATCTAAAATCGAAAACCGCTTCAATGTCATCGAACGTAACGCCTTTTTGCACTGCGTAACTTGAATCCGGAAGTCATGCCTTTTCGATGTCATCGAACGTAACTTGAATCCGGAAGTCACGCCTTTTCGCACTGCGTAACTTTTCATGTCATCAAACCTGCCTTTGATATCATTGAACAGCCCTTCGATGCATCGAAGGGTGTTCGATCCATCGAGAATGTGTCTAGAGTGTTCCAACAAGTTGCTCCAAAAATCTGCAAAAAGTTCGATGTCATCGAACTGCCTTCGATGTCATCGAGCAGATCTTCGAGCAATTGAATAAGGTTTCGATGTCATCGAGAACTGCATCCAATTAGTCCAGCAACCAGACTTGATTTTCTTTAATTCTTCGATGTCAATGAAATGCCTTCGATGTCATCGAGGACTAGCTTCGATGTCATTGAACAACCTTCGATGACATAGACATTGTGAATTTCTGCACTTTGCATTTTCACCTTCCTTCCTTTTTCACTCAGTTTTCTTGGATCTTGGGGTCTTAAAATCTTCAATCTTGGTCTTTTAAGATCCATTCATTGCCTTGGTGATTCTTAAGCATCAAATCCAAGCTTTTAACATTCTTTTAAATCCAAGCTCTTGATTTCTCCTCGCAATACAAACATGTATAAAATATACCCATTAAGTGTTATCATGTTCATAAAACCAAGATATAAATAGGAGGAAATATGCAATATTTGACACTCAACAACGCCTGGTTACCCACACTAGATTTGCAAGATTCCATCAGATCAACGGTCAAAAATCCTGTTTAGATTGATTTTTACTATAAATAATAAGTTTTAGTTCGAGTATAACTTTTTATCCTTCGAGTTGTAGAAGTCATGCCCAACATGAAAAGGGCTTAGAAAAGTTAGGAGAATAACATGGTTAGGCCAAATTGGGCACTTAATATTTTTAGCTGAAAACCACGAAGTCTAATAAGAATAAAGGTCATCTATAAATAGTGAGTTTATTACTTATAGTAAGTCACATTTTTAGGGTATTTGAGTTAGAGTTTAAGTCTAAAAATCCATCTTAGGTTTGAGTTCCTTATTTAAAGAGTTATAAATTCATTTTTTATCATCAATCAAGTTATTTCAAATTTATTAGGAATTATTCTCGCTTTTATCCCTTATATATAGATATTCGAAAGCTATGTGAGGAGTGTATAGAGCTCTGTAGATTCAGAGTTGTTATCCCTTGAGGAGGACGGTGATCGACCTCATCACGTCCCCTCCTGAGATAAGTCGTATCAGAGCGAGGACTCCCCTCAAGTCGATGAAAACTAATGATGGAATGGACCAAAATTCTATAAATAGTGATTCAGGGATTCATTATCTATTGGAAAGAATGAAAGATTTTCACCGGGTGAGTAATTTAGCCATGCAAGGGTTGCAGGAAACCCTTAACCATATTGCGGATGTGCTAATTTCACCCCAAGCCCAAGGCGATGCTTAGCCGCCCGTGATAGTTGTACAACACAACCCCATTTACCGTATATCGCTTCTGGAGGCAAATCACAAGGCTATCGTAGATGAGTCAAGTTCCATTGACGAGGATGTCAGTGGCGTTGTTGCCCAATGGTCGGTCCCTAGAAATGATTGACTACATCGTGCTAAAAGAGACTATTAAGGTAAGGCCGAACTTCCTAGTTTTATTGGCTTATTGTGTATAGAAGACTTCCTCGATTGGTTAGCCAAAGTAAAAGAGTATTTTAATTACATTGACATGCTAGAACATAAGAAAGTGAAGTTGGTTGCATTCAAATTCAAATCCAGTGCTCTGCATGATGGGAGCAATTACAACTCTCACATGCCCGACTAAATAAGGTGCCCAATCGGATCATGGATGTGGATGAAACGCCTTCTTCAATCACAATTCCTCCCTAGTGATTACGAGTAAGTATTTTCCAGCAATACCAAAATTGTCGACAAAGGAATTGGAGCATCACAGATTACCCCGAAAATTCCAGCGGTTGGAAATGCGAAATTATTTGTCAAAGACCGATCACAGAAGGTAGAGCAGTTCATAAGCAATTTATGACCGACAATTCAAGATCGAGTTCAGATGCACATGGTAGGGATCATGGACGAAGCGGTTCTGTTGGTGGGTAGGGTGGAAACACAGCTTGTAAGAGTCTCAGTCGGTCTTATCCTTCAACTTGGGACCCTATGACGAGTCTTATGTAGGATTATGTGCTAACCAAAGGAAATGAGTGAGTATGAGGGTGTCCTTAACCTCCTACAACTACAAACTATGACACGAGAAGCAATCCATTTAGGCCTCAACTTGCAACGCCTAAGGTAGTGGGTCTGAGCAAGATTTAAAATCCTTATGGTCGGTTAAAGCTGGACCATTATTTTCATTGTGGGTAATCGGGCCACTTATCGAACATCTTTCCCCAATACCTTACAAGCCACTTAACCATTAACGAAGGAGGCACTGAAGGTGAGAGCGGAAGAAGGCCCTGTATTTTGAAATTGCAGTAGAACCGATGTTTACTGAAGTATGGATATATGACCAAATGTCCTAGAGGGGGGTGAATAGGACTTTTAAAATTTTAACCCTTAACTGAAAATTCTACCAATTTTAAAAAGAGTTAAGAAGACAACATGAGTAGTGAAAAACTAATTGCTGCATCGTATCAAAATACGTATAGTGCATAATTTAAGCATTCGATTACTCAACATATATAAGCATAAATAATTATCACAAAACACAGCAATATATAGTGGTTCGACTATATGCCTACTCCACTCTCGGCTAACCCATTCCCCCTTGGATTGTGCCAGATTTTCACTATCAAATGGTTTTAAATCAAGTTAACCATCAACCTTCACAACCTACACAAGGTTAACTAATGAGCCTACACAAGGCAATCAAGTCCTACTCAAGGACATAACCAAGAGCCAACATAAGGCTACCTATGCCTACACAAGGCAAAGCCTACACAAGGCATAACAATACCTACACAAGGCTTAACAATGCCTACACATGGCAAAGCCCACACAAGGCTAACAAGTCTTACACAAGAACTTGACCTATTCTCCCGTCGAAGGCCTATGAAGGTCTTGGTATGTTAACCACTGAATATCAGTCCTATACAAGCAAGGATCTTCAGGGTCACTGGACTCTAATGACTTACTTGTAAGCAGGTGAGCCCCATTGATTAGCACATGCTGAAGGTGACCTTCCTTATAGATGAAGTATCTTCAGCTCCCTTGATCCGCAACTTTGTAGATGCTCCAATACATGTCTCCGATGTTGGGTCAGGGTATTCTAATGAATCTTCTCTTATTAAATGTTGGTCATTAAGTGAGAGAGAGATTCCAGAATATTCTCCATTTAAAGGATTTCAGCTTAATAATTTACCATTAAGAGTTGTTGAAAGATTCCTTGAATGGTGGAGTTCATTATTCAATCCAATATATTAATTCACAATGATTGCATTTAAGAATGGATTGAAAGATGAACTCCCATGAGAAAAGAGATTTAAGAAGGGGGGTAGATCAACTATATTAATGACTCTCTTAAATCACACTCTTTTTTCTCACTAAGGAACCTAAGGAGCAAGCCTCTTTAAATAGGCAATAAAGTTCAAACGGTAAAAAAATGAGTAGAAATCTGTCTGTGTTTGATGTCATCGAAGGTCATTTGATGTCATCGAAGGTTCCTTCGATGACTCAAACAGATGCCGATGTCATTGAGTTTTTCTTACTAGGAGAACTTTGAGGTTTGCTTGGAGAGTAATAGAATTCAAACATAGATGTCATCGAGACTACATCGATGTCATCGAAGTTTGAATTTCAATGACATCGAATAATTCCTTATTTTTCTTTATAAAGTCTCTGGACAGATTGGTCCCAATTTCGATGCCATCGAATTTTCCTTGATGTCATCGAAGTTTGAAATTTGATGTCATCGAATACAACTTGATGACATCGAAAGATGTGTTTCGATGTCATTGAATCAGTGTTCAATGTCATCGAATAGTTGTAGAATAACTTTGTATAACTTCATTTGTTCTTGCAACTATGTTTCCATTTTTTAATCTACCAGAGATGTATTCCTAGAAGATTTTAAGATAGATTAGAACAATTTTTAAGGGGATTTATTACATGTGGTGTTTTGGTCATGGGATGTGAGATTTTCATTTACCTTTGGAGACTTTCGCATAGATCCACTTGTTGAGCCTTCAGCTTGTAGTCTTCATATGGGGCTCACTGGACTCTATGACTCATGTGTCACGATAATTGACAAACCAGGGCACTTTCAATCTCCCCCTTTATCAATTACAAGACAAAAGCACTTAGAGTAATAAACTAAATTGTGTGTACAACTATTTTACACAATTTTACAAAATCCTAAGATGACTTTAAAGCTTGCTTGCTCCCCCTATCAACCTACATAACCATTTGTTTAAACCGAATTCATAAAAATGGTGGGTCTCCCCCCTTTTGTCTGTCATTGGCAAAGGGTCAGTTTGTAAAGATCAAAGTTAAATACATAACTGAAGTTGGAGAATATTGAAATCATATTAAGAATTATAGGACTGAATAACACTCATGATATGAAACCAAAATGAAACTTTAAGGCTTCCAAGCCTTTTGAGGGTCCAATAGATGTGTGTGTGTGTGTGTGTGTGTGTGGTGTGTGTGTGTGTGTGTGTGTGTGTGTGTGTGTGCAACAAGCATAATCAAGCTAGTCAACACACTTGCCATAGAAAGATATCATCATTTAGCCATAACGGAAGCTACTCAGAACATGAGTAGCAACCATCACCCAGAAGCCCTTATGGGCATAATCATTTAAAATTTAATGCCCCAAGCATGGGAAATAATATCCAAAAAGACAATGTCCCAACTAGGGACACCAAACTCTAATTAGTAGAGATTCATCCAAAAGACACACAAATTAGGTTATTCCAAATTATACATGCATCCTAGCTAACATATGAACATCCGCATGTGATGTGAGGAGAGCTATGGAGCAGGTGCAGTATCATGCGGTGCAACATAATCATGGCAACACGTTAGAAGATCTACAATATGTTGAGTAGTGCGTTGTAGACCTTCTATCATCCATTTCAAGCCTGTGAGTCATGGCTCAGTCTGGCCCATCCAATCTTCCAATCCCAGCTGGCCTCAAAGAATCGTCCCGATCCTATCCTGATGTCAACGATGCCGATGTGAATGTGTTGAGTTAAGAGTCATTGGGATAGTAGATGGAGTTGGCACATCCTCCTTAGTCGGGATGTCAGTCGATGAATCAGTGTTAGCTGCCTCAGGATCATCATGATGTGAAGGGTCAGCTTCTGAACGGCCAGACTTCATCCATTTGATATTTAGTTTGTTGAACTTAGGAGCGGGTCGAGGACTGTCATTTGTAGGCAGAAGTCCATATTCCAAGATAACCGGCATATCAAATGTGGGAATAGAAGGTATATAGGCTGAGTGCCATGAATAGTAAGAGCAACCATGAAGGGAGTCATGTCCACCCGGTTTGTAACACGAGGATATACATTTGTGGTAAAAATGGCATGGAGTACTCTTAAAATGAAGGGCATGTGTTTTGTTTTTAAGGCATTCCCTTCATGTCAAGCCACATCCCATCCTTTGCAAAGAAATTTTATGACCGACGAGTGCACAGGTGGAGAATCAATGTCGATGTTGCACAGACCAACAGGTGAGCATGCAATCCTAAGGAAGTTTGCAATCCAGTCTGGTGTGATGATTGTGGTTGTGTCTCTTATTGTGATGGTCACGGATGGGGGATCGACAATAGGTGAATGACAATATACTAGAAAACGATAGACCATCTCTTTCCTTGTCTCACCACCAAAATGCAAAATTTTCTCCCACCTAACTTTGGTCATAATGTTTTCAATCCCATAGGATTGAGTGCAATCGAGATCAACCTGTCGTTCCATAATAATTTTCCGACCTCGATAATTTTCCATAATGTTTTCACTAGGTGGTGGAATAGTTGTGGTGGACATGTTTGGCTGAGAAGTCCCTCGATCCAGGGTTCGCTGCTGTGTAGCAGTAGATGGAGGCGTGGGAGACTTTACAGAGGCCCTACCACGGTCTCGAACAATTCCTTTCTATCTAACTAGTCTAGACGGTTCTCCTTGCATAGGAGCTTTCCCTCTGTCTTTAGCCATAATAGGTTGGATAGGACTGGAACTATCTAGGAGGATTAAGGATGAAGGCACTATTTCAAACATTCCCAAAAACTTTTACCCCAAATCAAAAGAGTTCTCCATAAATGAATATTAGGATAATGAGGATTGAGTTTGATTGATTTACTAATATGAGAAATAGATTGAAGGAATTTGCCAAAAGTGAACAAATCGTCTCGAGTGAAATGAAGAAGAGAGAACGAAGTAAGTTTCAGCGCGTGCCCGATTTTTATTTTGTCAGGTTTTTTCAATGTCATCGAAATTCAAAGTTGATATGTACGTTTGATATCATCGATCCTCACAATGTTTTATCTTCTTCATATACTTCAATGTCATCAAAGTGTTGTTCGATGTCATCAAAGATAACTTTGATGACATTGATTATTTTATTGAAGCATGAAGCATCCTTATATACACACACACACACACACACACACACACACACACACACACACATGCAAACATACACACATGTATACTCAGCAACAAAATGGATCCTTAAATACAACATTTTATCTAAACGAGTCATCCGAATTGTTCATATTTACTTAAATATTTGGAGATCACTGATCACTAAGTTCATTTATCAATCTAGGTTGAATTTTGATCATTTAGACTGGTTGTTAATTTCAAGACACAGCTGAGTATGAGGCTTCTAATGGAGGAATAAGGCAGTATGTTAGATTTTCCTATCTTGTACGATTTACATCATCCTCCATATTAGAGCAAGGGTGGTTTGTTGTGGTTGGCCAATAATAATCATATAGACAATTATTTGTGAAAATATCTTATATTCAGCATGTAATTCAAAAATTCTGCATAGATAATAGATTGTGTTTTAAAACTTTGACCATAGTGTTTCAGTTAATCCTAGTTCCAGTTTATATGTTTATTCACTTGTTGGAACTTCGTTTTTGAAGTGAATGAACCATTAATGAATGTAAGAGATTTTAATAAATTAGATCCTGATCACAATTGGTTCACTTGAATTAATCCCTACAAATGCACAAGTTAGGTTTAGCATTTCTCGCCGGGCAATTGTGTTTGTTTTGTATCACTCACTTGGTAACCACATTCTTTGAGCATGAGTTTTTCATTTCTTTCTCAGAGTGATAATCCATGGGTGTTTTGAATTCATCAGGGAACTGATCTAGATTTCCTTGTTTGAAAGGATTTCTTGATTCCTGCATCAATTTACCGGTTGGTTTGAATTTACTTTTATGACTCAACTTGGTAGTGAAATGAGGTTGTTTTAGTGTAAGACATTCAAATTTGCAGTGCCCCATCTTTACACATGAATGGCACAGTGAACTAACCTATTTTTTACTAGTTAATTCAATCATCACAGGTGGTGCAGAGGAAGAGTTAAATTCATCTGATTCATATCCCAAACCTTTTATATTTTTCGAGTTCCTACCTAGGCCTAGGAGTTAGGTTTTCATTACTTTGAGTAAATTTTTGACTAAGTTCTGCTGTATGATCATATTTTTCTACTTCTAGTTTTAAACTTTTGTTTTCCTTCTTCAGTTTCTCAATTTCTAATTCTAGAAGATCAATTTTCTTGATTAATTTTTCAAGAGTAATGTTGTAAGACTCATATCCTACCCCGTACCATTCCATAGGCTTCTGCGGTCCTCCTGGTCGAATTCCGGTGACACGCATCGCGTAAATAGTAGTTACATGTGATCTTGAGTTGTATCCCGTATTTCAAAGTCAGCTCAACTCGAGACTTGTACCCTTGCGACTGCGCCGTTGTCGCGGTTCCGACGCCATGATTACGCGCCGAGGAGATACCCAGGCCAGGAGATGTGGGCCAACGTTCAGTTTGAGAAAACGCCGTACATTTGTGAAATCCCAAGAGAATCTCTACAACATGTCAAATCAATCAAATACCATATCACATCATGTCAAGTACAACACCCCATCCCCAAGCAACCCCAAAGTCAAAGCAACCCATCCCTTACATGTCAAAGTACACATCACCCATCACTCACTCACCCATCCCTCTCTCTCTTACATCCCATCCTCTCTCTCTTATTTTCTCCATTTTCAAGAAAACCCTAAGCAACCCATGTCCAATCAAGAGAGCTCTATGAGAGGAGCTTTAGTGTGGCCCACTTCCTACTCTCTCATCTCCCATCTCAACCCTCCATTTTTCATTATCTTCCATCAAGATTTAAGCCGAGGAGTTTGGCATTCCATCGAACCAAGAAGGAGACCAATAGGTGGGTGATCGACCGTTGGATTTCATTTTTTTAGGGACCACTTGTTGTGGGACCCATCATGATGTATGCATTGTATAGGAAGGGCCCATAGTGGCAGGGCCCCTCCTCCATCTGTCTCTCTCTCTTTCTTTTTTTGGTTGGTGATGATGTGGCCCGCCTAATGCGTGCATCCATAGCCATCTGTGGGGCCCACCTTGATGGGTGTATTATACCCACTTCGTCCACCTGTAACGTGCAAATCCATGGCTCTGGTGGGTTGCACCAAAGCAACAGCAAGGCTGCCTGTGCTACTGGTCGCCTGATGAAAAGGAAACCACAAATATTAGCCTTATCCCAAGTTGCCGGTGGGTCCCACGCGTGTGGACCCACCTTATGCATGCAGCAGATCTGGACCATCCATTTGTGGGACGGCTAGCAGACGTTGCTGCTATGCAATGTTACCAAGCTCCATGGGAGTCCACCATTGATGCATGTGGTGTATCCACTCTGTCCTCCAACGTGGCCCGCCCCACACGTGTGGGTGGAACCCACCTTGATCCACGTGCCATGCCAAGAGCCCCACCATCAAGAGAAATTTGGACGGTGTTAAGTGATCACTGTGATGTATGGTTTGATCCACACCGTCCCTGGTTGGGATGGTGGATCTCCACCATGATGTATGTATATATCCACACCTTTCGTCCATTTCCCTGGGACGTGGGGCCACCTCATACGTGTGGCTCATGTGAGGGTGGGACCCACCTATATGTATGTATTCTATTTCCACGCCGTCCATCAACGTTTTATCTAACCGTCCATCCAGACGCTGGACACACTGGAGCTGGTATATATAATATAATATATATACTATGCTATATAGCTGGTGATGGTGGGTCCCACACATGTGGAGCCACCTCATGTATATATTCTATATCTGGGCCGTCCATCTGTTGGACGGCTACTTCCCATGACGTCAGCAGTTTGTGGGGCCCACACATGATTTATGTGTTTTACCCATGTGATCATCAGCATCGTCCATTGCTGGACGGTGCCATGTAAGGCCCTACCTTGATGTATGTTTTGTATTCCACGCCGTCCATTTGGATGGGCTGTGGGGACCCCACCTTGATGTATGTGATTCATCATAACTGTCCAAATGGTGTGACCCACTGCTGTGATGATGTCAGCAGTTCTATGGGACTGATATCCACAGTCGTTCACCTGTTTTGTCATCTTGGGACCCCACCTTGATGATGTGTTGTATATCCGCTCCGTCCATGGGATGGTGACACCACCGTGATGTATTTATTTCATCCACACCATCTAGATCGTGCCGGATGGTGTTGGACAATGTTTGGGCAGTGCTGATTTACATGGACCATGTTTGGGCGGTGTTGATCATCATTAGAGTGCCATGTGCCCCATTGAATGATAGTGTACAGTGATACACATGTTGTATCTGCAACTATTGAAATGATTTTAGATGTAATCCAAGCTCCCACTTGAGGCCCTTTGATGTGTATGAGGCCCATCAGTGCAACCCATTGATGCAGCTCGCCTGTTGTGTATATGAGGCCCATTAATGCGGTCTACTTGATGTGTATGAGGGCCATGTGCAGGGCCCACCTATGATATATATTAGGCCCATGTGTAGGGCTTACCCGTTGTGTATTAAGGCCCATGGGTTGTGGCCCATTGTGATGTATTTCTAGCCCATTTGGTAGGGCCCATTGTGATGTATTTTCGGCCCATATGTGCGGCCCATTGAGTTGTATATATGGCTCAGGAGTGAGGCCCAATGTGATGCATATGTAGCCCATAAGTGAGGCCCATCATGATGTGTATTAGACCCTTGAGAGGCCTATGGTGATGTATATTGGGCCATTGTGTGAGGCCATGGGCCCACTGTATGTTCGGCCTTATGTGAGCCACTTATTGGGAGCAATGTTGGTTAAATGTCCACATTGATGGGCAGTGATGGTTAAATGTCCACAGGGTGACCTTCCCTTAAGCCTAGTTAGGCCCTTTCTCATATTCTCTAGTGGGTTAACCCAAACGAATGGGCCCCATTGATATTGCTTGGACCATCATCGGTCGTCTATCTATGGACCCCGCCTTGCATCGAGATCGATTACCGATTCTGATTCCGATTGTCTAGGCCGATTATCGAGGCTGATTCTGATTGTTGAGGCCGATTATGATTCCGATTGTCGAGGCCGATTTCCATTCCGATTATCGATGTTGATTCCGATTATCGGGGCGATTGTTGAGGCTAATTTCGATTATCGAGGCCGATTCCGATTGTCAAGGTTGATTCTGATTCTGATTATCGAGGTCGATTCCTATTGTCGAGGCTGATTGTTGAGGTCGATTCTGATTATCGAGGCCGATTGTTGAGGCCGATTCTGATTGTTGAGGCCGATTCTGATTGTTGAGGCTGATTTGATTCTGATTGTCGATGCCTATTGTTGAGGCCGATTCTGATTCCGATTATCGAGGCTGATTCCGATTGTCGAGGTTGATTGTTAAGGCCAATTCTGATTCCGATTGTCGAGGCCTATTGTTGAGGCCGATTCCGATTCCTATTATTGAGGCCGATTTCGATTGTCGAGGCCGATTGTTAAGGTCGATTCCAATTTCGATTATCGAGGCCGATTCCGATTGTCGAGGCCAATTCTGATTGTCGAGGCCGATTGTTGAGGCCAATTCCAATTCTAATTGTTAAGGCCGATTGTCGAGGCCCAATGTGATGTATATGCGGCCCGTATTTGAGGCCCGTTGTGATGTGCATTCGGCCTGTGTTTGAGGCCCAATGTGGTGTATATGAGGCCCATATTTGAGGCCCGTTGTGATGTGTATTCAGCCCGTGTTTAAGGCCCAATGTGATGTATATGAGGTTTATGTGATGAGGCCCATTGTTGTGCATTTGAGGGCCAGGCAATAAAGCCCATCGTGATATATATTAGGCCCATATGAGAGGCCCATTGTGATGTGTATTGAGCTCTCGAGTGAGGCCCATGATGTTGTATATTAGGCCATTGTGTGAGGCCATGAGTCCACTATATGTTACTCTCTATGTGGGTCATTCCTCGGGGGCAATGTTGGTTAAATGTCCACATTGTTGAGGCCGATTCTTGATGTCGGTTATTGATATTGATTATGAGTATGCGACAACATAGTATCATGATACATGCCCAAACACATCATCTGCATGTTTATTATGAGATGTGATTGACCATTGCATATGTCATAGTACAGATGGTTTATGGGACTCCCTATTAGGTGGAGTTATCCCACATGAGCGCACGGTATGTGCAGGATTGATGCATGATTGGACTACATGACTCATGCATCTTACATTGTGTGATTATGATTACTATACGCCCTGGTGACATCAAGGTTATGACCTCCACAGGCATGTCGTGGATGACCAGATGGGACACCAGAAATGTTTGACTTTGAGCATCTGAGCACTTTGGATGTCCATGGGTGAAAGTCCCTAAATCTCCGAGGCTAGGAGACACCCCAACGTTGAGACCGAGTGGATACATAAGCGCCTGAGTGCCGAATAACAGGAGGCCGTGTCTCCCACTGTGTCATGGTTGGTTAGGAGGGGGTGTGACCTTATCCGCCCCAGTGAAGGGGTTGTAAGCTAGGCTGAGTTTGACCAGCTCCTAAATGGGTCTGCTACCGATGAGCCAGGTAGGCATTGGTATACTACTGGACGGCGGGTAGTGAGGTTTTTTCCACTCGTTGGGCTACGCGGCCGGCTGGGGAGGTAGCCATCTTAGAGTGTACTAGACCCCGGTGATGATCCTAAAGATGTACAGTATTGATATGTGGACTTATTGAGCAGGAATTGCATACTCATTCATTCACTATCCACTCGGGCTGGTGGTGCACAATTATTTGTTATGTGTACCTTCGCAATGGTCAAGATTGCACTTGGGGCGCATGACTAACCTGAGATCAGGAGTTTACCACATTGAGTCTGATTATACAAAATTAGGTATGGGTGGTTTGGATAAAAGTCCTTGTGGTGGACCCCGTAGCCTGCGATACTACGTACTATCATCCCGACTTCACACTCCAGCTTGGCCATTTCATTCGCATCGCATATTATACTGCATCCTCAACACATGGTATTTGGTTTACTGTGATTCTGTATTGCATAACCTAATTAAAGTTGAAGGTATTCGTGGACTCGGTATATAATATTTGGCTTACTATGTCTCCGCATTGCATAGCTGATCTACATTGCTTCCTCAGTATATGTGTAACAGCCCAGATTTTTCCCAACCTGAAATTAGACGTCCTTAGGTGATGGGTCAATCCTAACACTGGTTTAACTTCTCAAACACTCAATTAAAGCCTCAAATCCCTTTTCAAACCATTTTCTTCACATATCTCACCTTTCACTACCTCGTTCCTTAAATCCTTCTAAGTACTTTCAATTAGACACTATCTTCAAGTTTAGGTGATGAAGAACAATACTTAAACTAAACATTGCTACAAAGGACTAAGTACCACCTCAGACCGAAATCACCCAGGACTAAATCCTTTAGAAATTAGGCGAGAATTAGTTAGTGTTAAACTAGAGCACCTGTGAAATTAACACCAATCACTTTAAATACAATCTGTAAGACCCAAAACTTGTAGAATCATTGACACTAGGTTACCCTAAAATCTAGGATCAATCTCATTACCCGACTGCTCTCGGGAGCATCTCGAAACTCCGTATCAGATCTGGACCGCACGTTGGAAGTCCGATTAACACGAAGTTAAGGAATTAGGACCGCCTTGCTGGGCTTGACAACCATCTTGGAAATCAAATCCAGATAGTATCCCAGCGCTATTAGCTTAAGTCCGGAGCGAGGAGTGTGAAAACACTTGAATTTCTTTACAAATAAATATCTCAAATAGTAATCTGGCACCTCTCGCTTGCGAATCAATTTTAACCAACCAGACTGTCCGAATCAGACCAAATTACACCCTCGGATCAGGAGAAATTTCATACATATATCCATGTACTCGGAATCTCCGATCGAGATCCGCTGACCGTTGAACTGAAACTGGTCTGCCACGCGTGATCTGAGAATCCCACTGAAACGAAAACTTAGCTCCACCTAGATCCAAGGTTGGTGAGCTTAAGTCCGACCTTTGGCTCAAGGAGGCCCGCCAGAAATCCTCCGTTAAGCTAAAACTGACCCGCTTTGGTTATAACCTAAGTATACTTTGACCTGGAGTCTATTTCGGTGAGTTTTTAGACTATATAAGGACCTTAAACCCTCTCTCATTGCAGCCATACGAATTTGAGAGAAACCCTAAAGAGAGAAGAGAGAAAAGAGAGAGAAAGTAAGAGAGAAGTGGGAGATTCTCCCTGCCACTCTTCCCTGCTGCTATCCATGCTTAACTACTCTGTTCTAATCACTTTCCTGGCGATTCCAACTCCGTTTCTAGGTAAGGAACCCTAACCCTAAACTGATTTGGGGTTTTGATAGTTATAAGTTATGAAATAGTTAACCTATTTCGTTCTATAGGTTGCCAAACTGCCATATACAAAAGCTTAACAAACCTATCGACTTCGTTACGATTCTATGACAAAAGGTGCGGACTTTAGGTGTATAGGTTATGCTTTTCAATGCTTTCAATGTCAGATAATGATAGATTCATGATCTGCATGCAATTGCACATGTACAAAGTGCTGTCCGTTTTCCGTTTCGATTAAAGATGAAGAATATGGAATTTTACATACTCTAGGTATTTGTAGAAAGTACCATATAGTATAAATTTTGGAAATGTGTTTGCCATGATTATTTGTTGTATGGATATACTATACATGGATAAAATACTTGTTTGGCGAAAGGACTCACCTTAATACATGTTTTTGCTAATATACACTATGTATGTTAAACTAGTGTATTCTAAGTGTTTGTGAAAATGACTGAATGAGTATAGAATTCTCATTCGTGCTCACCATGACTAATTGTCATAGATATATGATTGTTGTATTGGCGATGCCCCTTTGACGAAAGGATTTGCCCTAAATCACGCCACGACCAATATACACTATATATGCTAAAATGTGTGGCCCAAGTGTTTGTGGAAATGACTGAATGAATATGGAACTTGGATTCCTGCTTGCAATGACTATCCGTCGTGGGTGTATGCGTGTTATGATTGGGGTAACTCCCTAGTGAAAGGATTTGGCCTTATACCTATGTGATCAACATATGTCATGTATGTTGATGTATCTAGTCTAAGTGTTTGTTGAAATATTTGAATGAGTAGTAGTTAGTAAATTGTAATGTATAAGGGTGTTGAGATATGATTCTTAACTCCTTTAACTATGTGTATGATTTCCTTGGATAGCTGTGTGATTAGGAATTGAATATGTACAAACTCATGCTTGTGTTGTGCTTCATAACATGCTCAACTGATTGTATGATTTTATCTATGTAAATGCATGTGTTTAAATTCATGTTTACGTTGTATGATCTATCATGGGTGATGGGGGAGTGGAGCAACGAGTGCGTGCAACAGCCCTGGCAGCCCTAAACGGATAATATCAGACTTTGATTGTATGATTTGAACCTTGATCCATTACTGCTTTAACTATTTGCAATTGAATGTGATTGGGGCTATGATTATAGTCCAGGCAATTGGTAACGGGATTGAATTTGTGGCTAAGATTCATTTGCCACGTGAGATGTGTTCGACGAACCTGAGTCGTACTTCGGTTGGCGGTAGTGGTTGGCTACACGAAGTGCTTATGCGCTTCATATCGTTCAACTTGTGGTGCGCTCGAGCTAGCCAAGCTCGTCAAGTAACCCGATCTGTTTAATGTATGTTCACCATGTTTGGTCGCTACTGCTTGAACCAATGGTACCAAACTTACCAGTGAAATCCCCTCTAACCATGGTACCTCGATCCGCTAAGACTCATGAGCCGGGCATGGTGGTATGGGATACCGTGGTCGAGCTGTCAGCCTACGCTAGTGCCACGTGCCTCCCCGTAGTGACCAGTGAGCAACCAAACTCGCGAGCCGATTATGGTGGTATGGGACACTATATTCGTGCTGTTGGTCTACATTGATAAGGTGATGGGGGAGCAGTGTAACCTTTCTGCGTAACAGCCCTGACAGCCCTTTGTAGTTACCTCGAGCATACTCTGAATTTGCAGTGAGGCGACGAGTGTTGCCGCAGTGTATAGAGTATGAACTAGGCCTGTATCTGTATAGTGATGAACCGTTAAAAAGGTGATGGGGGAGTGGTGTAACCTTTATGCGTAACAGCCCTTGTAGCCTTTGCAGCGACCTAGAAACACACCATCGTATGAGATTAACTAGGATTGACGACCGTAAAATGAATCATGTTTGGCAATGATACAAGGGAGGTACCTTAGTTTTCCAATACTGTTGTTTGAAATGGACTAATAATTACTTGGTAATCATGCTCATCATCGCACTGCATGTGCCTGGTAGATGTGGAGCACTGAGGGATGAACGCATTCGCAAACGTAAGATGGTGTCGCATGAGGGTGGTTTGGCAAGCGCATACATCATGTCATTTCATACTTGCATTAAATAAGAGTAGTTAGAATTGTTTGATTGTACTGCTTTATCATTACTGCTTGACTGAATTGATAACATGTTAACCTATGCTTTATTGTTCCACTGAGTTGATCACTCACTTCCATGTTACGGGACACTGTTCCGAACACCCACCAGACTTTGTCTGACTGCAGATGGCAACGCTACTCCTGAGGCGGAGCCGGACTTTTGTGACGACGAGGATGCTTTCTCGTATATGCGGTTTTCGGGCGGCTTCATGTGAGCCGTGCCGTAATCGACAGGGTTACAGGGATGTTGACTAGATGACACTACATATTTGGTATCATTTGACTTGTACTTGTAAATCTTTAACCTGATAACCTTATCACACTCTGGAGACTTACCATAGTTTTTATATTTTATATATCTATCACAGTCTTCCGCTTGTAATTTAACTGTCTCTGGAGTATGATATGTTGTTTTGGCTTAATCTCACTCATGTTCAATGCACTAATACAGACAACATTCAATCATCATTCATTTTCTTGCATAAGTGATGCGTTGGAACTCGGGAGTTGAGTTTATGCTCGACCCCCGATTTTCAGGGCGTTACAATATGATATTGGTTTATTATATTTTTGCATCGCATAGTCTGCATAAGGCTGATGGTATTTATGAGCTTATTAGTATATTTTCGTATTACTCTGATATTGTGTGATTTATGAAGTTACCAGTATTTCTGATATTGCGTTATTTATAGGTTTGTCAGTACTTCCACTTACTCTGATTTCTCTGATATTGCTTACTTGGCACTTACCTTGTGCACACACTTTCACTACCCACTAAGCTTTCTATAAGCTTATACACGATAGATGTGTGCAGGTGGCGTTAGGTTGTAGCGACGTTGAGCTTGAAGTGTGCAACTGTCTTATGGAGCTTTGATTTTTATTTAACATATGTATTTCCCTTTCAGCATTGTATTCAAAGTTTATATTAGTGGATATGTGATGATGATGTTGCCTTTGTGATTTGGGTAAACTTGTGGTTATGCTTCTTATGAGAAATCCTCCTTCTAGGATCTCAGGATCAGAATCTAGCGTATATGCGCTAAGAACTGAGAATGGGGTACTACAGAGGCTGTCGACACCAGATTCCACGATCGAGAATTTCATGAGCTCGATTTCTGGGTTTGGGGCGTGACAAATGTCATTATCAGTAGATTCTTCTCCACACTTGATTCTTTCAAAGTTATACTCAACTTTCTCTTCATGGTTTTTAAGAATGACTGTGGTAGTGGAGGCTATGAGTATTTTCAATTATTTTTGGTCTCCATCACTTTCTGACTCACTTGTTTCTGAATTTGAGTCATCAGTGTCATCCCAGGTGGCTGTCATGGAGTAACACCCTGAAAATCGGGGGTCGAGCAAAGCTCTGCTCCCGAGTTCTAATGCATCACTTATGCAACATAGATAATGATGATTATGATGAGTGCATTGAAACATGAAGGGGATTAGACCAAAACAGCATATCATACTCCAGAGACAGTTAAATAATGTAAGCGGAAGACTGTGATAGATATATTAAATATATGTAAACTGGTGTAAGTCTCCAGAGTGTGAAAATGTTACAAGGTTAAAGAATTACAAGTGTAGTTCCACAATGTCCAAAATGAGAAAGTGTAATGTTCTCTATCCAAAACCCTGTAGCCCCGTCAGCGCAACTCCAGGTCTACATAGACCCGCCAGAGAGTTGCATATAGGAGTGCTCCTACTTGTCGTCGTAAAAGTCTGGCTTTGCCTCATAAGCATCGCCATCACCTGCAGCTAAGACAGAGTCTAGTTGGTGTGTATAACACCGTCCCGTAATGTGGGAGTGAGTGAATCTTAGCGGATCGAGGTACCAAGGTTAACAGGGTTTCACTGGTAAGTTTGGTATCTTAGGTTCAAGCAGTAACATCTAAACATGGTGAACATACATCGGGTCAATCGGGTTACTTGACGAGCTCGACTAGTATGAGCGCACATCAAGTGAATCGACATGAAGTGCGTAAGCATTCCGTGTGGCCTAACCACTGTCGACAACCGAAGTACGACTCGGATTCGTCGAACACACCCTGTGTGGCGAAAAAACATCATCCACCAATCTAGGATCTGTTTCCGATTGCCTGGACTATACAATAGCCCCAATCACATTGAATTACAACAAAATATCATAGAAGATAGATAAAGCAATAATGGATCAAGATTTCAAATCATACAATCAAAGGTCCGATATTGTCCTCTCTAGGGCTGCCAAGGCTGTTGCACGGAATCGTTACACCACTCCCCCATCACCCTTCACAGCTTTGTTTTTGCATTTTATGGAATACAACTCAAACATAGATTTATAAATATGCATTACATAGATAAATAAACACTATAATATACGGTACATGGAGGAAAGCATACACATAGTTAAAGGAGTTGAGAATCATATCTCAACACTCTTATACATTACAATTTACTAACTACATACTCATTCAGACATTTCAGCATACACTTTAGACTACTTACATCAACATACATGACGTATGTTGATCACATAAGTATTAGGCCAAATCCTCCCACTAGGGAGTTGCGCCATTTATAACACGCGTGCACCCACGATGGATAGTCATGGCAAGCATGAATCCAAGTTCCATATTCATTCATTCATTTCCACAAACACTTGGGCTACACACTGTATCACATATATCGTATATTTGCCGTGACGTGATTTAGGACAAGTCCTTTCACTAAGGAGTTGTCACACATGTAACAAGCATATATTCAAGACAGTTAGTCATAGCGAGCACGAATGCAAATTCTATACTCATTCAATCACTTTCACAAACACTTAAGCTACACATAATAACATACTGTAACACCCTGGATTTTTGCCAACTTAGCAATGGACGCCCTTGGACGTAGAACTGCCCTAGGACCTTATCTGTTGTAATTAGGGCATGATTTAGGTAAGTATTAATAACTTGGATCACTTTATCTACAAACTGCAAAGGCCCAAGTACCACCTCAGGCAGAAAATCAAATAGGACCAAATCCTTTAGGAATTATACAAAATTAACTAAGTGCTAAACTAGATTAGATACGAAATCCACTTGATCCACTTTAAATACGATCTGCAAGACCCAAAACTTGTAGAATCAGTGATGCTAAGATACCCTAAAATCTAGGATCAATCTCATTACCTGGTTGCTCTCGGGATCACATTGAAACTCCGTATCGGATCTGGACCGCACGTCGAAAGTCTGAATAATACGAACTTATATAATTAAGACCGCCTTGCTGGGCTTAACAAACATCTCAGAAATCAAGTCCAGATAGTGTCCCGAAGCTATTCACTTGAGCCCGGAGTGAAGTGTGTGAGAAAAGTGGATATTTTAGGAATCAATATCTAAATTTAAGTAATTTGAAACTTGTCACTTGCGTGCCGAATATAAGTAATCAGATCGTCAGAATCTGACCCAAATACACCCTTAGATCAGGAGAAATTTCCTTTACAGGCCAGTGTACTTGTGGCCCTGATTGGTGATCGTGGACCATTAAACTGAAACTGGTCCGCCACGGGCGATCTGTAAATCCGATCGGACTGAAAACTTAACTTGAGCTAGATCCATGGTGAGGAAGCTTAAGTCCGACCTTTGGCTCAAGGGGGGCTTCGGAAGTCCTCCGTTAAGCTGAAACAGACTCCCTTTAGCTATAACCTAAGTATACCTTGGCCCTGGGGTCATTTCCATCAATTTTGGGCCTATATAAGGGCCTTATGCCCTCACTCTCTCATCCCATACGAATTTGGAAAACCCTCAGAGAGAGAAGAGAGGAAAGAGAGAGAAAGAGAGAGAGAGAGAGAGAGTTGGAGTTCATTCCTGGGATTCAATCTCATCGTTCCACGTGCTTAATCATCGCATCTGTATCGCTCTTCCGGCGATTCTGATTCCGTTTTCGGGTAAGAAAACCTAACCCTAATATGCTCTAGGGTTTCAATTGTTACAAGTAGCGAAATAGCAAACTTAACGCGTGATATAGGCTGTCAATCCGCCGTTGACAAAGCCTTCATTTTTAAAACGAATTCGTTACGCTTCTATGGCATAAGGTGCGAACTATAGACGCGTAAGTTATGGTTTTCAATGCCTTCAATGTCAGATAATGATAGATTCATGATCTGGATGCTATTGCACATGTACAAAGTGTTGTCCGTTTCATTTTTCAGTTATACATTAACTATGTTGAATATACTGTATTCCATGTATTTATAGAAAATACCATATACATATAAAGTTTGAAATTGTTTTGGCCATGATTAACTGTTGTATATTTATGCTAGAATTACTAGTATTAACTTCTGGGTGAACGGATTTGCCCTATTGCATGTTATATCAACATACGTTGTGTATGTTATATTGTGTAGCCTATGTGTTTGTGAAAATGACTGAATGAGTTTAGAATTCACATTCGTGCTCATCATGACCAATAGTCATGGATATATGATGGTTGTATAGGCGATAACCCTTAACGAAAGGATTTGCCTTAAATCACGCCACGGCTAATACACGTATATATGTCTAAGTGTGTAGCCCACGTGTTTGTGGAAATGATTGAATGAGTATGGAACCCGGATTCATGCATGCCATGATTATCCATCATGGGTATATGCGTGTGGTATACGGGGCAACTCCCTAATGAAAGGATTTGGCCTACTACCTGTGTGATCAACATACATCATATATGTTGATGTATGTGTAGTCTAAGTGTTTGTTAAAGTGATTGAATGAGTAAGTGGTTAGTAAAGAATAATATATATGGGTGTTGAGTTATGATTCCCAACTCCCTTAAATATGTGTATGATTTCCTCCATGTACCGTATATTATAGCGTATGTTTTATCTATGGAATGCATATGTGTGGATTTATGTTTAAGTTGTAGTCCATAAAATGCAGAAACAAATCCGTGATGGGTGATGGGGGAGTGGTGTAATGATTTCATGCAATAGCCCTGACAGCCCTAAAGCGGACATTATTGGACCTTTGATTATATGATTTACAATCTTGATTCATAACTGCTTAAACTATCTTCTAGGATATTTTGTTGTATGTTGTAATTGAATGTGATTGGGGCTATTGTATAGTCCAGACAATCGGTAACATGCCTTGATTTTGTGGCTGAGGTCATTTCGCCACAAAAGACACGTTCGATGAATTATGCGTGTGTTCTGGGGTTGCAGGTCAATCATTGAGGCAGTGCTGTTCATACGCGAATGTGAGATGAAGTCGCTAAAGGAGTGTAGGCGAGGGCATGCATCATACTTTCATACCATTCTTACATTAACAAGAGTACTTAGGGATGTGTGATTTACTGCTTTATCATTACTGCTTGACTGAATTGATAACATGTTAACTTTTGCTTTATTGTTCCAATGAGTTAATCACTCACTCCCACGTTACGGGACGGTGCTGTACACACCAACTAGAGGCTGTTTGAGTTTCAGATGATGGCGATGCTTGTGAAGCGGAGCTGGACTTTTATGTTGATGAGGAGGGTTCCTCCTTTATGCAGCTATCAGGCGGGTCTATGTAGACCATCTTCTGATTGACGGGATTACAGGGATTACTTAGTTTGCACTTTTGGAACACCCATGTATATTCCTTTTGTTCATTTTTGGTGTATACATGTCTATATTTAACCTGGTAACATGTTCATACTCTGTAGACTTACAATAGTTTATATATTTTATATATCTATCACAGTCTTCCGCTTGCGTAATTTAACTGTCTTTGGAGTATGATATGCTATTTTGGTATAATCCATTCATGTTTCAATGCACTCATCATAATCAGCATTATCTATGTTGCATAAGTGATGCGTTGGAACTCGGGAGCTGAGTTTTGCTCGACCCCCGATTTTCAGGGCGTTACATGATGGTATCAGAGCATGATTTGGATTAAACCGGACTTGGGTTATGGTAACACAACGTACGCCGACGCAAGTTCAACTTAGGTGGGTGCGAGAAAATGTAGAAACAGTCATAGGTGTTCCAGTTTCGCCAATTGGTGAAATTCACCGAAAATGATCGCCGAGATCGCGTCCATACTCTCCCAGGATCACTTATAGCGACCTCAAATCACTCCTAGACCGTCAAATGACGGGTTTGGATTGCAAATTACCCCCATCCCGGCTTTCAAAACTCTCCTTGTGCAGCTGTTCATTAGAATCCTACCCAAAAGGACCCAAAACGAAGCAAAACAGAGATGGGGCCCAAATCGAGCACTTCCAGGGGCACCTAGGGTGGGACCCACATCTTTTTAGAGTCCAAGGGGCAGGAGGACCTCGCCCAGGGGCAAGCCCTTGCCAGAACCTCCAGAGGTCGGTGAGGACCTCGTCGGTTTGGCGAGGCCTCGCCGCCAAACCGGCCATGCCGGGAGGGCCGGCTCGGGCCGATGGGTCCTGGGTGTTGTGGGGCCCACTGATCCAGGGTGGGTCGATTTTAAACCCTCCTAGGTAACCCCTCCTTCACAAATCACCACTCCAAGCTCTCCTTTTCTTCAAAAATTTCTGTTTTCACTCTCAAACCTCCCCTTCATTCACCCATTTCGTCATTTTCCTTCCAAACACACATAACTCGGTGCGATTAAGGTGGATGGAATTGTAAAAGTAACAATAAATGTATGTGTAAGGTATTGTCCCTAGATTGGGTGTATCCTATGGTTTCCAATACCATGCTTGGAATGTATGCAATGAAAAGTATATCCCAGGATTTCCTTTCAAATCACACTTGGAAATTCCTCATCATGGGATTTGGAAATCCCATCTCACACTGTCCAACACAAGGCTCATTTGCCAAAGCCTATAAACTTAATTTTAATCCCATCCCACACACCTACCAAATATGTCACTCCCAATCCCGAGGTGGGATTAGCAATGCAGTCCCATTTAATACAACTTAAGACCACTGGCCAAATAGGCCCATAGAGTTTTGGACCTAGGGTGGTGCTCCTAGATTTCGAAAGACATAACAATATGGGAAATCCAATAAATTGATAACGTGAACCCTAGGACCTCCTTAACTGGTATGAGCATGTGTAGTGCTCGAGTGTAGTTAAATTCAAGTTCAGGCAACTTAAGTCCAATCAGACAACGTTTAACCCTAAGTGATAAACCATTTCTTGTATTAGAAAGGGTATGAAATCATCTAGCGTATGTGCATAGACTTTGGATTACAACTATGGGTTGGTTATACTAAGGAATGCAAAACACTGATTATGTTAAGACAATTGTAAGATAGACTTAGTTAGTTTGCTTGATTAGTTTGGAGTGAGATCTCATTCCTTCGTTGAATCCCCCTAATACTTATAGGCTTATTTAATAACTCTTAGAAAAGTTGTTTTAACTTAAAAACTATTCACGCTTAGAGAAAAACTTTGTATCCCTCTGATTGAACGTTAGATTAAAACAACACCCCCTTAGGATTGTCTTCTCAAGGGCTTACTACAATCGGGAACACGGAGTAGAGAACTCTATATAAGCGAGGTATTCGCGGTTTGAATTGAATTCTCAATCCTAGTAGTTACCAATGAACTCTATACTCTGATCAAGCAGAAGGTCGGGATCAACTAGGATTAAGAACTGATATGACAAATTTTTTGTCCTCGCGAGGCAGAAGGTCTATGTATCCGGCTCAAACCCACTACACAACTTTCCTTCCATGTTAGCCGAACCACTTACAACCAAACGTTTGTTACTTCGCTTTTGAGAAGTGTTAAGAACATATAGCCAATATGGATACTTTGCTCGGACCTAAGAAATTTCTCAAACAGGCAACAAACAGTTAGGAATTAGGTCCCGAATCACAGACCATTCTGGCATACATGTGGTGCATATGAACTTAGAATGATAGTCCCAAATTACACCTCGTTTCGACATACGGATCAGGACATAGATTCTTGAGCCTTAAGAGTAGAAATATTTTTTAAGGGGGGTAGAATGTTATGACCCCAATCTACTAAGGTCAGCTAATACATCCGTTGGATCAGAGTGGAGCAGTGGAAGCGTGGTGGACCCATGCCCCACTGGCCCAGGATCGAAGGAAATTGATCCAGGTTATACCTAAGGTTAGGTCATTAAATAGGATCGTCAATAATGATGTCTTTAACAGAGAGTAATTAGGATTTAAGTGTTAAACCAATTCATACTACAGAATAGGCCTAACAATGGGTATGAATTGAATTACAATAGCCAAGGTCGGTGTATCTACAACTGTGCTCATTGAATACGAACTTAATAGGAACCTTAGCCAATTTTAGGGCGAAACAATTTTAAGGAGGGTAGACTATAATGAGCCAACTTAGCATAGATAGTGTACACCCTGCCATGCGTATAAACTTGAAATGGATAAAAATTTAGGCAATTACAATAATAAAATCTTTACTTACCCTTAGCCAATTTCGGGGACGAAATTATTTTTTAAGGGGGGTAGATTGTAACACCCCGGATTTTTGCCAACTTGGCAATGGACGCCCTTGGACGTAGAACTGCCCTAAGACCTTATTCTGTTGTAATTATGGCGTGATTTAGGTAAGTATTATAGCCTGGATCACTTTATCTACAAACTGCAAAGGCCCAAGTACCACCTCAGGCAGAGAATCAAATAGGACCAAATCCTTTAGGAATTAGACAAAATTAACTAAGTGTTAAACTAGATTAGCTACGAAATCTGCTTGATCCACTTTAAATACGATCTGCAAGACCCAGAACTTGTAGAATCAGTTACGCTAGGATACCCTAAAATCTAGGATCAATCTCATTACCCGGTTGCTCTCGGGAGCACATTGAAACTCTGTATCGGATCTGGACCGCAAGTCGAAAGTCTGAATAATACGAACTTATATAATTAAGACCGCCTTGCTGGGTTTGATAACCATCTCGAAAATCAAGTCCAGATAGTGTCCCAACACTATTCGCTTGAGCCCGGAGTGAAGTGTGTGAGAAACGTAGATATTTTAGGAATAAATATTTAAATTAAAGTAATCTAAGACTTGTCGCTTACGGGCCGAATATAAGGAATCAGACCGTCAGAATCTGACCCAAATACACCCTCGGATCAGGGGAAATTTCCTACAGAGGCCAGTGTACTTGTGGCCCTGATCGGTGATCGTGGACCGTTGAACTGAAACTGGTCCTCCACGGGCGATCTGTAAATCCGATCGGACTGAAAACTTAACTTGAGCTAGATCCATGGTGAGGAAGCTTAAGTCTGACCTTTGGCTCAAGGGGGCTCCGGAAGTACTCCGTTGAGCTGAAACAGACTCTCTTTGGCTATAACCTAAGTATACCTTGGCCTTGGGGTCATTCTCATCAGTTTTGGGCCTATATAAGGGCCTTAAGCCCTCACTCTCTCATCCTATACGAATTTGGGAAACCCTAGGAGAGAGAAGAGAGGAAAGAGAGAGAGAGAGAGAGAGAGAGAGAGAGAGAGTTGGAGTTCATTCCTGGGATTCAATCCTATCGTTCCATGTGCTTAATCACCACATCTGTATCACTCTTTCGGCGATTCTGATTCCGTTTTTGGGTAAGAAAACCTAACCCTAATCTGTTATAGGGTTTCAATTGTTACAAGTAGTGTAATAGCAAACTTAACGCGTGATATAGGTTGTCAATCCACCGTTGACAAAGACTTCGTGTTTAAAACGAATTCGTTACGCTTCTGCAGCATAAGGTGTGGACTATAGACGCTTAGGTTATGGTTCTCAATGCTTTCAATGTCAGATAATGATATATTCATGATCTGGATGCTTTGCACATGTATAAAGTGTCGTCTGTTTCGTTTTTCAGTTATACGTTAACTATGCTGAATATTGTATTCCATGTATTTATAGAAAATACCATATACGTATAAAATTTGAAATTGTGTTGGCCATGATTAACTGTTGTATATGTATGCTAGACTTACTAGTATTAACTTCTCGGTGAACGGATTTGCCCTAATGCATGTTATATCAACATACGTTGTGTATGTTATATTGTGTAGCCTATGTGTTTGTGAAAATGATTGAATGAGTATAGAATTCACATTCATGCTCGCCATGACCAACAGTCATGGATATATGATGGTTGTATAGGCGATAACCCTTAGCGAAAGGATTTGCCTTAAATCACGCCACGGCTAATGCACATATATATGTCTAAGTGTGTAGCCCACGTGTTTGTGGAAATGATTGAATGAGTATGGAACTCGGATTCATGCATGTCATAATTATCCGTCGTGGGTATATGCGTGTGGTATACGGGGCAACTCCCTAGTGAAAGGATTTGGCCTACTACCTGTGTGATCAACGTACGTCATGTATGTTGATGTATGTGTAGTCTAAGTGTTTGTTAAAATGATTGAATGAGTAAGTGGTTAGTAAAATATAATTTATATGGGTGTTGAGCTATGATTCCCAACTTCCTTAATTATGTGTATGATTTCCTCCATGTACCGTATATTATAGTGTCTGTTTTTTCTAAGGATTGCATATGTGTGGATTTATGTTTAAGTTGTGGTCCATAAAATGCAGAAACAAATCCGTGACGGGTGATGGGGGAGTGGTGTAACGATTCCGTGCAACAGCCTTAGCAGCCCTAAAGCGAACATTATTGGACCTTTGATTATATGATTTGCAATCTTGATTCATAACTGCTTAAACTATCTTCTAGGATATTTTGTTGTATGTTGTAATTAAATGTGATTGGGGCTATTGTATAGTCCAGGCAATCGGTAACAGGCCTTAATTTTGTGGCTGAGGTCATTTCGCCACAAAAGACATGTTCGATGAATCCGAGTCATACGATGGTTGTCGACAGTGGTACCTTGTCGATTACTTCAACGTACACTCATATCAGTCGAACTTGTCTAATAACCCAATTCGCCATTGTATGTTTACCATGTTTGGACGCTACTGTTTGAACCTAAGGTACCAAACTTACCAGTGAAACCCCATGAACCTTGGTACCTCGATCTGCTAAGACTCATGAGCCGGACATAATGGTATGGGACACCGTGGTCGAGTTATCGGCCTACGCTGGGGCGACGATCCTCCCCGTAGTGACCAGTGAGAACCCAGACTTGTGATCCGAATACGGTGGTATGAGACACTGTATTCGAGCTGTCGGCCTACACTGATTGGTGACGAGCCCTTTGTAGTGATCACGAGCATACTTGAGTCTACGTTGAGGCGATGAGCCTTCTGTAACAACGAGAGTATATGGTAGGCCTACCCCAACACAGCCTGGCTGTGGTCCCCAGTCGGGTCGGTAACGCGCCATCAAAAATAGACTGCCATTTGGTAGGGCGTTGATGGTAATGACCTATAACCACAACTTCATATGAGATTTACTAAGATTGATGACCCTAGAATAGATCATTGTTTGGGAATTGATATAAGAGAGGTACCTTAGTTTCCCAATCCTGCTATATGAAAAGGACTAATAAAAACTTGTAATCATATGCATGCACCGCATTATGCATGCGTTCAGGCGTTGTAGGTCAAGCACTGAGGCAGTGTTGTTCATGCGCGAACGTGAAATGAAGTCGCTGAGGGAGCGTAGGCGAGGGCATGCATGATACATTCATACCATTCTTGCATTAACAAGAGTACTTAGGGATGTGTGAGTTACTGCTTTATCATTACTGCTTGATTGAATTGATAACATTTTAACTTTTGCTTTATTGTTCCACTGAGTTAATCACTCAGTCCCACGTTACGAGATGGTGTTGTACACACCAACTAGACGTTGTTTGAGTTTCAGATGATAGCGATGCTTGTGAAGCGGAGCCGAACTTTTATGATGATGAGGAGGGTTCCTCCTTTATGCAGCTATCAGGCGGGTCTATGTAGACCATCTTCTGATCGACGGGATTATAGGGATTACTTTAGTTTGCACTTTTGGAACACCCATGTATATTCCTTCTGTTCATTTTTAGTGTATACATGTCTATATTTAACCTGGTAACATGTTCATACTCTGGAGCCTTACAACAATTTATATATTTTATATATCTATCACAGTCTTCCGCTTGCGTAATTTAACTGTCTCTGGAGTATGATATGCAGTTTTAGTATAATCCTATTCTTGTTTCAATGCACTCATCATAATCAGCATTATCTATGTTGCATAAGTGATGCATTAGAACTCGGGAGCTGAGATTTGCTCGACCCCCGTTTTTCAGGGCATTACATATACACAACGTATGTTGATATAACATGTATTAGGCTAATCCGTTCACCTAGAAGTTGATACACATACATCAAGCATACATTGACAATAATTAATCGTGGCAAGCACAAATCCGAATTTCATACGTATACGGTATTTTCTACAAATACGAGGAATACAGTATATTCAACCTAGTTAATGTATAATTGAAAAAAGAAACGGACATCACTTTATGCATGTGAAATAGCGTTCACGTCAGCAATATATCATTAACTGACATTGAAAGTCTTGAATACTCTAACCTATACGTCTATTGTCCGCACCTTACGCCGATAAACACGTAACGAAGTCATTTTAAACACAGTCTTTGTTACCAGCAGAATGGCAACCTATAGGATGAACTAGGTTAGCTATTTCATCATTTCACTATGTGAAAACATATAATAGATTAGGGTTAGGTTTTCTTACCTAAGAAGGGGACCGGTAGCGCCGGTGGAGCGGTAGGGAAGTGGTGGTAAGGCAGGTTGAGTGATGGGATTAAATCACAGGGATGAAATCCAACTCTCTCTCTCTCTCTTTCTCTCTCTTTCCTCTCTTCTCTCACCTAGGGTTTCCCAAATTCGTATGGGATGAGAGAGTGAGGGCTTAAGGCCCTTATATAGGCCTAAAACTGATGGAAATGGCCCCAGGGCCAAGGTATACTTAGGTCATAGCCAAAGGGTGGTTGTTTCAGCTCAACGGAGCACTTCCGGAGCCCCCCTTGAGCCGAAGGTCGGACTTAAGCTCCTTGACAATGGATATATGTTGAGTTAAGTTTTCAGTCCGATAGGATTTACAGATCGCCCGTGGCGGACCAGTTTCAATTCAACGGTCCACGATCACCGATCAGGGCCACAAGTACACTGGCCTGTGTATGAAATTTCCCCTGATCCGAGGGTGTATTTGGGTCAGATTCTGACGGTCTGAATTCTTATATTCGGCCCGCAAGCGACAAGTCTCAGATTACATAAATTAGATTTAATTTCTAAAGAAAACCACGTTTTCTCACGCTCTTTGCTCCGAGCTCAAGCGAATAGCTTTAGGACACTATCTGGACTTGATTTTCGAGGTGGTGGTCAAGTTCAGCAAGGTGGTCTTAATTATATAATTTCGTAGTAATCGGACTTTCGACGTGCGGTTCAGATCTGATACGTAGTTTCAATGTGCTCCTGAGAGCAACTGGGTAATAAGATTGATCCTAGATTTTAGGGTAACCTAGCGTCAATGATTCTACAAGTTTTGGGTCTTACAAATCGTATTTAAAGTGATTGAAGCAAATTTCACAACAAACCTAGTTTAACACTTAGTTAATTTCGTCTAATTTCTAAAGGATTTTGTCCTGAGTGATTTCTGCCTGTGGTGGTACTCGGGCCTCTGTAATTTGTATAGAAGGTGATTCAAGCTATTAATACTTGATTAAATTACACCCTAATCACGGCAGAATAAGGTCCTAGGGCAGTTTTACATCCAAGGACGTCCATTGCCAAGTTGGGAAAAATCCGGGATGTTACAATCTACCCCCCTTAAAAACCAATTTTGTCCCCGAAATTGCCTATGAGGAATAAATAATGATTCAAGTTTATATGCGTGGTAGGGTGTATATTGTTCATGCTTCTCTGGTACATTTTTGTCTACCCCCCTTAAAAAATTATTTCTTTATCTCTTACTTATATCCTGATGGTTTGCTACACCGGATTTCTTTCCCCATTTGGAGTCTTAACGACGATTCCCATCTATTTAGAGTAAGATAGTTGTTTTCAATGTTTGACCAATACGAAGAGATGGTTATAAGCACCTCGTGTGGCCAACCACTATCGTTAATCGAAGTATGACTCGGGTTCGTCGAACACATCTCACGTGGCAAATGAAACTCAGCCACGCATTCATTTTCGTTACCGATTGTCTGGACTATAATCATAGCCCCAATCACATTCAATTACAGATAATTAAAGCAGTAATGAATCAAGATTCAAATCATGCAACCAAAATTTGATATTATCCGTTTAGGGCTGCCAGGGCTATTGCATGCACTCGTTGCTCCATTCCCCCATCACCCATGGCGGATCATACAACGTAAACATGAATTTAAACATATGCATTACATAGATAAAATCATAAAAGCAGTTGAGCATGTTATAAAGCACAACACAAGCATGAGTTTGTACATATTCAATTCCTAATCACACCGCTATCCAAAGAAATCATACACATAGTTAAAGGAGTTGAGAATCATACCTCAACACCCTTATACATTACAATTTGCTAACTACTACTCATTCAAACATTTCAACAAACACTTTAAAATACATACATCAACATACATGACATATGTTGATCACATAGGCATTAGGCCAAATCCTTTCACTAGGGAGTTGCCCCAATCATAACACGCGTACACCCACGACGGATAGTCATGGAAAGTAGGAATCCAAGTTCCATATTCATTTGAACATTTTCACAAACACTTGGGCTACACATTTCAACATATATAGCGTATAGTGGCCGTGGCGTGATTCAGGGCAAATCCTTTCATCAAAGGGGTATCGCCAATACTACAATCATATATCCATGACAATTAGTCATGGCGAACAAGAATGAGAATTCTATACTCATTCAGTCATTTTCACAAACACTTAGAATACACTATTACAACATACATGGTGTATGTTAGCAAAACATGTATTAGGGCTATCCTTTCGCCAAGCAAGTATTTTATCCATGTATAATATATTCATACAGCAAATAATCATGGCAAATACATCTCCAAAATTTATACGTATACGGTACTTTCTAGAATACACAATTTCAACATACATAGTGTATATAAGCAAAACATGTATAGGGCGAGTTCTTTCGCCAAACAAGTAATTTATCCACATATAATATATTCATACAACAATTAATCATGTCAAACACATTTCCAAAATTTGTACGTATACGGTACTTACTACAAATACCTAGAGTATGTAGAATTCCATATTTTTCATCTTTAATCGAAACGGAAAACAGATAACACTTTGTACATGTGCAATTGCATGCAGATCATGAATCTATCATCATCTGACATTGAAAGTATTGAAAACCATAACCTATACACCTAAAGTCTGCACCTTTTATCGTAGAATCGTAACAAATTAGTTAGGTTTGCTAAGCCTTCGTATTCGGCAATTTGGCAACCTATAGAACAGAATAGGTTAGCTATTTCATAACCTACAACTATCAAAACCCCAAATCATGTTAGGGTTAGGGTTTCTTACCTAGAAATGACGCCGGAATTGTCGGGAAAGCGATTAGAATGAAGTGGTGGAACTTGTATAGCGGCAGGGAAGAGTGGCAGGAGATTCTTCCACTGCTCCCACACTTTCTCTCTCTTTTCTCTCTTCTCTCTCTAGGGTTTCTCTCAAATTCATATGGTTGCCATGAGAGTTTAAGGTCCTTATATAGCCTAAAAACCAACCGAAATAGACTCCAGGTCAAAGTATACTTAGGTTATAACCAAAGCGGGACTTTTCCAGCTCAACGGAGGACTTCTGGCGGGCCTCCTTGAGCCAAAGGTCGGACTTAAGCTCACCAACACCGGATCTACGTGAAGTTAAGGTTTCGTTTCGGTCGGGATTTCAGATCACGCATGGCGGACTAGTTTCAGTTCAACAGTCAGCGGATCTAGGTCGGAGATTCCGAGTACATGGATATGTGTATGAAATTTCTCCTGATCCGAGGATGTAATTTGGTCTGATTCTGACGGTCTGGTTGCTTAAAACTGATCCGCAAGCGACACGTGCCAGATTACTATTCAAGATATTTATTTTGTAAAGAAAATAAGTGTTTTTACACTCTCTCGCTCCGGACTCAAGCGAATAGCGCTGGGACACTATCTGGATTTGATTTCAGAGATGGTTGTCAAGCCCAGCAAGGCGGTCCTAATTCCTTAACTTCGTGTTCATCAGACTTCCGACGTGCGGTCTAGATCTGATACGGAGTTTCATAATGGTCTCGAGAGCAGACGGGTAATGAGATTGATCCTAGATTTTAGGGTACACTAACGTCAATGATTCTATAAGTTTTAGGTCCTGTAGATCGTATTTAAAGTAGTTGGTGCTAATTTCACAGGTACTCTAGTTTAACACTGGCTAATTCTCGCCTAATTTCTTAAGGATTTAGTCCTGAGTAATTTCTATCTGAGGTGGTATCTGGGCCTTTGTAGTTTGTATATAAAGTGATCCAAGTTATACTACTTAGCTAGTTTAAAATAGTGTCTAGGATGAAAGTGCTTAGAAAAATTGAAAGAACAAGGTGGTGAAGGGTGGGATTTGTGAAAGAAATGGGTTCACAAGCGATTTTAGCCTTTGGGACTAAGCTTTAACAAGTTAATAAGGTGTTAGGATCGACCCATTGCCTAATGACATCTAATCCCAGGTTAGCAAAAATCTGGGATGTTACAACATTGGTTTGCCTTTCATTGATGATGCGTACTATGACATTGATACTTATATTTATAGAAAGGAGCTAAAAATAATGGGTGTTGAGGTTAATTCCCAAGGACGGGTGTGAGTTTGCGGCAAGATGCCTAATTCTACCAAAGAGGGACTTTTATCACGGTCCCGACTTACCTTATTTAATCATGTCTAGCTTAGCTTAACAGGCAGGTCATCTTTCTAAGTTCATATGCACAATATGTATGCCAACATGACATGTGATTTGGGACCTAATTCCTAACTACCTATTGCCCATTTAGGAAATTCCTTGATCCTAAAGAGAAAATCTTCATTGGCTATATGTTCTTAACACTTCTCAAAGATGAAATAATAAACTCTTGGTTGTAAGCGGTCGGCCAACACGGAAGGAAAGTTGTGTAGTAGGTCTGAGTCGGATACATGTACCTTCTGCCTAGTTACGACAGAAAGTTTGTCGTATTAATTCTTAATCCTCATTGATCCCGATCTTCTGCTTCATCAGAGCATTGAGTTCATTGGTAGCTACCAGGATTGAGAATTCGATTCAAACCGCAAACATTTCACTTATATATAGTTTCTCTACTCCATGTTCCCGATTGTAATAAGTCCTTGAGAATGCAATTCTAAGGGGTGTGTTGATTTAATCTAACGTTCATTCTAAGGGATATATAAGTTTTCCCTATGCGTGAATAGTTTCTAATCAAAACAACCTCCCTAAGAGTTATTAAAGAAGCCTATAAGTATTAAGGGGATTCAATAAAGGAATGAGGTCTCACTCCAACCTAATCAAGCCAACTATTAAATCTATCTTTCAAATATCTTAGCATGATTAGTCTTTTACATTCCATAGTATAACCAGTAACCTAGTGGTAATTTAGGAGCAGCGGTAATCCAAGAGTTGTAATCCAAAGTCTATGCTCATACGCTAGATGATCTTATACCAGTTCTAATAGAATAAATTGTCTGATTGGAATCGAGTTGCCCGAACTTGAATTTAGCTGCGCTCGAGCGCTTCACATATGCTCATACCAGCTAAGGAGGTCTTAAGGTTCACGTTATCAATTTATTGGATTTCCCATACTGTCAGGTTTTTCGAAATCTAGGAGCACCACTCTAGGTCAAAAAACTCTAAGGGCCTATTTAGCTAGTGGTCTTAAGTTGTATTACATGGGACTGCATTGCTAATCCCAGCTCAGGATTTGGAAATGGCATGTTTGGAAGGAGGGTGTGATGGGATTAAATCAATTTCATAGGCTTTAGAAAATGAGCCTTGTGTTGGGAAGCGTGAGATAAGATTTGTGGGTTTGGAAAGTTATGAGACACAAAAGTTGGGTTTAGTGCTCATATGGGTGTGAAATGGTGAGGCCAAGAGGAGTAAGAGATGATTTTAGAGGAGTAATGGTGGAGGGGTAGAAGGAGCTCACAATTGTCAAATACAACTCCAACTTGTCAAGCATTCTACACATTCGATAACAAAAGGAGCTTCATGCATATCATTTAACCCAAAATAGTCACAATACATGGGATGTAGCCTTACATGGACCATGACAGAAGATGCATGTAAGCTAATACAATTAAGGCTTCAAACACTCAAACATACTACCAAACTACCACACTACGAAGCCTCTCAACATGAAAACACAAAGGTCCTAATACAACAACAAAACAAACACACTGGGCGACGGCGTGGATGACTAGGCATCCGAATCTGGCGAAGGAGGAGGAGCGCCCTTATCCTGCAGGCAACATATGATGGCCCTCAAGGTGTGGGATACTTTACTGAATTTCCGTTTCATGAAAGCCTTGTTCTCCTCAAACTTTTGTCTTGCTTCAGCTCGGGCCTCCTGGATCTCCTACCTCAAGGCAGCTTAACCCTCCTCAAGTTGAGCCAAACGGGCTTCCATAGTAGCCCGTTCACCGCCATGCCCCTGAGTGGTAGGAGGAGAGCTCTCATCAGTGTCTCGAGCCTCCTCCTCTTCTTCCTGTTCTTCCTCTATCTCATTAACACTTCTTTTTCCTCGTTGTCTTCGTCTAGATCAATACTTTCCTCCCCCTCACTATCAGACTCCTCCCCATACTCGTCGAGTCGGGCTTGGCATTGTCGAGGGCCGATCCCTATGTTGTTAAGCATAGCATCGCTTATGAACCAGATCGGCGCAATATCATCCATGTTAAGTCTATAGCCGACCTCTCGAGCAATCTTACATACTAGACGGCTGAACGGGAGTGAGATGTCATTCCTGACAGATCGAGCGGTCTGGATTATCTAGAGTAGGTCGAACGTGAGCAGGCACAACTTATCCCCATGTCTAACCCTGTACAGGAAGTCTACCATCAAACAAGTGCATTCAGTGCGGTTGCCCCATCGTGGATATACATTGTACGTGAAAATGTAGTGAAGCAAACGGAAATCATCTGTCAATCTCGTCGATGGGAGGCAATTGCCTCTTGTCCAGGGAGCCAGTCTGCCACAAAGGTATCATGTGTGGCGATCTAGTTCTGTCACACTCTTAAAAAAATCCTCATTAGCATGTACTTCACCACGTGAAATTCCCATAACCCGGGACACTAAGTCCACGTTGATTGTGTAATTCCACCTTGCTATGGAAACAGTGAACTGTAGAGGTTCTAGCGATGGGTCTCGGATATGGGCGTAGAAAGCACGAACCATATTCTCACATGCGTGAGACTTACCTTCGAACATGGGACACCACTCAACGTCCACCAAGTGGTCCATAATCGGGTGTAGCCCAAACAACCTGTCATTTACGCGAGCTTCAAGTACAACCCTGCGGTCACGAAACCGACCATATTCGAAGCCTATCGGTAGCGCTCTCTCTATTGGGATTTGGGGATCGAGGTCCCGCTTCGACCTGTGCTCATGGGCGGCGCTTGTGCTAGCTTCGGCGCTCACCCTCCTCCTTGGACGGGTTAGGCGACTAGGCCCGGCTTCCTCCATAGGAGCCCGCTTCTTTCCCTTGATAGAAAGAAAGGTAGAAATGGAGAAGATGGCTGCCACGAGTTCGAAAAGGGCCATTAGAGTGCAATAAAATGTTGGATTAAGGTAGATTGTTGAGTTGTGAAAGGTTGAGCCATAAAAAATAGGATTTGTGCACTCAAATCGTAGAAAACGAATGAGATAGAAGAGGGGTTTGCTGAAAATGGTGGAGGGGTGTGTGATGTGAAGGGAAATTGAAAAATTGAAGAATGGAGGGAAGATTTGAGAGAGAAATTTGGGATTGTTGAGAGGCAGAAAGGCTTGGAGGAGTAGTAAATGAAGGAGGGGCCAAAAGGGATATAAATGGGGGTCTCCTCGTGATTTGGTGGGACCCACACTGTTTGGGAGGTCGGCACAACACCGGCCCGCGTCGGCCCTACAGGCCCGGACAGACCGAGTCGCGGTGCACCGCGGTAGGCGCAGTGCCACCGGGGTAGGGCGGTGGCCACCCCCCTCCTAGGGTGCCAATGATACCTCGGGTCCACCGTGTGTCCCCCCGGATTGCATCCTTTGGCCCACGACTCCGTTTCGAGTCGTTTCGGGTCCAATCTACTGTACATTTATGTTTTCAGGTTATTTGAAGTTGGAATGGGTAACTTGTCATCTAAACTTATCAACAAACAGTTTAGAAGTGACCCGGGATCACCTCAAGTGATCACGGATGGGTTTAAACCCGATCTCAGTGATCGTTTTCGGTGAATTTTGCCAGGTGGCGAAACTGGGAAACCTACACTTGTTTCTACGTGTTCTCGCACCCCCTAAGTGGAAACTGTGTCAGCGTACATCATGGGACCATAACCCAGGTTCAGTTTAATCCAAATCATGCTTTGATATCATCTTGTAACACCCTGAAAATCAGGGGTCGAGCAAAGCTCAGCTCTTGAGTTCCAACGCATCACTTATGCAACATAGATAATGATGATTATGATGAGTGCATCGAAACATGAAGGGGATTAGACCAAAACAACTTATCATACTTTAGAGACAGTTAAATAATGCAAGCGGAAGACTATGATAGATATATTAAATATATGTAAACTGGTGTAAGTCTCCAGAGTGTGAACATGTTACCAGGTTAAAGAATTACAAGTGTAGTTCCATAATGTACAAAATGAGAAAGTGTAATGTTCTCTATCCAAAACCCTGTAGCCCCGTCAGCGCAACTCCAGGTCTACATAGACCCGTCAGAGAGTTGCATATAGGAGAGCTCCTCCTCATCGTCGTAAAAGTCTGGCTCTACCTCATAAGAATCGTCATCACCTGCAGCTAAGACAGAGTCTGGTTGGTGTGTACAACACCGTCCCGTAACGTGGGAGTGAGTGATCAACTCAGTGGAACTATAAAGCAGAGGTTAACATGTTATCAACTCAGTCAAGCAGTAATGATAAAGCAGTACAAACAAACATTCCTAGATACTCTCATTAATGCAAGGATGAAATGCATTCATGATGTATGCCCTCACCTACACTCCCTCATGCGACACCATCTTACGGTTGCAGCATGCTTTCTTCCCTCTGTGCTTTTCAACTCGGGGCACATGCAGTGCGATGTTATGAGCATGATTACTAAGTTTTTACTAGTCCTTTTCATACAGCAGGATTGGGAAACTAAGGTACCTCCCTTATATCATTCCCAAACAAGGATCCATTCTAGGGTCGTCAGTCCTAGAAAATCTCATACGATTTTACAGTTCTAGGTCGCTGTAATGGGCTCGTCGCCAAATCAGTACAAGCCTAATGTATACTCTGATTACTATGGAAAGGCTCGTCGCATCTACGCCTGTTCAGAGTATGCTCGAGGTCACTACAACGGGCTCGTCACCAAATCAGTGTAGGCCGACAGCTCGAATACAGTGTCTCATACCACCGTATTCGGCTCACGAGTCTGTGTTGCTCACTGATCACTGCGGGGAGGCTCGTCGCTCCAACGTAGGTCGACAACACGACCACGGTGTCCCTTACCACCATGTCCAGCTCATGAGTCCTAGTAGATCGAGGTACCAAGGTTAACGGGGTTTCACTGGTAAGTTTGGTACCTTAGGTTCAAGCAGTAGCGTCCAAACATGGTGAACATACATCGGGTCAACTGGGTTACTTGACGAGCTTCACTAGTACGAGCGCACATCAAGTGAATCGACATGAAGTGCGTAGTACTCCGTGTGGCCTAACCACTGTTAACAACTGAAGTACGGCTTAGATTCGTCGAACACATCCTGTGTAGCGAAACAACATCATCCACCAATCTACGATCTGTTACCGATTGCCTGGACTATACAATAGCCCCAATCACATTCAATTACAACAAAATATCCTAGAAGATAGTTAAACAGTAATGGATCAAGATTTCAAATCATACAATCAAAGGTCCGATATTGTCCGCTCTAGGGCTGCCAGGGCTGTTGCACAGAATCGTTACACCACTCCCCCATCACCCTTCACGGCTTTGTTTTTACATTTTATGGAATACAACTTAAACATAGATTTATACATATGCATTACATAGATAAACAAACACTATAATATACGGTACATGGAGGAAAGCATACACATAGTTAAAGGAGTTGAGAATCATATCTCAACACTCTTATACATTACAATTTACTAACTACTTTCTCATTTAGACATTTCAGTAAACACTTTAGACTACTTACATCAACATACATGACGTATATTGATCACATAGGTATTAGGCCAAATCCTTCCACTAGGGAGTTGCCCCATTTATAACATGCGTGCACCCACGATGGATAGTCATGTCAAGCATGAATCCAAGTTCTATATTCATTCATTCATTTCTACAAACACTTGGGCTACACACTGTATCACATATAACATATATTTTCCATGACGTGATTTAGGGCAAGTCCTTTCGCTAAGGAGTTGTCGTACATGTAAGAAGCATATATTCACGACAGTTAGTCATGGCGAGCACGAATGCAAATTCTATACTCATTCAGTCATTTTCACAAACACTTAAGCTACACATAATAACATACACAACGTATGTTGATATAACATGTATTAGGCTAATCCGTTCACCCAGAAGTTGATACACATGCATCTAACATACATAGACAACAATTAATCATGGCAATCACAAATCTGAATTTTATACGTATACAGTATTTTCTACAAATACGAGGAATTTAGTATATTCAACCTAGTTAACGTATAACTGAAAAATGAAACAGACATCACTTTATGCATGTGAAATAGCATTCACGTCAGTAATATATCATTAACCAACATTGATAGCCTTAAAAACTATAACCTATACGTCTATAGTACACACCTTACGCCGATAAACGCGTAACGGAGTCGTTTTAAACACATAGTCTTTGTCACCGGCAGAATGACAACCTATAACATGAACTAGGTTAGCTATTTCATCATTTCACTATGTCAAACCCTAGAACATATTAGGGTTAGGTTTTCTTACCTAAGAACGGGATCGGTAGCGCCGGTGGAGCGGTACGAAAGTGGTCGTAAGGCAGGTGGAGTGATGGGATTAAATCTCAGGGATGAACTCCAACTCTCTCTCTCTCTCTCTCTCTCTCTCTCTCTTTCCTCTTTTCTCTCTCCTAGGGTCTCCCAAATTTGTATGGGATGAGAGAGTGAGGGCTTAAGGCCTAAAACTAATGGAAATGGCGGGAGAGCCAAGGTATACTTAGGTTATAGCCAAAGGGCGCTTGTTTCAACTCAACGGAGCACTTCTGGAGCCCCCCCTTGAGCCAAAGGTCAGACTTAAGCTCCTTGACCATGGATCTATGTTGAGTTAAGTTTTCAATCTGATCGGATTTACAAATCACCCGTGGCGGACCAGTTTCAATTTAACTGTCCACGATCACCAATCAGGGCCACGAGTACACTGGCCTGTGTATGAAATTTTTCCTGATTCAAGGGTGTATTTAGGTCAGATTCTGACAATCTGAATTCTTATATTTGGCCTGCAAGCGACGAGTCTCAAATTACTTAAATTAGATTTAATTTCTAAAGAAAACCACGTTTTCTCACACTCTTTGCTCCGGGCTCAAGCGAATAGCTTCGGGACACTATCTGGACTTAATTTCTCGAGGTGGTGGTCGAGTCCAGCAAGGTGGTCTTAATTATATAATTTCGTAGTAATCGGACTTTCGATGTGCGGTCCAGATCCGATACGGAGTTTCAATGTGCTCCCGAGAGCAACTGGGTAATGAGATTGATCCTAGATTTTAGGGTAACCTAGCGTCAATGATTCTACAAGTTTTGGGTCTTGCGGATCGTATTTAAAGTGATTCAAGCGGATTTCACATCGAACCTAGTTTAACACTTAGTTAATTTCGTCTAATTTGTAAAGGATTTGGTCTTGAGTGATTTCTGCCTGTGGTGGTACTCGGGCCTTTAAAATTTGTATAGAAGGTGATTCAAGCTATTAATACTTGATTAAATTATGCCCTAATCACGGTAGAATAAGGTCCTAGGGCAGTTCTACATCCAAGGATGTCTATTGCCAAGTTGGGAAAAATCCGAGATGTTACACATGGCCTTTCATTTTTGTCTCTTGGTAAGACATTCTGTGGATATGTGACCATACTTTCTGTAGATGCAATATTGGAGCTCTTTGGACTTGTTAGAAGATTTGCCTATTTGACGCTGGTAGTCCGATGATTTTCCTATGTTGTTGAAGAATTTTTTGAATCATTTGGCCAAGAGTGCCCTTCCTCATCAGCATTCCCATCGTCACTTTCTCCTTCCTCTCTTGTTGTTGTAGTTCTAGATATCTTGAGAATATTATTTTTGGATGTAGTGGGAGTTTTGAAGTGTAGTTCAAAAGTTTGTAGAGAACCTACAAGTTCTTCTACTTTCATTTCATCAATGTTTCTACATTCCTTAATGGTGGTAACTTTAGACTTGAAACGTTCTGGTAGAGATCTCAAGATTTTCCTACATACTTTAGATATCTGAGCTCTTTCTCCAAGGGCCAACATGGAGTTACATATCTCATTTAGTTTTGTGGAAAACTCCATAAAAGATTCATGTTCATCCATTTTTAAGTTCTCAAATTGTGTAGCTAAAAACTGCAGCTTTGAATCCCAATAAATCCCATGCTTGTTTTGAAGTTCCGCACATACTAATTTGATTAAATATCTCTTTCGAAACTACACAGTAAATAGCATTCACAGCTTTGGCTTCATATGTTTTCTTTTCTTTATCAAAATCAGTCCATTTATCTTTTGGTTTAAGTTTAGAAATAGTTGTGCCATTGTCCAGTACGATTTGTTCAGTTGGTTATATATATCCATTCTCAACTATTTTCCAAACCTCATGATTCAAAGATTGTAGAAAATAGTTCATTATTGCTTTCCAATATGCATAATTTGAACCATCAAAGATTGAAGGATGAGCGACCAACGATCCCTCTCCTTTGTTCATAATACCAACTTCAGTTAGGATCTCCCTCTAGGTTATTAAGCCCTTCAAAAGGAACCCGGTTTAATACTAATTGAAATTATAGTAGAACTGTTGTTTACTGAGGTATGGATATGTAACCAAATGTCCCAGAGGGGGATAAATAAGACTTTTAAAATTTTAACCCTTCTTAACTAAAAATTCTACCAATTTTGACAAGAGTTAAGAAGACAACATGAGTAGTGAAAAATTAATTGCTGCATTGTATCAAAATATGTATAGTGCATAATTAAGCATTCAATCACTCAACATATATAAGCATAAATAATTATCACAAAACACAACAATATATAGTGGTTCGGCTATATGCCTACTCCACTCCCGGCTAACGCACTCCCCCCTTGGAGTGTGCCAGATTTTCACTATCAAATGGTTTTAAATCAGGTTAACCATTAACCTTCACAACCTACACAAGGTTAACTAAGAAGCCTACACAAGGTAATCAAGTCCAAATCAAGGACATAACCAAGAGCTAACACAAGGCTACCTATGCCTACACAAGGCGAAGCTTACACAAGGCTTAACAATGCCTACACAAGGCAAAGCCCACACAAGGCTAACAAGTCCTACACAAGATGTAACATCCCGGATTTTCGCCAACCTGGAATTAGACGTCCTTAGGCGATGGGTCAATCCTAACACAGGTTTAACTTCCCAAACGCTCAATTAAAGCCTCAAATCCCATCTTAAACCATTTTCTTCACAAATCCCACCCTTCACTACCTTGTGCTTTCAATTTTTCAAAGCACTTTCGCCCTAGACACTATCTTAAACTAGCTAAGTAGTAAAACTTGGATCACTTTATATACAAACTACAATGGCCTAAGTACCATCTCAACCAGAAAACAATTAGGATTAAATCCTTTAGAAATGTAACAAAGTTAACTAAGTGCAAAACTCGATTAGCCATGAAATCCGTTGGGATCGCTTTAAATACGATCTGCAAGACCCAAAACTTGCAAAATTAGTGACTCTAAGTTGCCTTAAAGTTTAGAACCAAACTCATTACCCGGTTGCTCTCGGGAATGAAACGAAACTTCGTATTGGGTCTAGATCGCACATCGGGAGTCCGATTAACACGAAGCTAAGGAACTAGGACCGCCCCACTGGGCTTGGCAATCATCTCAAAAATCAGATGATTTCGATGTCCCACGGCCATTCTTTTCAATCCAGAGCGAGGGAGTGTGAAAAACACTATTCCCATCCAAATGAAAATATCAGGAATAGTGATCTGGCATCATTCGGTTGCGCGTCAGTATTAAGCAACCTGACCGTCAGAATCAGACCAAATTACACCCTCAGATTAAGAAAAATTTCAGGAACATTTACATGTACTTAGAATTTCTGATCGTGGCCCACTGACCATTGAACTGAAAGTGGTCAGCCACGTGCGATCTGGGAATCCGATCGAGTCGAGAACATAATCCCACGTAGATCCATAGATGGTGAGCTTAAGTCTGACGTTTGGCTCAAGGAGGGCCACCAGAACACCCCTTTTGAGCTTGGAAAGTGGCGAATTGCCTATGTATGCAACCACCCTTGAACCTGAGTCTATTTTGGACATGATTTTGGCTATAAAAGGGGCTTAGAACAGCCCTTCTCACAGCCATACGAATTTAGGAGCAAACCCTTAGAGAGAGAGAGAAAAAAGTGAGAGAAAGGCTTGAAGTTCGTAGCCGATCTTCCTCCTGCTGCTTCCACTCATCATACGGCCTACACCGCCTTAATCTAAGTGTTTTCCCAGCGGTGTCCATCCCATTTGAAGGTAAGAAACCCTAACCCTAGGTCTGATTTGAGGTTGGATAGTAGTAGGTTATGCAAAAGCTAATCGGTTTTGCTCTTTAGGCTAGGAAACTCCCGTATACGGAAGCTCCAATACCCTTGCTGATTTGTTGGAATTCCAAGGGCTGAGGTGAGGACTTTAAGTGTATAAGTTACATTTTTCAACACTTTCAATGTCAGATAATGATAGATTCATGATCTGCGTGTAAATGCACATGTACAAAGTGCTTTCCGTTTCCTGTTTCGATTAGCGATGTAGAATATGGAATTTCACATACTCTAAATATACGTAGAAATACCGTATACGTATTTTTGTTGGGAAAATGTTTGACATGTTTATTTAATGTTTGATTATATCATATGTGGATAAAATGCTAGTTCGGCGAAAGGAATCGCAAAAATACATGTTCATGTGTAAATGTCATGTATGTTGAAATTGTGTATTCTAGAAATACCGCATACGTGCGTATTTTGGAAATGTAATTGTAATGATTATTTGCTGTATAATTACGATATATACGGGTAAAATACTCACGTGGCGAAGGGACAGCCCTAACACGAAATTGGCTAACATACGTCATGTATGTTGGAATAGTGTATTCTAGGTGTTTGTGCAAATGCTTGTATGAGTACGTGTTTATGTATTAGTGCCGTAGATAGGCGCTGATATGGGATTTCCGACTCCCTTAGAGACATGTGGGGTCCATTCCATGCGGTGGTTCGCTAGAACCACTCACCTGTAATGTGTATGTAATTGTATCCCTTTGTGGATAGTGCCTTACTACATGCTTCACCACATGCTCCACAACATGCTTGTAACATGCTTTACTTCATGTTTTATTTCATGCTTTATAACATGCTTACTAACATGCTTGTATTGCTTGTTTGTCATGCTTTACTTCACATGCTAACGATGAAAACTGTTTGAGTTTGGGACTATGTATATAGTCCAAACATTCGGTACTAGACTTGCGATTGTGGCTGAGATTCATGTCGCCACAAAGGACGTGACTGGCGAACCCGAGTCGTACTTCGGTTGGCGATAGTGGTTGGCCACACGGAGTGCTTTTGCGCTCCATATCGCTCAACTTGTGGTGCGCTCGAGCTAGTCAGGCTCGCCAACTAAACCGAAGTGTAATTATGTGTTCACCCTGTTTGGTCGTTACTGCTTGAACCTAGGGTACCAAACTTATCAGTGGCGATCCCCATTTAACCATGGTACCTAGATCCGCTAAGTCGCATGAGCCGGGCATGGTGGTATGGGACACCGTGGTCGAGCTGTCGGCCTACGCTGGGGCCATGTGCCTCCCCGTAGTGACCATTGCGCAACTAACTCGTGAGCCGAATACGGTGGTATAGGACACTATATTCGAGCTGTCGATACTTCGGCGAGAGCCGAGTACGGTGAGATCTGTGCTCGTGCTGACGGGCGACGAGTCCTCCGCAGTATCATCGAGGGTACTCCAAGTATCTGTGATTGGCGACGAGTCTTTCACAGTGACTAGAGTGTGAGTTGAGCCGAGTACGGTGAGACCTGTACTCGAGCTGACGGCTAGTGATTGAGCCGAGTACGGTGAGACCTGCACTCGAGCTGACGGCCAGCAATTGAGCCGCATATGGTGAGATCTGTATCCGCGCTGACGGGTGACGAGCCCTTTGCGATGCCTTCACTACGCTTCTCAAACTATAAATCGTATGAGAATAACTAGGATTGACGACCCTAGAATGGATCATGTTGGGAATGATACAAGGGAGGTACCTTAGTTTCCCAATACTGCTGATTGAAATGGACTAATAAAAACTTGGTAATCATGAGCATCATCACACCGCATGTGCTTTGTAGATGTGGCGCACTGAGGGAGTTAAGCATTCGCGAACGTAAGATGATGTCGCTTGAGAGTGGTTTGGCAAGGGCATACAGCATCATGTCATTTCATTCTTACATTTAATAAGAGTAGTTAGAATTATTTGATTTGTACTGCTTTATCATTACTGCTTGATTGAATTGATAACATGTTAACCTATGCTTTACTGTTCCACTGAGTTGATCACTCACTCCCACGTTACGGGACGGTGTTGTACACACTAACCAGATTTGTTGAGTTTCAGGTGGTGGCGATGCTTGTGAAGCAGAGCCGGACTACTTCTATGATGATAGGATGAATTCTCCTATCTGTATCTCTCTGGCAGGTCAATGAAGACCTGATATTGTATTGACGGGGCTATGGTACATGGGATAGGAGGCATTACACTTCCTCACATTTGGTACATTTTAGAACTGCACTTGTATTTATTTAACCTGGTAATGTTATCACACTCTGGAGACTCATCATAAGTTATATATTTTATCTATCTATCACAGTCTTCCGCTTGCAAATTTAACTGTCTCTAGAGTATGATATGTTGTTTTGGCTTAATCTCACTCATGTTCAATGCACGAATACAGTCAACATTCAATCATCATTCATTTTATTGCATAAGTGATGTTCTGGAACTTGGGAGTTGAGATTATGTTCGACCCCCGATTTTCAGGGCGTTACACAAGAACTTGACGTATTCTCCTGTCGAAGGCCTATGAAGGTCTTGGTATGTTAACCGCTGAATACCAGTATTACACAAGGAAAGATCTTCAGGGTCACTTGACTCTAATGACTTACTTGTAAGCAGGTGAGCCCCGTTGATTAGCACATGTTGAAGGTGACCTTCCTTATAGATGAAGTATCTTCAGTTCCCTTAATCCACAACTTTGTAGATGCTCTAATACATGTCTCTGATGTTGGGTCAGGGTATTCTAATGAATCTTCTCTTATTAAATGTTGGTCATTAAGTGAGGGAGAGATTCCAAAATATTTTTCATTCAAAGGATTTTAGCTTAATAATTTACCATTAAGAGTTGCCGAAAGATTCCTTGAATGGTGGAGTTCATTCTTCAATCCAATCTATTGATTCACAATGATTGTATTTAAGAATGGATTGAAAGATGAACTCCCATAAGAAAAGAGATTTAAGAAGGAGGGTAGATTAATTGTATTAATGACTCTCTTAAATCTCACTCCTTTTTGTCACTAAGGAATCGAAGGAGTAAGCCTCTTTAAATAAGTAACAAAGTTAAAACCATAAAAAAATCAAGCAGAAATTTGTCTGCATTTGATGTCATTGAAGGTCGTTCTATGTCATCGAAGTTTCGTTCGATGACTCGAACAAACGCTGATGTCATTGAGTTTTTCTTACCAGGAGAACTTTGAGGTTTGCTTGGAGAGTAATAGAATTCAAACATTGATGTCATTGAGACTACATCGATGTCATCGAAGTTTGAATTTTGATGATATCGAATAATTCCTGATTTTTCTTTAAAAACTCTCTAGACAGATTGGTCCTAATTTCAATGACATCGAATGTTCCTTGATGTCATCGAAGTTTAAAATTCGATGTCATCGAAGCCTGTTCGATGTCATTGAATAAATCATGTTTTTTTCTTTAAATCTTGTTGGACATTTTGTGCCCATATTTCGAAGCCATCAAAGTTTGAATTTCGACGACATCAAATGAAGCTTGATTTCATCGAATAATTCTAGAGATACGTTAAATGGTTGCTGGACATATTTGGGCACAAACTCGATGTCATTTAATACAAATTGATGACATCGAAACATGTGTTTCGATTTCATCGAATCAGTGTTCGATGCCATCGAATAGTTGCAGAACAACTTTGTATAATTCCATCTGTTCTTGCAACTATATTTTCCATTTTCTAATCTACCATAGATATATTCCTAGAAGATTTTTGGATAGATTAGAGCAAATTTTAAGGGGATTTATTACCTGTGGTGTTTTGGTCATGGGATGTGAGGTTTTCTTTTAACTTTAGAGACTTTTGCATACATCCACTTGTTGAGTCTTCAGCTTGTAGTTTTCATATGGGGCTTACTGGACTCTATGACTCATGTGTCACGATAATTGACAAACCAGGGCACTTTCATATTTGATTAGAATGAACAAGCCACTGAAAAAGGAGCTGGTGACGAAGAATGGTTGGCTGAGGATCATGGCTAATCCTTAGTCATGAGGCGGTTATTGTACACTCCAAGGAAGGAGGTGCACCTGTAGTGGCATAATATATTCTGCACACGGTGAACTGCCAATGGCAAGGTTTGTGATGTAATCACATATAGTGGCAATATCGAAAACAGTATCTCGAAGGTGATGTTGGACAAGTTGCGGCTACCTATGACAAAACATTATTCTCCTTATTTAATTGCCTGAATAAAAGAATGTGAATGAGACCAAAGTAACTGAACAATATACTATCTCATTTTCAATTGGCAGGAATATTAAAGATCAAGTACTTTGTGACATGGTTGACATGGAAGCATGTTATATGTTGCTCAATCGACCATGGCAATCGGACCATTGTACGACCTACCATGCATGAGACAATGTCAACATCTTCATCAAGGATGGTCACAAGACAATCCTTGCCCCTATGGCTTTAGAGAACCACCATGAAGCTTCTAAAGTGAAGGGGGGATCCCTCCTAACCATTCAAGATTTTACAGAGGAATCTAAGAAAAACTACGAGGTGTACGTCATGGTGCTAAAGGGCAAGGAATCGGAGCCCTTGGACATTCCTCCAAGTTTAAGGTCGTTGCTGAATGAATTCAAATAAATTTGGCCTAGAGAGTTACTCGACGGATTGCCCTCATGCAGAACATCCAACATCACATAAACCTCGTCCTTAGGACTAGCTTGCCCAACCACCCTCACTAGTGGATGAGTCCGAAAGACTATGAGATACTTTAGGGGCAGGTGGATGAATTGATCCATAAAGGTCCTCTATGAGAGAGCATGAGCCCATGTGGCGTGACAACTTTAATACGTCGAAGAATATGAGAGTTGGCCCATGTGTATCGATAGTCGGACAATTAAAAAGATTACTATTAAATAATGATTCTCGATACCGTAGTTAGATGGCATGCTTGATATGCTAGAAGGTGCCAAGATTTTCTCTAAACTAGATCTGAGGAACATGCACTATCATATTCGTATTCAGCCTAATGATGAGTGGAAATGGCATTCAAGACCAATGAATGGTTGTGTGAGTGTCTGGTAATGCCCTTCAGTCTATCGAATGCACTAAGCACATTTATGTGTTTGATGAATCTAGTGTTGAAGCCATTATTTTGACAGTTTGTGGTAGTATATTTTGATGATATCATAATATATACCCAGGTTTGATGAAGCACATAGAACATCTCAAGCAAGTGTTACAGGTCCTAGCAGTTAACAAGTCGCACCTCAACTTCAAGATGTGTAATTTTTTAACAGACAACTTGTTGTTCTTAGGATTTGGTGTGACATCCATGGGCATCTGTGTGGACAATGAAAAGGTGTAAGCCATGGACAATTTTGACGAGAATTCATAAAGTGTGGAGTTTCAATGGGTTGACTACATTTTATCGTCAATTCATGTGGAATTTTAGCACTATAGTCACACTTATTATAGATTGCATGAATAAATGGTTGTTTTAGTGGACTGATGAGGCTAACAAAATCTCTGCTAAAACTAAGCACCGATTGTCTACAACATCGGTCTTAGTTCTTCCCAGTTTGACAAGTTGTTTGAGGTTGAGTGTGACGCCTCATATGTCAGAATTGGAGGAGTCTTATCATAGAAAGGTAAGTTAGTAGCCTTTTACAATGAGAAGCTCGGTGAAGCCCCAAAGAAATGGTCAACATATGAGCTTGAGATATACGTAGTGGTTCAAGCGTTGTGATGTTGGCGACATTATCATATTCAGAGAGAGTTTGTTCTTTATACTTACCATCAAGCCTTAAAGTTTGTTAATAGTCAGGTTAACGTGAACTGTGTGCATGTTAAATGGGTCACTTTTTTTTGCAGAAATTCACATTCATTTTGAATGACAAGTCAAGGCAGCAAAATAAGGTGGTTGATGCACTTAGCCATCATGCATCACTACTGGTTACGACGAGCAATGAGGTGGTCGACTTCAACTGTCTCAATGAGCTGTTTACTGAGGATAAAGACTTCAAGGATGCATGGATGAGGTGTCAAGAGGGTCATCCCAGTGACCTAGATATGCAAGACATTTCCTCTTCAAAGGGAATCAACTGTGCATAAATTATCTAAGAGGTACATGGAAGTGGCCTTAGTGGACACCTTGGGCGAGACAAGACGCGAGCTCTTGTTGAGGAACGGTATTACTGGTCATAATTGGTACGTGACGTGGGTAAAGCAGTGCAGCGTTGTCCTATTTGTCAGACCTACAAGAGTCAATCTTAAAATACGGGCCTATACACCCTGTTACATGTGCCTAAGGACCCTTGGGAGGAGTTTTCTATGGACTTCGTAGTTGGTCTCCCACGAACACAGCGCGGCATGAATTCAATATTAATGGTGATAGATCATTTCCCAATGATAGCACACTTTATCTCATGTAAGAAGACCCTCAATGTAACACACATGGCGAATCTATTCTTCAGAGAGGTCGTGCAGCTTCATGGAGTTCCTAAGACCATTACTTTTAACCATGATTCCAAGTTCATTAGTCATTTTTGGCAGACTTTATGGAATCAGTTCGGTACGCGACTTCAATTCAGTAGTCCTACCACCCGTAGACCAATGGGTAGACTGATGTTGTGAATCGCACATTAGAAAACCTCCTCTAGTGTATTTTAGGTGCCAAGCTGAAGCAGTGAGATTTAGCATTATCGCAAGCAGAGTTTGTGTTCAACAATATGGTGAACCGCTTAATAGGGAAGTCCTTGTTCCAAATTGTTTATGGTCGAGTGTCCCACCAAACGCTTGACTTAGTCCATTTGCCCAAGCTCCTAGGCATGAGCATTATAGCAGAATATATAGCAGACGAAATCATAGGCATTCATGTGGATGTACAAGCCAAGTTGTAAGCTTTAAACAACAAGTATAAGGAGTAAGCCCATAGGCATTGACGACAAAAGGTGTTCGAGGTAGGTGACAATGTTATGCTTCATCTACGTAAGGAGAGATTTCTGACCAGGAGTTAAAATAAATTAAAGTACAAGAAGATTGGACGAGTACCAATCCTCCAAAAGATCATTGATAATGCTTACATTGTTGATATTTTGGATGACATGGAGATCTTGCGTACTTTTAACGTTGCGGACTTGAACAAGTATCATGAATCGAAGCTGGATGAGAACTCGAGGTTGAGTTCTTTTGAAGTGGAGGGGACTAATGTAGAGCAGGTCATAGGCGCTTTCATAGCAAATATGGACCAGAGAAGGCCCGATCTGAGGCGAAAATGATTCGGAGCGTTAGAACCTTAAATCATTCATATCTCGCAAACCAGAATGAGTTTTTTGACATATTATATATGATTTTAGGGTAAAACCAGAATGAGTTTTTTGACATATTATATATGATTTTAGGGTAGGATGAGGACCTACATAAGCCGACCAATCCCTACGCCAGGTCGCCCATGTCGAATTTGTGAGATTCCATCAGATCGACAGTCAAAAATCTCTTTTAGTTTCATTTTTACTATTAATAGTAAGTTTTAGTTTGAGTATAACTTTTGATCCTTTTAGTTATAGAAATCATTCCAATATGAAAAGGGCTAAAAAAAGTTAAGAGAATAACATGGTTGGGACAAATTGGACACTTACTTTTTTGTGCCTGAAAACCACGAAGTCTACTAGGAACAAAGGTCGTCTATAAATAGTAAGTTACATTTTTAGGGTGTTTGAGTTAGAGTCTAAGTCCAAAACTCCGTCCTAAGTTTGAGTTCCTTATTTTAAGAGTTGTGATTTCTATTTGGAATAGTTATCCCCTAGAGAAGACAGTGATGGACCACATCACATCCCTCCTGTGCTAGTATGCAATCCACTCACTTGGGGGGGGGGGGGAGCAACAGTTGGGACCCAGATTGTGTACCCCCACCAGGAGACAACTGTCTTGGCAAGGGCTCCGTGGGGCCACTTTTGTGAGACCCGTATCCTAGACTGTATTGTTCCATAGGCTTCTGCGGTCCTTCCGGTCGAATTCCAGTGACCTGCGATGCGTAGATAGCATTTGCGCATGACCTTGAGTGTCATCCTGTAATTCTGAGTCAGCTTGACTTAAGACCTGTCACTGTGACCGCATCGTCGCTGTGATTCCAACGCTGTGTCTCGTGCGCCGATCCGACGGGTAGATCAGAAGATGTACCGTTTACAATATTTGAGCCATTGATTAATGTGGGGTCTACTTTAAGGGGGTGCACACGTTTCCCTAGGTGGACCCACCCTAGGAGCACCATTTCCCATTAGAGCTTTAGTCAACTCTCTCTTACAAGTCATTATGAGGTTCTCTTCCCTATGCTCTTATAACCCATTATTACCCTCTACAAACCCATCATTTCACTCTCTCTCATCTCTCTACTCTCTCTCTTCTTCTTTATATTTCCTCCCCTAGCAAGAGAGAGCTCCCAACGTCTATGAGAGCTCTCCATTTCCAACCCTTTGGAAGCTCTCCACTCGCAAATCCAACCCTCTAAAATCAATCCTGACCATTGAATCTTGTTCCCTTGGAGCTCTAGATCACATTGGTGGAAGAAGAAGTCCAAGAACTAAGGTGGGTGCTTCTCTCATTTTTTTTTATTATTATTTTTGCGTGATGTGTGGCCCACTTGGTTGGATCCCACCTTAATGTATGTTTTATCCATACCATCCATCATTTAGTGGCCACTGAGTAGGGCCCACCTCATATGTATGCGTTGCACCCAACCGTCCAGCGTCTAGGGATGCTGGACGTGTAATGAAAACACAAATATTACCTTGATTGGCAAGCTTTTGGGTGAGCCACTTATACAGGCCCCACCTTGATGCATGTTGTAAATCCAAGCCATCCATTCCATTCCTCAGATCATTTTAGGCGTTGAGCTGAAAAACGAAGTCAATTCGAGGTTCTAGCAGGCCATAGTATAGCAAATGATGGTTTTCACCATTGAAATCTCCCTTGATATTTCTGTGCACCAAAAATTACTCAATATTGTGCTTGTTTGGCTTGTCTTGAGCTATGGGACGTAATGGCTGGGTTGGATTCACTTGGAACGGATCCCGCGTAGAAAAAACCCCAGGATTTCTAGTTTTAAAAAAATAATTTAAAACAGCAGTAGCAGCTACTGTTGCGGTCAGAGAAAGGATGCCAGGTGTCCATGCGTTAGGCGGACATGCCAGGGCCCCACGGCTCCAGCCGTGGTCCCCACCATGGTGTGTGTTATGTATCCACTCCGTCCATTTTGTGGGCCGTTAGGGCAGCGGGCCGCCCTCCAAAAGTCAGGCCCATCCAAAGCTCAGGTGGCCCACATCACAGGAAACAGTGGGACTGACCCTCTGCCATTGAACCCTTTTTTAGGTCCACAGAAGTTTTGGATCAACATGAAATTTCTTTTCCCTCTCCATCTGGGTCTGCGTGACCTTATGGACAAATTGGATGGCATATAAGCATTATGGTGGGCCCCACATGGGACCCACAGTGATGCATAGGTTCATTCTCACCGTCCACTGACAGTGGGCGGTGAAACCAACCCCCCCTGTGTTCTATCCACACCGTCCAGGAGATGGTGTGTGTGTGTGTGTGCGCGCGTGTGTGTGTATGCGTGTGTGTGTGTGTGCATGTGTGTGTGTATATATATATAATATTATATTATATATAATATTGTTTATATACTGCATATAAATTATATATTATATTATACATAATATATGTAGATGATTGTGGACCTTCATGGAACCCACCATGATGCCTGTGTTGCATCCAAGCCGTTCAACCTTTTGAAAGCTCATTTTAAGGCTTGAGACTGGAAATAAGTCAGATCTAAGGTTCAAGTGGACCCCACCTTACTGTATTATTCTATAACCACACCGTCTGTGGAATGAGTGTCCAGAGGCTGGTGTTTGATTATATATGTAATAATATATAAGGCGGCGTAATATAAATAATAGTAGTATATAATATTATATAAATATTATATGATGTTATATAGTGGGCCCTAGGGGGGACCCACCTTTGTGAAAGAGGCTTGACTGGTGTATGTTTACACCAGCTATATTGATGTTGTTTATAATATAATAACATATTATACTATTACATAATATATATATATATATATTATCAGTGTATATCTTGTGAACCATCACGTGGATTCCACCTCGATTTATGTATTTGATTTGCACCGTCCAGAGGTACTGGATGGTGGTAGCCACCTTGAGATGTGTTTTATCAACACCGTCCGTCCAGAAAGCTTTGTGGGTCCCACTATATAATGTCAGCAAGTTTCAATGGGGCCACATACGAGGTATGTGTTGTATCCTCACCATCCAGCACAAGCACGATGGAATTCCACCATGAACTATGCGTTTCTCCACCCTGTCCATTCCTTGGCGTGGCCCCACCAAGAAAGTATGTGGGACCCACCTTGATTTAATGTATTGCATCCACATTGTCCAACCCATGGACAATGGATGCGGATTAACTGGAGTACTGCACACCCGCTTGATAGTTGACAAATTGAAGTTAGTAGGTTCTGTGGGGCCCACTTGATTTATGTGGTGTATTCCACGCCACTCATCTATTTTACATCCATGACCGTCCATTAGTGCAGCCCATTGATGTAGCCCACTTGATGCATAATTGGCCCATTTGACCCGGCCCATTTGAATCGGCCTATTTGATTGGCCTGCTCGTGTCGGCCCATTTGATTGATTTAGCCCATATGATTGATTTGGTCCACTTTGATATATATGAGGCCCATGTGATTAGGCCCATCCTGATGTAATTTGGCCCGTGTTATGAGGCCCACTTTGATATACTTGTGACCCATCTGTGAGGCCTACCTTGATATATTTATGGGGCCCATTAGTGCGGCCCAGCCCACTTGTTGTATATGGGGCCCATTGGTGTAGCCTAATGACGCAACTCACCGTGATGTGTATGTTATTTAGGTTGTTCTTTGGCTAGGCCGCTAGTAGGCCCAGCTGAGATGAATAGGTCCACTTGCTACTTACGTAGGGCCCACCTATTGTGTATGTAGCCATTATACGAGGCCTATTGTGATGTATTAGAGGCCCATGGGTGAGGCCTGTTGAGAAGTATCTAAGGCCCATTGTGACATGCTCATAGCCTACAGCTAAGGCCTACTGAGATATATTTCTGACCCATATGTCATGGTCCATTGCAATGTATATAAGGTCCATGTAACGCAACCCATTGTGGTGTACATTTGGCCCTTGAGCGAGGTCCATGGTGATGCATATTAGGCCCTTGTGTGAGACCGAGGGCCCACTGTATGTTTGGCCCTATGTGGGCCACTCCTTGGGAGTAATGTTGGTTAAAGGTCCACGTTGATGGGCAATGATAGTTAAATGTCCACATTATGACCTTCCTTTAGGCCTGGTTAGGCCCATTCTCGTCATTCTCTAATGGGTTAACCCAAACGAATGGGCCCCCATTGATATTGCTTAGGCCATCATCGACCGTCCATTTATGGACCCCGCCTTGCGTCGTGACCGATTGCCGATTCCGTTTTACATGGCCTATTTACCGATTCCGATTGTCATGAACTCTTTGATGTATATGAGTCCAAGTACCGAGGCCGATTCCAAGTGTCGATTCCGATTGTTAAGGTCAATTTCGACCACCGAGACCGATTGTCAAGACCTATATGATGCATACGTGACCCATAGTTGAGGCCTATTGTGATGTATTTATGGCCTACGGGCAAGGCCCATTGTGATGTATTCGTGGCCTATGGGCAAGGCCCATTGTGATATGTATTAAGCCATGATGCACGACCCTTTGATGTATTAAGGACCCATGTGAAAGGCCCACATGACATGTATCTAGGCCCATGAGCAAGGCCCACCTGTTGTGTATATGCCACCCTTAAGTAAGGCCCATGGTGTTGTATACTAGGTCCTTGTGTGAAGCCGTGGGTCCACTATATGTTAGTCTCTATGTGAGTCATTACTTGGGGGCAATGTTGGTTAAATGTCCACATTGTCGTGGTCGATTGTCGATGCTGGTTATGGGTACCGATGTGGTTGATCATTGCATATGTCATTAAGCATGTTGTTATGAGACTCCCTGATAGGTGGAGGTTATCTTACATGAGCGCACGACATGCGCAGGATTGATGCATGACTGGATTGTATGACTCATGCATCTTGCATTATGATTATTATATGCCCTAGCGACATCAGTGCCGTAGCCTCCACAGGCATATTGTGGATGGCCAGACGGGACACCAAAAATTTACTCTAGCATCGGGCTGTCATAGATGGCCCTGGGTGAAAATCCCTCTTGGTACCAGAGGATGCCCTAACGTCGAGACTTAGTGGATACATGAGCAGTCGAGTACCGAATACCAGGAGGTCGCGTCCCCCAAGGTGTCGTGGTGGTTGGGAGGGGGTGTGGCTTTACCCGCTCGAGCGTAGGGGGCATTACTAGGCAGAGTTTGACCAGCTCGAGGAATGGGTCAACTATCGACGTGCTGAATAGGTATTGGAAGATTATTGGCCAGGCAGATAGTGAGGTTTCTTACGCTCACTTAGACTATGCGGCTGGGAGAGCGGCAGTGCCATTTGGAGTGTACTAAACCCCGGTGATGATCCTAGAGATGAACCATACTGATATGTGGACTTAATGAGTAGGATTTGCATACTCATTCATTCATTCATTCACAATCTACTTGAGCAGGTGGTGCGCAACTATTTATTATGTGAACTTTTGCAATGACCAGGATTTCGGTTGGGGCGTGCGACTAACCTGAGATCAGTAGTTTATCACATTGAGTCTGACTATCCAAATTTAGGTATGGGACTGATTTGAATAGAAGTCCCTTGTGATGGACCCCATAGCCTATGATACCACTTAATATCATCCCGACTTCACTCCAGCTTGGTCATTTCATTTGCACCGCATATTGCAATGCATCATCGGCATATGATATTTGGCTTATTGTCTCTGCATTTCATAACTGATCTACATTACTTCATCTGTATATGATATTGTTTCTTTTATATTTTTGCATCACATAGCTTGGATAAGACTGATGGTATTTATGGGCTTATCAGCATATTTTCGCATTACTCTGATACCGTATGATTTATGAACTTACCAGTATTCCTGATATTATACGATTTATGGGCATGTCAGTATTTCTGCTTACTCTAATTACTCTGATATTGCTTACTTGGCACTTACCTTGTGCACACACTTTCACCGCTCACTAAGCTTTTTATAAGCTTATGCACGATAGATGCATGCAGGTGACATTAGGTTGCAGCAGCATTGAGCTTAGAGCATGCAACGGTCTTTTAGAGCTTAATTTCGATTTATGTATTTTCCTTTCAGCATTGTACTCAAATGATTATATTAGTGGATATGTGATGATGATGTTGCCTTTGGTAATTGGGTAATCTTGTGGTTATGCTTATTATGGGTTAAATTTACATTAGAAAATCCTCCTTATAGGATCCCAGGATCGACATCTGGCTTATGGACGCTAGGAACCGAGAATGGGATACTACGGAGACTATCGGCACCGGATTCGGCAATCGGGATTCCAGTGAATCCGATTTCTGGATTTGGGGTGTGACAGAAGTTGGTATCAAAGCATAACTTAGGGATACCTGAAGATAACATCACATGTTTACTAATAGCTACCCTTCACTCTATGATTGTTGAGAACCTAGAATGGTTAGATCCCCGAGTTTGAATAACTTAGAGACTTTCTGATATAGCTCCCTTTCGTTGAAATTGAGAGGTTGCATGGTATTCCATTACGAGCATTTCTGATCAAGGATCGGAGGTTCAGTAGAGTCACCATATCATTGATGAGGCGTCCGGAGAGGGCGAGGTTGAGATTGGAGAGCGCTATCTTCATCCTTTTATAGATTAATTGTACCCTAACAAATATACATGATGATGTTTCCTCTTCCCTTATCTGTTCTGTAAATTTTGAGGACAAAATTTTTATTAAGAGGGAGAGCTGTGAGACCCGTATCCTAGACTATATCGTTTCGTAGGCTTCCACGGTCATTCTGGTCGAATTTCGGTGACCTACGACGCTTAGATAGTATTTGCGCACGACCTTGAGTGTCTTCCTATAATTCCGAGTCGGCTTTACCTACGACCTATGTCACTACGACCGCATCGTCGCTGTGATTCCAACGCCGTGTCTCATACGTCGATCCGACTGGTAGATCAGAAGATGTACTGTTTACAATATTTGAGCCATTGATTGATGTGGGGTCCACTTTGAGGGGGTACACACGTTTCCCTAAGTGGACCCATCCTAGGAGCACCATTTCCCTAAGTGAAAGTTTTGGATCAACATGAAATTTGTTTTCCCTCTCCATCTGGGTCTGCGTGACGTTACGAACAAATTGGATGGCATATAAGCATTATGGTGGGCCCCACATGGGACCCACAGTGATGCATGGGTGTAACACCCCGAATTTTTTTCAACCTGGAGTTAGACGTCCTTAGGCGATGGGTCGATCCTAACACCTGATTAACTTCTCAAACACTCAATTCAAAAGTCTCAAATCCCTTTTCAAACCATTTTCTTCAAAATCTCACATTTCCTTCAAAATCTCACCTTTCACCACCTTATTCTTCAAACTTTTCCAAGAACTTTCGTATTAGACACTAATCCTAATGTTTAGGTGATGAAGAACAATACTTAAACTAAAAATTACTATGAATAGTAAATAAATAAAAAAAATGAGTTTTTAACCATTAACCATTTTGGAATCTCACGAAATAAATAGGCTACATGGATAGATCGGCTTCTCCTACCCCAAAAACATATATTGCACGTCGAATAACTTATCCCAGTTTGTAAAATACACCTATTTCGAATATCAGACGGTGAAATCACCCCAAACAGGATAGCGAGTAGCGAGGGCCTCACCGAGTTGGCGAGGCCTCGCCAAAATACGGGCCAGGGCGGGACGCAGTCCATCGGCTGACCGGTTTTTGGCCACATTTTCTGTGAATTTGGTCCGACTTCAAAAAGTCATATCTCACTCGTTATAACTCTGATTTAGGTGATTCAAAAATCAGATTGAAGCTTAATAATCTAGTTCTATATAAAAATAATAGAAAAATATAATAAAATTTTTAATATAGTTAAATATAGGTCATTGTGACAACTATCCGGAAGTCATTAGTTTGGACAGCTGCCGCTTCTAGAATTTTTAGAATTTTTGTGCAACACGAAACCTAATAAAATTTGGTAGAGATGAAGTAGACTTGATGGCAAACTACTAAGAAAATAATTAAAATGATATACTACCTAAAATCGCTAGAAAGGGGAGTAGAACTGCCTTAAGATCATATTTTTTCGTGATTAGGGCATAATTTAGTTAAGTATTAAACTGAATGCTCAGTAGAATTAGCTTGAACCACTTTAAATACGATCTGCAAGATCCAAAACTTGTGGAATCATTGACGCTACATTACCCAAAAATCTGGGATTAATCTCATTACCCGGCTGCTCTTGGGAGCATCACGAAACTCCGTATCATATCTGGGCCGCACATCGAAAGTTTGAATAATACGAGGTTATAGAATTAGGACTGCTTTGTTGGGCTTGACAACCATCTCAGAAATCAAAACCAGATAGTGCCCCGGGGCAATTCGCTTAAGCCCGAAGCGAACAGTGTGAGAAATGTACAAATATTTAGAAATAAAAATATAATTTAAGTAATTTGAGACTTGTCACTTACGGGACAAATATAAGCAATCAGACCATCGGAATCTGACCCAAATACACCCTCGGATCAAGAAACATTTCCCATACATGTCCGTGTACTTATAACCCTGATCGAGTTTCAGTGACCGTTGAACTGAAACTGGTCAGCCACGTGTGATCTGGGAACCCAACTGGAACAAAAACTTAACTCCACCTAGATCCAAGGTTGGTGAGCTTAAGTCCAACCTTTCGCTCAAGGGGGGCTTCAGAAGTGCTCCGTTGAGACGGAACAGACCTACTTTGGCTATAACCTAAGTATACCTTGACCCTAAGTCTAATTTGGTGAGTTTTTAGCCTATATAAGGACCTTAAACCCTCTCTCATTCAACCCATACGAATTTGAGAGAAACCCTAGGAGAGAAAAGAGAGAAAAGAGAGAGAGTGTGAGAGAAGTGGGAGAATCTTCCTGCTATTCTACCCTGCCGATCTACGTGCTTAACCATCACCTTGCAATCGCTATCCCGGCGATTCTGGCTTCGTTCTTAGGTAAGAAAAACCTAACTCTAGCCTGTTTTAGGGTTTCAATTGATACAGATAGTGAAATAGCTAACATAACTCGTGATTTAGGTCGTTGTACTATCGTGGACGAAGACTTAACAATTCTATCGCGTTCGTTACGCTTCTACGGCGTAAGGTGCAGACTTTAAACGTATAGGTTATGGTTTTCAAGGCTTTCAATGTTAGATAATGATATATTATTGATGTGGATGCTATTGCACATGTACAAAGTGTTGTCCGTTTCATTTTTTTAGATATACGTTAACTATGTTGAATATACTGTATTTCTCGTATTTGTAGAAAATACCGTATACATATAAAATATGGGTTTATGCTTGTCATGATTAATTGTTGTCCATGTATGCTAGATGCATGTGTATCAACTTCTGGGTGAACGGATTAGCCTAATATATGTTATATTAACATACGCTGCGTATGTTATATGTGTAGCCTAAGTGTTTGTGAAAATGACCGAATGAGTATAGAATTCGCATTCGTGCTCGCCATGACTAATTGTCATGGATATATGATTGTTGTATAGACGATACCCCTTTGACAAAAGGATTTGCCCTAAATCACGCCTCGGCCAATATACGCTATATCTGTTAAAACGTGTAGCCCAAGCGTTTGTGGAAATGAATGAATGAATATGGAACTTGGATTCATGCTTGTCATGACTATCCGTCGTGGATGCACGCGTGTTATAAATGGGGCAACTCCCTAGTGAAAGGATTTGGCCTAATACCTATGTGATCAACATACGTCATGTATGTTGATGTATGTAATCTAAAGTGTTTGTTGGAATGTCTGAATGAGTAGTAGTTAGTAAATTGTAATGTATAAGGGTGTTGAGATATGATTCTTAACTCCTTTAACTATGTGTATGTTTTCCTCCATGTACTGTCTATTATAATGTTTATTTCTCTATGTAATGCATATGTTTAAATCCATGTTTAAGTTGTATTCCATAAAATCTGTTATGAGTGATGGGAGAGTGGTGTAACGATTCCGTGCAACAGCCCTGGCAGCCCTAAACGGACAATATCAGACTTTGATTGTGTGATTTGAAATCTTGATTCATTATTGCTTTAATTATCTATACTTGAATGTGATTGGGGCTATTGGATAGTCCAGGCAATCGGTAACAGGCCTTGAGTTCGTGGCTGAGATTCATTCACCAAGAAGGATGTTTTTGACGAACCCAAGCCGTACCTCGGTTGTCGGCAGTGGTTAGGCCATGCGAAGTGCTTATGCACTTCATGTCGTTCGGCTGGTTGTGCGCTAGTGCTAGTCGAGCTCGTCAAGTAACCCGATCTGTTTAATGTGTTTTCACCATATATGGACGCTACTGCTTGAACCTAAGGTACCAAACTTACCAGTGTAATCCTGTTAACCTTGGTACCTCGATCCGCTAAGACTCATGAGCCGGACATGATGGTATGGGACACCGTGGTTGAGCTGTCGGCCTACGCTAGGGCGATGTGCCTCCCCATAGTGACCAGTGAGCAACCCAGACTCGTGAGTCGAATGCGGTGGTATGTTACACTGTATTCGAGCTGTCGGCCTACACTGTTTTAATGGGTGATGGGGGAGTGGTGTAACGAGTGCGTGTAACAGCCCTGGCAACCTTAACCGTAACCGGTGTAGTGACCTCGAGCATACTCTAAATTTGCGGTGAGGCGACGAGTCTTCCCGTAGTAACAGAGTATAAACTAGGCCTGTATTGATAAGGTGATGGGAGAGCGGTACAACGAGTGCGTATAACAGCCCTGACAGCCCTTTACAGCGACCTAGAACCGCATCATCATATGAGATTATCTAGGACTGATGACCCTAGAATAGATCATTGTTTGGGAATGATATAAGGGAGGTACCTTAGTTTCCCAATACTGCTGTATGAAAAGGACTAATAACAACTCGGTAATCATGCTCATAACATAGCACTGCATGTGCCTGGAAGATGTGGAGCACTGAGGGATAAACGCATGCAACGGACGTAAGATGGTGTCACATGAGGGAGGTTTGGCAAGGGCATACATCATGATTACATTTCATCCTTGCATTAATAAGAGTAATTAGGATTGTTTGATTGTACTGCTTTATCATTACTACTTGACTGAATTTATAACATGTTAACCTTTGCTTTATTGTTCCACTGAGTTGATCACTCATTCCCACGTTATGGGACGGTGTTGTACACACTAACCAGACCTTGTTTGAGTTTTAGATGATGGCGATGCTGCGAAACAGAGCTGGACTTTTATGATGAGGAGGATTTCTCCTTCATGCAATGTTCAAGCGGGTTCTTATGAGCCGTGTCCTGATCGACGGGGCTTTCTGAGATGTTGACTAGATGACATTACACCTTTGGTATAATTTGGAAATTTAAATGTACTTATCTAACCTGGTAACATTATCACACTCTGGAGACTCACCACAATATATATATTTTATATATCTATCACAGTCTTCCGCTTGCTTAAACTAATCGTCTCTGGAGTATGATATGCTGTTTTGGCTTAATCTCATTCATGTTTCATGTACTAATACAGACAACATTCAATCATCAGCATATATGTTGCATAAGTGATGCGTTGGAACTCGGGAGTTGAGTTTATGCTCGACCCCCGATTTTCAATGCGTTACATTGGGTTCATTCTCACCGTCCACTGACAGTGGACGGTGAAACCAACCCCCCCTGTGCTCTATCCACACCGTCTAGGAGACGGTGTGTGTGTGTGTGTGCGCGTGTGTGTATGCGTGTGTGTTTGTGTGCATGTGTGTGTGTGTGTATATATATATGTATATACATATATAATATTATATTATATATAATATTGTATATATATGTTGTATATAAATTATATATTATATTATACATAATATATATATAATAGTGGGCCTTCACGGAACCCACCATGATGCCTGTGTTGCATCCAAGCCGTTCAACCATTTGAAAGCTTGTTTTAAGGCTTGAGACTATAAATAAGTCAGATCTAAGGTTCAAGTGGACCCCACCTTACTGTATTATTCTATAACCACACCATCCGTGGAATGAGTGTCCAGAGGCTGGTGTTTGATTATATATGTAATAATATATAAGGCTGCCTAATATAAATAATAGTAGTATATAATATTATATAAATATTATATGATGTTATATAGTGAGCCCCACGGGGGGACACACCTTTGTGAAAGAGGCTTGGCTCGTGTATGTTTACACTAGCTATATTGATGTTGTTTATAATATAATAACATATTATACTATTACATAATATATATTATCAATGTATATCATGTGAGCCATCACGTGGATTCCACCTCGATTTATGTATCTGATCTGCACCGTCCAGAGGTACTGGATGGTGGTACCCACCTTGAGATGTGTTTTATCAACGCCGTTCGTCCAATAAGCTTTGTGGGTCCCACTGTATAACATCAGTAAGTTTCTATGGGGCCCACATACAAGGTATGTGTTGCATCATCACCATCCAGCGCAAGCACGATGGAATTCCACCATGAAGTATGCGTTTCTCGACCCCGTCCATTCCTTGGACGTGGCCCCACCATGGCAGTATGTGGGGCCCACCTTGATTTAATGTATTGCATCCACACCGTCCAACCCATGGACGGTGGATGCGGATTAATTGGAGTACTTCACACCCGCCTGATAGTTAACAAATTGATGTTAGCAGGTTCTGTGGGGCCCACTTGATTTATGTGGTGTATTCCACGCCACTCATCTATTTTACATCCATGACCGTCCATTAGTGTAGCCCATTGATGTAGCCCACTTGATGCATAATTGGCCCATTGACTCGGCCCATTTGACCCGGCCCATTTGAATCGGCCTATTTGATTGGCCCGCTCGTGTCGGCCCATTTGATTGATTTAGCCCATATGATTGATTCGGTCCACTTTGATATATATGAGGCTCATGTGATTAGGTCCATCCTGATGTAATTGTGGCTTGTGTTATGAAGCCCACTTTGATATACTTGTGACCCATCTGTGAGGCCGACCTTAATATATTTATGGGGCCCATTAGTGCGGCCCATTGATGCAGCCTACTTGTTGTATATGGGGCCCATTGGTGTAGCCCAATGACGCAACTCACCGTGATGTGTATGTTATCTAGGTTGTTCTTTGGCTGGGCCGCTGGTAGGCCCAGCTGAGATGAATAGGCCCACTTACTGCTTACGCAGGGCCCACCTATTGTGTATGTAGCCATTATACGAGGCATATTGTGATGTATTCGAGGCCCATGGGTGAGGCCCGTTGACATGTATCTAAGGCCCATTGTGACATGTTCGTGGCCTACGGGTAAGCCCTACTGAGATATATTTCCGACCCATATGTCGTGGTCCATTGTAATGTGTATAAGGCTCATGTAACATGACCCACAATGCTGAACATTTCGCCCTTGAGCGAGGTCCATGGTGATGCATATTAGGCCCTTATGTGAGACCACGGGCCCACTATACGTTTGGCCCTATGTGGGCCCCTCCTTAGGAGTAATGTTAGTTAAAGATCCACGTAGATGGGCAATGATAGTTAAACGTCCACATTATGACCTTCCTTTAGGACTGGTTAGGCCCATTCTTGTCATTCTCTAATGGGTTAACCCAAATGAATGGGCCCCCATTGATATTACTTAGACCATTATCGGTCGTCCATCTATGAACCCCGCCTTGCGTCGTGACCGATTGCTGATTCCGTTTGACGTGGCCGATTTACCGATTCCAATTGTTGTGGCCTATTTGATATGTATGAGTCCAAGAACCGGGCTGATTTCAAGTGTCGATTCCGATTGTTAAGGTCAATTTCGACTACCAAGGCCGATTGTCAAGACCTATATGATACATACGCGACCCGTAGTTGAGGCCTATTGTGATGTATTTATGGCCTACGGGCAAGGCCCATTGTGATGAATTCGTGGCCTATGGGCAAGGCCCATTGTGATATGTATTAGGAGCATGACCCTTTGATGTATTCGGGACCCATGTGTTGGGCCACATGACATGTATCTTAGGCCCATGAGCAGGGCCCACCTATTGTGTATATGCGACCCTTAAGTAAGGCCCATGGTGTTGTATACTATGTCCTTGTGTGAGGCCATGGGTCCACTATATGTTAGGCTCTATGTGAGTCATTGCTTGGGGGCAATGTTGGTTAAATGTCCACATTGTAGAGGTCGATTGTCGATGCTGGTTATGGGTATCAATTATGAGTATGTGACAGTATAGCATCATGAGACATGCCCATACGCATCATCTGCATGTTTGTTAAGAGATGTGGTTGATCATTGCATATGTCATTGAGCATGTTGTTATGAAACTCCCTGATAGGCGGAGGTTATCTTACATGAGCACACGGCATACGCAGGATTGATGCATGACTGGATTGTATGACTCATGCATCTTGCATTATGATTACTATACGCCCTATCCACATCAGGGCCGTAGCCTCCACAGGCATATCGTAGATGGCCAGACGGGACACTAAAAATTTGTTCTAACATCGGGCTGCCATAGATGGCCCTGGGTGAAAATCCCTAAATCCCTCTTGGTACCAGAGGACGCCTCAACGTCGAGACCGAATGGATACATGAGTGCTCGAGTGCCAAATACCAGGAGGCTGCTTCACCCACTGTGTCGTGGTCGGTTGGGAGGGAGTGTGCTTTACCCGCCCGAGTGTAGGGGGCATTAATAGGCTGAGTTTGACCAGCTCGAGGAATGGATCAACTATCAACGTGCCGAATAGATATTGACAGACTATTGGCCAGGCGGATAGTGAGGTTTCTTACGCTCACTTTGACTATACGGCTGGGAGAGCGGCAGTGCCATTTGGAGTGTACTAAACCCAGGTGATGATCCAAGAGATGAACCATACTGATATATGGACTTATTGAGTAGGATTTTCATACTCATTCATTCATTCACTATTCACTCGGGCTAGTGGCGCGCAACTATTTGTTATGTGAACTTTTGCAATGGCCAGGATTTCGGTTGGGGCGCGTGACTAACTTGAGATCAGTAGTTTACCACATTGAGTCTGACTATCCAAATTTAGGTATGGGACTGGTTTGGATAGAAGTCCCTTGTGATGGACCCCATAGCCTACGATACTACGTACTATCATCCCGACTTTACTCCAGCTTGGTCATTTCATTTGTACCGTATATTACAATGCATCATCAGCATATGATATTTGGCTTACTGTCTCCGCATTTTATAACTGATCTACATTGCTCCATTAGTATATGATATTGTTTCTATTATATTTTTGCATCGCATAGCCTGGATAAGACTAGTGGTATTTATGGGCTTATCAGCATGTTTTCGCATTACTCTGATACCGCATGATTTATGAACTTGCCAGTATTCCTGATATTGTACGATTTATGGGCTTGTTAGTATTTCCGCTTACTCTGATTAATCTGATATTGCTTACTTGGCACTTACCTTGTGCACACACTTTCACCATTTACTAAGTTTTCTATAAGCTTATGCACGATAGATGCATGCATGTGACGTTAGGTTGCAGCGGTATGAGGTTGGAGCATGCAGCGATCTTTTGGAGCTTAATTTTGATTTATATATTTCCCTTTTAGCATTGTACTCAAATGATTATATTAGTGGATATGTGATGATGATGATGCCTTTGTGAATTGGGTAATCTTGTGGTTATGCTTATTATTGGTTAAATGCACGTTGGAAAATCCTCCTTGTAGGATCCTAGGATCGACATCTGGCATATGGATGGTAGGAGCCAAGAATGGGGTACTACGGAGGTTGTCGGCACCGGATTCGGCAATCGGGATTCCAGTGAATCTGATTTCTAGATTTGGGGCGTGACAGAAGCTGGTATCAGAGCATAACTTGGGGATACCTAAAGATAACATCACATGTCTACTAATAGCTACCCTTCACTCTATGATTGTTGAGAACTTAGAATGGTTAGATCCCCGAGTTCGAATAACTTAGAGACTTTCTGATATAGCTCCCTTTCGCTAAAATTGAGAGGTTGCATGGTATTCCATTACAAGCATTTCTGATCCAGGATTTGAGGTTTAGTAGAGTCACCATATCGTTGATGAGGCGTCCAGAGAGGGCGATGTTGAGATTGGAGAGCGCTATCTTCATCCTTTTGTAGATTAATTGTACCTTAACAAATATACATGATGATGTTTCCTCTTCCCTTGTCTGTTCTGTAAATTTTGAGGATGAAATTTTTATTAGGAGGGGAGAGCTGTGAGACCCGTATCCTAGACTGTATCGTTCCGTAGGCTTCTGCGGTCGTTCCGGTCGAATTTCAGCGACCTGCGACGCTTAGATAGTATATGCGCCCGACCTTGAGTGTCATCCTGTAATTCCGAGTCGGTTTGACCTAAGACCTATGTCACTGCGACCGCATCGTCGCTGTGATTCCAACACCGTGTCTCGTGCGCCGATCCGACGGGTAGATAAGAAGATGTACCGTTTACAATATTTGAGTCATTGATTGATGTGGGGTCTACTTTGAGGGGGTGCACACGTTTTCCTAGGTTGACCCACCCTAGGAGCACCATTTCCCATGAGAGCTTTAGTCAACTCTCTCTTACAAGTCATTATGAGGTTCTCTTCCTTATGCTCTTACAACCCATTATTACCCTCTTACAAACTCATCCTTTCACTCTCTCTCATCTCTCTACTCTCTCTCTTCTTCTTCATTTTTCCTCCCCTAGCAAGAGAGAGCTCCCAACGTCCATGAGAGCTCTCCATTTCCAACCCTTTGCAAGCTCTCCACCCCCAAATCCAACCCTCCAAAATCAATCCCGACCATTGAATCTTGTTCCCTTAGAGCTCTAGATCACATTGGTGGAAGAAGAAGTCCAAGATCTAAGGTGGGTGCTTCTCTCTTTCTCTCTTTTTTTCTTTTTTTTTATTATTATTTTTGTGTGATGTGTGGCCCACTTGGTTGGATCCCACCTTAATGTAAGTTTTATCCATACCATCCATCATTTGGTGGCCCACCGAGTAGGGCCCACCTCATATGTATGCGTTGCACCCAACCGTCCAGCGTCCAGTGATGTTGGACGTGTAATGAAAACACAGATATTACCTTGATTGGCAAGCTTTTGGGCGAGCCACTTATACAGGCCCCACCTTGATGCATGTTGTAAATCCAAGCCGTCCATTCCGTTCCTCAAATCATTTTAGGCGTTGAGCCGAAAATGAAGTCAATCTCAGGTTTTAGTAGGCCATAATATAACAAATGATGGTTTTCACTATTGAAATCTCCCCTGATATTTCTGTGCACCAAAAATTACTCAATATTAGGCTTGTTCAGCATGTCTTGAGCCATGAGATGCAATGGCTAGGTTGGATTCACTTGGAGCAGGCCCTGAGTAGGAAAAACCCCATGATTTCTAGTTTTTTTTTTTTTTTTTTTAAATATATATATATATATATATATATATATATATATATATATATATAAAAACAGCAGCAGCAGCAGCTACTGCTGTTAGAGAAAGGACGCCAGGCATCCATGCGTTAGGTGGACGAGCCAAGGGCCCACGACCCCAGCCGTGGTCCCCACCATCATGTGTTATGTATCCACTCCATCCATTCTGTGGGCCCTTAGGGCAGCGGGCCGCCCTCCAAAAGTCAGGTCGAAAGCTCAGGTGGCCCACATCACAGGAAATAGTGGGGCTGACCCTCTGCCATCGAAACCCTTTTTGGCTCCACAAAAGTTTTGGATCAACATGAAATTTATTTTCCCTCTCCATTTGGGTCTGCGTGACCTAATGGACAAATTGGATGCATATACGCATTATAGTGGGCCCCACATGGGACCCATAGTGATGCAGGGGTTCATTCTCACCATCCACTGACAGTGGACGGTGAAACCAACCCCCCCTGTGTTCTATCCACACCATCCAGGAGACGGTGTGTGTGTGTGCGCGCGTGTGTGCTTATGCGAGTGTGTGTGTGCGTGTGTGTGTATATATATATATATATGTATATAAATATATATATATATAATATTATATTATATATAATATTGTATATATATACTGTATATAAATTATATATTATATTTACATTATATATATATATATATATATATATATATATATATATATATATATATTTATATTTATTTTATATATATATGATGGTTGGCCTTCATGGAACCCACCATGATGCCTGTGTTGCATCCAAGTCGTTCAACCATTTGAAAGTTCGTTTTAAGGCTTGAGACTAAAAATAAGTCAGATCTAAGGTTCAAGTGGACCCCACCTTACTGTATTATTCTATAACCACACCGTCCGTGGAATGAGTGTCTAGAGGCTGGGGTTTGATTATATATGTAATAATATATAAGGCTGCCTAATATAAATAATAGTAGTATATAATATTATATAAATATTATTTGATGTTATATAGTGGGCCCCAGGGGGGGACCCACCTTTGTGAAAGAGGCTTGGCTGGTGTATGTTTACACCAGCTATATTGATGTTATTTATAATATAATAACATATCGTACTACTACATAATATATATATTATCAGTGTATATCTTGTGAGCCATCACGTGGATTCCACCTCGATTTATGTATCTGATCTGCACCGTCTAGAGGTACTGGATGGTGGTAGCCACCTTGAGATGTGTTTTATCAACACCGTCCGTCCAATACGCTTTATGGGTCCCACTGTATAACGTCAGCAAGTTTCTATGGGGCCCACATACGAGTTTGTGTTGTATCCTCACCATCCAGCACAAGCATGATGGAATTCCACCATGAAGTATGCGTTTCTCCACCCCATCCATTCCTTGGACGTGGCCCCACCATGGCAGTATGTGGGGCCCACCTTGATTTAATGTATTGCATCCATACCGTCCAACCCATGGACGGTGGATGCGGATTAACTGGAGCACTTCACACCTGCTTGATAGCTGAGAAATTGATGTTAGCAGGTTCCATGGAGCCCATTTGATTTATGTGGTGTATTCCACGCCACTCATCTATTTTACATCCTTGACCATCCATTAGTGCAGCCCATTGATGTAGCCCACTTGATGCACAATTGACCCATTGATTCGGCTCACTTGATTCGACCCATTGATTCGGCCCATTTGAATTGGCCCATTTGACCCGGCCCATTTGAATCGGCCTATTTGATTGGCCCGCTCGTGTCGGCCCATTTAATTGATTTAGCTCATATGATTGATTCGGTCCACTTTGATATATATGAGGCCCATGTGATTAGGCCCATCCTGATGTAATTGTGGCTCGTATTATGAGGCCCACTTTGATATACTTGTGACCCATCTGTGAGGCCTACCTTGATATATTTATGGGGCCCATTAGTGCGGCCCATTGATGTAGCCCACTTGTTGTATATGGGGCCCATTGGTGTAGCCTAATGATGCAACTCACTGTGATGTGTATGTTATCTGGGTTGTTCTTTGGCTGGGCCGCTGGTAGGCCCAGTTGAGATGAATAGGCCCACTTGTTGCTTACGCAGGGCCTACCTGTTTTGTATGTAGCCATTATACGAGGCCTATTGTGATGTATTGTAGGCCCATGGGTAAGGCCCGTTGAGATGTATCTAAGGCCCATTGTGACATATTCGTGGCCTAAGGGTAAGGCCTACTGAGATATATTTCCGGCCTATATGTCGTGGTCCATTGTAATGTGTATAAGGCCCATGTAACGCGACCCGTTGTGGTGTACATTTAGCCCTTGAGCGAGGTCCATGGTGATGCATATTAGGCCCTTGTGTGAGACCGCAGGCCCACTATACGTTTGGCCCTATGTGGGCCACTCTTTGGGAGTAATGTTGGTTAAAGGTCCACATTGATGGGCAATGATAGTTAAACATCCACATTATGACCTTCCTTTAGGCCTGGTTAGGCTCATTCTCGTCATTCTCTAATGGGTTAACCCAAACGAATGGGCCCCCATTGATATTGCTTAGACCATCATCGACCGTCCATTTATGGACCCCGCCTTGCGTCGTGACCGATTGCCGATTCCGTTTGACGTGGCCGATTTACCGATTCCGATTGTCGTGGCCTATTTGATGTATATGAGTCCAATTACCGAGGCCGATTCCAAGTGTCGATTCCGATTGTTAAGGTCAATTTCGACTGTCGAGGCCGATTGTCAAGACCTATATGATACATATGCGACCCGTAGTTGAGGCCTATTGTGATTTATTTATGGCCTATGAGCAAGGTCCATTGTGATGTATTCGTGGCCTATGGGCAAGGCCCATTGTGATATGTATTAGGCCCATGATGCATGACCCCTTTGATGATTCGGGACCCATGTGTAGGGCCCACATGACGTGTATCTAAGGCCCATGAGCAAGGCCCACCTATTGTGTATATGCGACACTTAAGTAAGGCCCATGGTGTTGTATATTAGGTCCTTGTGTGAGGCCATATTTCCACTATATGTTAGGCTCTATGTGAGTCATTGCTTGAGGGGCAATGTTGGTTAAATGTCCACATTGTCGAGGTCGATTGTCGATGCTAGTTATGGGTACCGATTATGAGTATGTGACAGTAAAGCATCATGATACATGCCCACACGCATCATCTGCATGTTTGTTATGAGATGTGGTTGATCATTGCATATGTCATTGAGCATGTTGTTATGAGACTCCCTGATAGGCGAAGGTTATCTTACATGAGCGCACGGGTTGCGCAGGATTGATGCATGACTGGATTGTATGACTCATGCATCTTGCATTATGATTACAGTATGCCCTAGCGACATCAGGGTCGTAGCCTCCACAGGCATATTGTGGATGGCCAGACGGGACACCAAAAAATTGTTCTAGCATCGGGCTGCCATAGATGGCCCTGGGTGAAAATCCCTAAATCCCTCTTGGTACCAGAGGAAGCCCCAACGTCGAGACCGAGTGGATACATGAGCACCCGAGTGCCGAATACCAGGAGGCCGCGTCTCCCACTATGTCGTGGTCGGTTGGGAGGGGGTGTGGCTTTACCCGCCCGAGCGTAGGGGGCATTACTAGGTTGAGTTTGACCAGCTCGAGGAATAGGTCCGCTATCGACGTGCCGAATAGGTATTAGCAGATTATTGGCCAGGCGGATAGTGAGGTTTCTTACGCTCACTTGGACTATGCGGCTGGGAGAGTGGCAGTGTCATTTAGAGAGTGTACTAAACCCTGGTAATGATCCCAGAGACGGACCGTACTTATATGTGAACTTATTGAGCAGGATTTGCATACTCATTCATTCATTCATTCATTCACTATCCACTCGGGCTGGTGGTGCACAACTATTTATTATGTGAACTTTTGCAATGGCGAGGATTTCGGTTGAGGCGCGCGACTAACCTGAGATCAGGAGTTTACCACATTGAGTCTGACTATCCAAATTTAGGTATGGGACTGGTTTGGATAGAAGTCCCTTGTGATGGACCCCATAGCCTACGATACTACGTACTATCATCCCAACTTCACTCTAGCTTGGTCATTTCATTCGCACCGCATATTGCAATGTGTCATCGGCATATGATATTTGGCTTACTGTCTCCGCATTTCATAACTGATCTACATTGCTTCATTAGTATATGATATTGTTTCTATTATATTTTTTGCATCGCATAGCCTGGATAAGACTGATGGTATTTATGAGCTTATCAACACGTTTTCGCATTACTTTGATACCGTATGATTTATGAACTTGCCAGTATTCCTGATATTGTACGATTTATGGGCTTGTCAGTATTTCCGCTTACTCTGATTACTCTGATATTGCTTACTTGGCACTTACCTTGTGCACACACTTTCACCACCCACTAAGCTTTCTATAAGCTTATCCACGATATATGCATGCAGGTGACGTTAGGTTGCAACAGTATTGAGCTTGGAGCATGCAGCGGTCTTCTAGAGCTTAATTTCGATTTATGTATTTCCCTTTCCACATTGTACTCAAATAATTATATTAGTGGATATGTGATGATGATGTTGTCTTTGTGAATTGGGTAATCTTGTGGTTATGCTTATTATGGGTTAAATGTACATTGGAAAATCCTCCTTATAGGATCCTAGGATCGACATCTGGCGTATGGACGATAAGACCCGAGAATGGGGTACTACGGAGGTGTCGGTACCAGATTTGGCAATCGGGATTCCAGTGAATCCGATTTCCAGATTTGGGGAGTGACAACTTTGATGTATTTTTTAATCCACACTGTCCATCCATTCGGTAGATCATTTTATGTGATAGGCCCAAAAATGAGACAGATAGTAGGTTCATGTGAACTACACAATAGAAAGTAGCGGTGACAATGACGCCCACCATCATGTTTCTTTGCATTCCAACTGTTCACAAGGTCCCATGAGACCTAGATGAAGGAACACACACACACACACACACACACACACACACACACACATATATTTCAAGGAAAGGTGGGACGGGGCCACCAATATATATTCATTATAGAAAATGTACAGCCATTCAGGCCGACCCCGACAAAAAGATTCGGGCCTCGCCTATCATATACCAACACACATAGAAGGCTATGCACAAACAACACTAACAAACACTAAACTCAAAGGCTACCAAGCTCGACGTTGTCTAGGACCAAGGAAACTCTGATGTTCCTCAAAGGCTCAAGACGAGATGTGAAGAAGTTGTTGGCACACCCTTCGCTAGCCATTTTGGCCAAGGCATCTGCGACGGAGTTGCCCTCGCGAAAAATGTGCCTGAATCTCAGATTGAGCCGACGACTGAGATGATGGATGGCCCCATCCTGTACCATAAGTTCCACGGGCAATGGGTTGAGGGGTCAGACACTGCTTCGACCATAATTTTTTAATCTGATTCAATGGTAATGTTTGAGAAGCCCAGCTTGAGGCATTAGACTATGCCATCTAGCATAGCCTGGGTTTCCACAATTGTGTTCTTAGCGGGGCCGTAATGTCTATAGAAAGCAAATATCAGCCAGCCCTGGGAGTCCCTACAGACACCTCCTCCTCTGCTCTCCCTCGAGTTCCCGCAGGAGCCATCAACGTTCAACTTGAGCAAACCAGGACTCGGCCTATGCCACTTGACGATCAGGGGTCTCTCTGAAAAGGCCGAGCTAAGAGTCATAGAGGGGGGGGGGGTGAATAGGACTATGCCAAATTAAAAAAATAAACTGTGGAATTAAACAGACAAGAATATAGATAGCTCTTAAACAATCCACAATGCGGAAATGTAAAACAACCTCAAAAGTCTAGTATTGAGAGGTTGATACAAACTTGGTTCTACGGACAACCTGACACCAAAAACCAATGGTTTATGGCAGGACAACCTTACTAGAACGTGGGTGAGTATCAAAAACTCAAACTGAAGAAGAAATAAATAGCAAAGGAAACAACTAACCTATTACAACATTCCCACACTTGCATAAAAGAAATTACAACATTCTCCACAAATGCATAAAGGGAAATTACAACATCCACAAAATGAAATATTCAATTAACCACAAGACCAGAAATTATAATGGTTCACTTGTGTGTACACCAACTATTTAGAAAAACAACCACACAACTACTCCACTCCTAATATCCTCACACAGTGGATATTAGCGTTCACTATAAAATAGGTTTTTCAAGGTTCACCTAAAACCCTTACAATTGTGTCTTTCAAGTGGGCTTACACAATTCAAAAACCCCACAATCTGAGTTTTCTGGATCACCTCAGACAAACCAAAAGAAAGAGATTTTTCTAGTAAAATCTCAATGAAACCAAAAGAATGAATTTACAAAACTGTAAAATACTTATTTGGATATTCTCCTTTTGATGCAACCCAGAAGAACCAATTCGGAGTAGAAGATCAACCTAGATGTTCAATGTTCACACTCGCTTATGAAAGGGTTCTAAGTTCTAAATTGATTTTAAATTAAATCACCTTGGGCTAGCTTGATTTGATTTTGATTCCAAGAAATGAGAATATATTAATCCCTCTTTCAAATAAAATTGAAATGCAGAATACAAAATAAATGCAAAAAGCTAATTAAAGAGAATATGAAATATGAACTAGATAGCTTAAGAATATCACTAACTTATCTCTCAGAGCGGTGTATTGATTTTGCTTGAATTGGATATCAAACTCTGAAATTCGTGCTCTATTTATAAGTGCAAAAATCGCATCTTCGACTGGTCCTGAGGTCGGCACAACTGGTCGTAGGACCAACAGATTTTTAAAATTTTAAGCACGATAAGATCAAACTGTTCCACGACTGGTCGAAGGACCTGCTCGACCGGTTGAGTGGCCTCCACGATCGGTTGATTCTTGTCGACGACTGGTCGTGTGGAACTCAATTTAGTTGTTGGACTTTGAGTCGAGCCTACAGGAGTGGTCGAGCACAGGTCAAGCACTATTCACAGGACCGGTCGAGCAGTCTCCAGGACTGGTCGAGACTCTAATAAAAAATTCTACAAATTATAAACAAACTTAGGACTGGTCGAGGATTTCTTGGACTGGTCGAACCAGTGCTAGGACTAGTTGAACATAGCCTAAGACTAGTCGAAAAATAAACTATGCACTTATAAAATAAGCCAATTGAATTATGTATTCAAAATGACCTATCCTAAGGTCAATCTAGGGTCATTCATACCTTATACATGATGTACGAACATTGAATATTCTTTTTGCTTCAGTTGATAGTCGTTCTTTGAAGTTCACGAAGCTTGAGATCTTGACATATGATGAAGCTTGAACTTGAGACTTTTGAAGCTTGAGCTTGAAGTTCAAAGTAAAGAACTTTGTCTCGACTTGGATGAAGCTTGAACTATTGAAGCTTGAAAGATTGAATTCACACTTGGTGTTGTACTTGAACATGAACATGTAATCTTGCACTTGAAGTTCTTGAGATAAAAACCTTTGTTCTTGTACATGAGAAGCACATTCTTGAATATGTAGATGCGCTACACAAGACACAAATTTCAAGAGGTTTTGACACTACAAAATTTGACAATCATAGGAGCTAGAAAACATAGTACTTACACTCTCGGATGGGACAGGCTTGCAATTGTCCAGTCGGAGGACTTGAAGAGTGGCAGTATAGTTTAGACAGCGGGAGTCTCTGTCGAGCATCGGGTTACCAACTTCCTGCAGCCATCCTAAAACTCGAGAGATAATCTGACTATCTGACATGTTGACAACTTCGAATCTAGAGGCATTTCAAATCAACCATAATTCCCAGCAAATGAATGAGGGGGTGAGTCCCAATAGTTGTTTAAGACGAGATGAGTGGGACACCCTCGAGGACTAATACATGATTCTTTGTTGTATTGATTGATTGGAAACGAGGGGAGTATTGAAGATGCGGGAGAAATGCATCCAAACCTCACTAGCTATGATCCCAAAGCAGAACAAGTGATGGAGATCTTCCTCTTGGTGAGTAGGGGCAAAGGGCTGGTGAGATTGTCTAGGTGAGGTGGTCTGCGTTTGAGGAGGGCCACTCGACTTGCGCTGTTGTGTGTGTGTGTGTGGTGTGGGGGGGGGGGGGGGGGGGGGGGGGGGTAACAATAGTGTTGGGGAAGACATGTGTCTATGTGTGTGTATATCAGTTTGATCCAAAACTTCCGTGGCTCAGTAGAAGTTTTCAACCATAGGTGTCCAATTCATATTGTTTCCTATGTTGTGGTCCACTTGAGCCTTTAATTTACCTTATTTTGTGACTCATCACCTAAAATGATTGTTAAAATGGATGGATGGTGTGGTAAAACACATGCATTAATGTGAAATTGAATTGCATACTGAGTTTTCTTTTTGTTAGCTTGTTAGTACAGCCCCACTGTCAGTTCACACTTCATTGTTAGCCACCCCCACTAGGGATCATTTACCTTATTTTGTGACTCATCACCTAAAATGATTGTTAACATGGATAGATGGCATGGTAAAACACATGCATTAATGTGAAATCGGATTGCATACTGAGTTTTTTTTTTTTTTTTTTTTTTTTTTTTTTTTTAATAAATTTTTTAGCTTGTTAGTACACCCCACTGTCAATTCACACTTCACTATTAGCCACCCCCACTAGGGATCGATACCAAGACTGCATACTGAGTTACTCAGTAGGCTCTTATCTTACTGAGTAAATTTTGTTGGGCCTACTGTGAATGTATGTGGTTTATCCACACTGTCCATCCATTTTTCCAGCTCATTTTAGGGTTGATCCAAAAATTGAAGCTTATCCAAAGCTCAAGTGGACCATACCACAGGAAACAGTAAAAATAATGATTTCCTCCATTTAAACCTTGTTAGGCCCACAGTAATGTTTATTTGTCATCCAACCTTCATATAAGATCGCACGAACATGGATGAATGTACAAAACAAATATAAGGTTGATCCAAAACTTCCATGGCCCTCAAGAAATTGTCAACGGTAGACATTCAATTCACACTGTTTCCTATGGTGTGGTCCATTTTAGCTTTTATATGCTTTAGTTTTGGGAAAAGGCCCTAAAATCATCTGGTAAAATGTATGGACAGATTAGGTAAAATACATAAATCATAGTGGACCCCACATAATTACTCAGTACCCACTATAGCAAAACAAGAGCTTATCCGGCACATTGGGCAGACCTTTCACCAGCGCTATGTACAACAGAGCACCGACAAACTTCTCTCTATATATACAAAAAAAAACCCTAACTTTCATTTCGATCCCAGTCCTCGACTCTCTCCTTTTACTTGCCCCCGACTCTCTCTCTCTCTCTCTCTCTCTCTGTGTGTTGATGTTGGCCATTACACAGAACGAAGATGATGGAATTTGCCTAATCTGCCCTTCTCCTTCTCAGATCTGTAGTAACTCTCTCTCTCTCTCTCTCTCTCTCTCTCTCTCTCTCTCTCTCTCTCTTCCCCTCGAATCTCGACCCTTGATCTCTACAGATTCATGTCCTCAAATCTCTAGATCAGAACTCTAGGGCCCATTCTACACTTCGTAATTGGAATTCGCTGGTTTTCATGAAATGGGATAATCGATTTTTTATGTTTGGCTGTAGTTTGCAATTTGTTAGGGGTTTGAGAGAATGAGAGAGACAAAGAATGGTGACAAAATTCGAGACAGAGTAATAGGGTAAAGGGGCCGAGCTTCCACAACAATAGGCCATGGATCCTAACGAGCCTCCATAGTGGTGTCATCCAGCTTTGGGATTACAGGATGGGGACCCTCATCAACAGATTTGATGAGCACGATGGCCCTGTACATGGGGTCCACTTCCACAAATCTCAGCCACTCTTCGTCTCCAGAGGTATATCAATCACCTCTTACACTCTCTTTGTGCTGCCCTTTTCCTTTTTAATTAGCGTTTCATTTCATGGTTTCTAGAGGTCATTTGCTAATGAACAATGCTAGTAATGAGACAACTTTATTATCTCCAAGCACATCCAAAATTGTTGCACAACTTTGTCTAAAATCGTAACTTTGAATTCTCTTTTGGATTGTGTGTTTATGTTTATTTTAGGATGTAATATATTTTGGATGGGTCTCGAGTCTATGTATATAACCCTAGCCCTGAATTCTCATGTGTTGGTAATAGATATTTGATTATTCTTATTTTAAGTTGTTTTAATGCCCTAATTTGTGTTTTCTGCATTTTGTATTTTGAAATTGTGTAGCCTAACCTTTTCCCTTTCACAAAATTCTCTTTTGGTTGTAATTTTTACTATCACTTGATGTTGTTGTTTCACCATTGCTCGATGCAAGGCCTAATCATCTTTAGGTGAAGATAGAAGCCCAAATCCTGGAAATTCCTTCAATTCCCAAAAACTGCATTTTGCTGTACAGATTTGTTTGAGGATTTAGTTGGACATCTTCTGCCTTGAATACATGATTTTCTTTCGTCTTTCTTTTCGAATTCCTTCACTATTCTTGAGCTAGACAACTCTCATTTAATCTCACGTTTTTTTTTTTTTTCACCCATACCTGTATTGGTTATTAAAGAATTTCATCATTTTTAAGCCCTTCTTCTTTACCTTTTCACAGAAATGGGTTGCTTTTCTTATGGTGTAATGATATATGCTTATTCTATGCTATCTCTTTCTTTTTTCTTTTAACCTTTCCTTCACACCATCTTCAAGGCCGATCGATTCCTTTCCATTTCCAGAGACAGGAATGTTGCTTCTAGTTGGAGAGCAGTGAACGCAACAGACAGGAGCACCATGTGCCAATGTGGTGGGTCCTATGGCGAATGTTCCCTGCCCAGAAATCAAGTTCGTTTGCTCATAAAGTGGACCATGCGTGTCCATTAATGTAGATTAGTTTTCCTTTTTTGGACAGTCCATTTTTTATGCGTGTGTGGCCCACTTGATGAGCGAATCTGCCTCATATTTTGCCTAAGTTAAACAGCCTGGAGCCCACACAAGAAGTTCGGTCCTACAGTGAATGTTCTTGTCCAAATATCAAGCTAGTCTACTCATAAGGTGGGCCATGCGTATACACAAATCCGGACTGTTGATCTTCCTTTCTTAACTGTCCATTTTTCTATATATGTGTGGCTCACCTGATGAGTGAACCCACCTTATTTTTTGTCTGGACCATCCAAGAAAAGCAACTTCAATCATATGATGAGTTTGGATCATCGAATGAGTTGAATCATATGAACAATTTGGATCCACCGAATAGCCCAAGCATGTCAAATCCGCCGAAATGACCCATCCAAGAAAAGCAACTTCAATCATATGATGAGTTTGGATCATCGAATGAGTTGAATCATATGAACAATATAGATCCATCGAATGTCCCAAGCATGTCAATGTTTTTTATCCATCGAAATGGCCCATGTCAAAGGTTTAGATCACTAGAAATGGGCCAAATCATATGAATTTGGATTGTTGTAAAAAGAAACCTGACTATTTGAATTTTGTATCAAACAGAGGAGGGTCCTACAAAATTAATGATGTGGATTGTTGTAAAAGGTTTCGATCACTAGAAATGGGCCAAATCATATGAATTTGGATTGTTGTAAAAAGAAACCTGACTATTTGAATTGTGTATCAAACAGAGGAGGGTCCTAGAAAATTAACGATGTGGATCACTGAGAACCAACCTCAAATATTATGAATAGATGGATCAACCTAACATATCGATTGGGTTGGGTCATAGAAAGAGTCTTCAATCATATGATGAGTTTAGATCACTAACAACAGCACGAATCATATGATGCATTTCGATCGCTGAATGAGTCAAATTAGATAAGAAGTTCAAATCCGTTGAAATGGCTAAAACACGTCAAAGGTTTTGAACCATTGAAATGGCCCATGCATGTCAAAGGTTTGGAGCATTAGAAATGGGCCAAAACATATGAATAGTTTGGATCATTTGTAAAGCTGAAGAGGATCCTACAAAATTTAGGGCATGGATCAACTTAGAATATCCATTGCCATGGATCATGAAAAGTAGCTTCAATCATATGATGAGTTTAGATCATGAAAAACAGCTTCAATCGTATGATGAGTGTCAATTTCAGAATGAGCTGAATCATATGAACAATTTGGATCCACAGAATGGCCCAATCATGTCAATGTTTTTTATCCATCGAAATGGCACATGTCAAAGGTTTGGATCACTAGAAATGGGCCTAATCATATGAATTTGGATCGATGTAAAAACAAACTTAACTATTTGAATTGTGTATAGAACTGAAGAGGGTCCTACAAAATTAATTGTGTATAGAACTGAAGAGGGTCCTACAAAATTAACGATGTGGATCACTGAGAACCAAGCTCAAATATTATGAATATATGGATCAACTTAACATATCCATTGGGATGGGTCATGTAAAGACACTTCAATCAAATGATGACTTTATATCACTAATAGTAAAACGAATCATTTGTTGCATTCAGATCGCTAAATGGGGTGAATCATATAAGAACTTCAATTCACTCAAATGTCCCAAGCACGAGAAAGGTTTTGATCCATTGTTTTAGTAAATTGTTTGCTTTGTATTCTAAATTCAATAAACTGATTACTATTATTTTTGTTATTATTTCCCATGTTTTCCTTTAGAGAATTTCGGTGCGGGTGATGGCGGATATGTGGCTCAAGCCCATCCGGAATCTAGATGTGAAGTTACCAAAGCAAATGTAGGTGAGGAAATCCATCTTTGATAATGTTGTATCCAATTTTTGTAAGTGTAGTTAGGATTATGTTCCCATGTGATTAGAGAAATTAAACTTTGATACTTTGACAGACCCTTTTATCTTTAATGGAAGGAATAAGATGTTATATGAATCACTTCTTGTATTGATCAATGCAGTTTAGCTATTTAATATAATACAGTTGGTTTCTTTAAAAGATTTCCCTCTGAAAGCATGTGTGAGGCTTTCTGGAAGGAGGGATGATTGTGATGGATTTGAGAAGCCTGCTTAATTGTTTTTACTTGTTTGCTTCAGCGAGTGTATCTGCATCTAAACCTGGGTAAGCTCTGCTTCTCTATATCCTTTTGCTTATACTTTCATCTTTTTTATTTCTTCCTTGTCTTTTGTATAATTTCTTCTCTCTATGTTGGGATCTCTATGTTGGGCCCCAACAATACATCCAATCGTTGGGAATTAGGGACTGATTTAGGTCTATGGGGCTATTAATTTGTCTCGGGAGGAATAGGTAAAAGAAACAGAAAATTGGATGGATTTTATCATGTCTGGGGGCCTGTAGTAGACTGGGGAAAGTGAGAGAAGAAACAGGAGACTGGATATCCTGTTCACAAGGAAGCTGAACCCAAACTCCAATGGGGAACCGTATGCAGAAACAGGAAAGTTTATTACACCTGAATTAGGAACTCTTTGCAGCAGATTTAGAATTCAATAAAATTCTTCTAATTGCAGATAAAACATAGAAGCTAGAATTTAGATATGAAAATATAACACTCATCAAGTCTGATGAGCATGTGGAACTGATCGACATTGCCAATCTGAAGATCGGTGTAAAGGTGCAAAAGTATCATTTGCAATTTTCTCATTGTTGTTGTGCACCAATTCATTGATGGGATTTCAACAATTTTCTCAGAGCTCCTCTCTACCATGAGAAGAGAAAAAGGAAAAGGAAAAAAAAAAAAAAAAAGCACCCATGTGGATATAGATCTAACAACATTTTAGCTAATCAATTAGAAAAGAGTAAAGAAACATATGCTTTATTTCATTGAAAATAAATTTCTTTTTCCTTTGACAAAACCAACTATATTTGATACATGTGACAACAAAATACAGACATCAACAAAACAAGATACAAGATACAACGGCTTCGAGAATCAAATAGAAGGATGATCACCTTTGGTTGTAGCTTTGAGATGTTAACTATCGTGAGTTTTGATAAGTTACACAAATTTACGTTCTTGAAACAAACATTGCCAAACCCATCTAAACAGTACAAGCCATGAAACTACTTTTGATTGCAGAATTAGAGAATACTTTATGGGCTTCACATAAATCTGAAGTCCGCGAGCAGAGGAACTACAATTGAGGACCTGAATGGATACTAGTAAACAAATCTAGCCATTTGTAGATTATGCTAGCTTGACATAGCTTCCACAATTTTCGAGCTTCCATCATTTTGAGAGGTTCGTTTGCCATTGCTGCAAAGTTCTCTGCCCCACTTTCAAGCTCTGCTTATTGAATAGGCTTCAAATGTAGATTAGTAGTCAGCTGAGGACCTCTGTTTCTTAAGCGCTTAGGGGCTGTAATCTTTGCAGCCTTTTTTCCTTTTTTTGTTTCCTCTTTGTTTCCTTTCTTGTCTTTCCTTTTTCTGTATCTTTTTCTTTTTAATGAAGTTGTCAGCAATCTCTGCAGCCTTTTTTCCTTTTTCTGTTTCCTCTTTCTTTCCTTTCTTGTCTTTCCTTTTTCTGTATCTTTTTCGTTTTAATGAAATTGTCATCTTTCAAAAAAAAAAAATGATTTGAAGCTTAAAAAGAGAATATAATCTGCCCATTCTAAAGGTTGGAAAATTCTATTAAGATCCGATAATGCTTTAGACTGGAAATTGATTCTGGATCAAGCATTGATATTTAATCTCCATCGCATGTGTATTCATGTAAATGTAAAAAGGACACTTCTCCTATTTGTTAATAAAAATTCTAAGCATGTCACAGTGAGACCTTTTTATGCATCATAATAGCTAAAACTTGAATTTGGGGACTGCCAAATGGACTCCATTTTTGTTTGCTTTCTTGGCCCAATAAATCTTTGTGGTAGGTTGAGTTTCAGGGGTGCACTCCTGGTGAATTTTGGGGCAACTTATATGGAATGTCAGTCCTAATAAAAACACGACTAATCTAGAACACTTGCTGTATATTCCCATGTCATTTATTATCTAAATAAAGTATTATTTCTGATCTTGTGAAATTCCCGCTCGAATTCATCTTTTGTTGCAAATTTCTTTAGAAAGTAGAAATCAATTATCGTTTCTAACTTTTGATGCATTGATGATCTAAAAAAATATGTTCTTTATATATATTATAATATATATTATATATATATATATAGATATATATATATATATCTATCTCTATAATATCTATATTTATGGGATATGATTGTAGGATGTGCATTTCCAATATTTAACTGAAAGTTGCAACTATCGACTAAAAATTTCACAGCAAAATTTTATTTTGTCATCCATAAATTTTCTCCTCCTCCAAGTCAATCCATTGGTCATAGAGAAATCAACTGTGACAAGTAAAATTTCTAATTTCCCCAATTTTAAGTGATTCTTTTTATACTATTTTGATTTGGGTCATTATCTATTTTGAATTTCTCATTTGGTTTTTTTTTTTTTTATTTCTTGAATTTTTTTTTTTTCAATTCATGCATTAATTGCTGGTTGTTGGATTTTATCATTTTACTTGGATGGTTTGTTATTATTTTGATGTGAATATTTGGATGTGTTGTCAAGACAAATTGCAATTATTTGTACTTATAAACTGAAATGACCAAATTGTAATTTCCTTGCTTCTAAATATACACTTCAAGTCATGATATTAGTTTCCTCTAATGGTATTGTAGCTTGCCCAATTTTTTCAGTCACCCATATCTGAGGGACCTATTTTCTGTTTTTTGTAACCAACTTTTAGATTGAAATCTTGTATTGATTTTATGATACATTACTAGCATTCTCTAATCTCTCTCTCTCTCTCTCTCTCTCTCTCTCTCTCTCTCTCTCTCCTAATGCAGTTGTTGCTTTAATGGATATAAAGAACGAACTGAATGACCTGCACAATGTATTGGAGAACTTGGATATCAATTCAGTTGATCCTTGTGGCCGGAGGATGGTTACCTGTTCTTCTGATGGCTATGTCTCAGTTCTGTAAGATACTACTGCTTAAATTGGGCAAAAACCCATGATCATCTATCCTTTTATCTCACTCTAACATGCTCATTTTATGATTTTCTCTTTTGGGTTTTAATGCTATCAGCGGGCTACCTAGTCAGAGCTTGTTTGGGAAATTGTAATGTAACTCTCTTAATGAAATGCAATTCATACATCATTTATCTGATTAGTTGTTTGGACATCTACAAGTCAGTCGGTTTGATATTTGGAATAATTCCTTGTCCATCATTTATCTTCAATGATTTAGTTGCAAATTTTGGCAGATTGCTCTCATTGCATGATGCAGTTAGTGAATTGGATTAATTCTGTTGTTAACTCTCAATGCTAGTTTCAATCCACTCGGTCAAAAGTTCCCTTTGATTTCCTGATTTTGCATTGTTGTTTATTGTCATCATGAGTACTTTTCAAGGACTTGGACAATGGTTCTATTTATGACCTTTCTATGCTGAGGTGACTCTCCTGTCATCAGCAAACATTATGTCATGAATGCATGATGACTTCAATTTCCATGAGCATACCTGAGATTGTAGAAGTTTGCTAAACCTACACTACCCTCCTTTGGTCCACATGCACCTCTACTTGGGGATCCACATGCCAACTTGGCAAATGTTATCCATGTATCAGGTGTGAACAACATTGTAGATTAGCCAGAAACTAAAAGATAGCACTTTTGTCAACATTAGCACTTTTTTTTTCTTACATTCTATTTTATATTTCCTCTTTTTCTTCTAAAGTTTGTAGCTGAAAGATCCATTCTCAATTGCATTTTGTCAATTGTTTTGCAGTGCAAGTTTGATCATTGCATCATATCATATTGTCATGAGTTTCTAAACATTTGGATTTGTTCTTCTCTTTAGATGGTCTTCCATGAATACATGACAGATGAGCATTCTTATGTATATCATATAGTTACCAGCATCAACCTGTACCCTCAGACCTTTTTTGGATATCTTATCTGAAATGATTTCAGGAAACAGGATGGGTGCCTCGGCAACTTATTGCCCAGGATGAATATATATGAAAATATTGTAGGTGTTGTTCCACTTCATCTTAAAAGGTTTAGATAGACAGACAAATATCTAGATTTATCTTTCTCATGCTCGTTGAATTTTTTTAAACAAATATATTTCTTCCTTCTAATTTCAGAAAATATTGATGAATTGGACAGAGTATCTATGTGACTTCTACTAATGGAAATGAGAATTTTTCATATAACGGAAACAAAGGTTCAACAAATGGGTATGCAAATCTATTTACAACTGGGGAATTTTTGAACTGGGTTTTGCATCATTTGATGTTTCTGGAAAAGCCTGCAGTTGTTCCTTGCCTGATATGGTGTTTCCACAGGAGGAGCAATCATACAGTCACAACCTCTTAATGTTTTGGAAAAGACTAAGTGCATTCTTTTGATTACACAACTGGCTCGAAGTACTTTTTAGAATGGTGCGATCGTACCTATACAAAAAGAAACTTGAGATTGTGTGTGCATGGTGTGGGTTTACACTCTTATATAGTTGAGGTTGCCATCGTAAATAATATTAAGATGCATCTCTGTTTAATTAATTTCAATCCATTCATAGCCCTTGATTACATACAGATCTTTCCTTCAAAGAAGGAAATAAGGAATGGCATAGAGAAGCCCTCTTATGGAATTACCGTGATCTTTCCTTCAAAATATTTTGTTGTAGGTGAAATGGTTCTGTTTAATTTGGGAGACAAGCTTCTTGAATGGTACCCTGAGCTTACATTTTTTGTTTTCGTTTCAAATTTCAGGCAAAAGCTCTTGCGGAGAAAAATATGCGTGACATTCTTGTTCAAAGGGAGCAAGCAGAGAGAAATGTAAAATATATGTTCACAGTCCAGAAACTCAAGGATTTTCAAACAGCTGCTCTCAAGGCCAGGAATAGCTACGACTCATTCCATATTTTTGCTAAGCAGGGCCATCTTAGTAAGCATTTGATTTGATTTATTATTATTTTTATTTTTTTAATTTTCGTCTTTTCTACTTCTACATGGACGGATAGTTTACATTGGCATGCCTGTAAGTGTTTTAAATTTTCATTTTCATGGGATTTTTTAGCCAAGTCATTCCAGTTGGCATTTAACATAATCGAAATTGATTGTAAATGTTTAATTAGTTATGAGAAAATTGTTAGTTCCAGGCTTCCAGCAATTCTTTCCTTTTGCTTTACACTTTGCTTTTTCTCTTAAGGATAGTTTCTGATCAGCGGTCTGTTTGATATTGATTTTATTTGTTAAGCCCAATGTTTCTAATTAGAGGCAGCATGGTATTTGGGCAGCACTTTATATGAACAATCTAATAACTTTTTTATTAAAGCATTTATGGTTAGGAACATATGATGCATCTTCAGTCCTGCATTTCATGTATCACTAAGTGAAAATTAGTATGTTGAACTAAGATTACTGTAGTGGTTTTCTGTTCCAAATGAAGCCACTACCCGAGCAGTAAAGATTTTTTTTTTTTTCTACTATAAATGTTCTTATATTTTGTAACTTGGTTTCCCCGAACCAGAATGAATGCACTACTCCACCAGGATACAAGAACATGGAAAACAGTGACAAGCCTCTCTTTTTTAAGGAGTTGAAGAAGTTATGGGACAACGAGAGCGGTAATCTTCTATGGGGAAAAGGGACGGTTCTCTTTATCCAATACCTTAATGATCGATGATTCTCTTTACAAGGCCCTTAAAAATCTGGTAATTTTATTATGAGAAGTATCACATACAACCAACTGTAGGAATTGAGGTTTGCTAGCTCCGAACACTTGTCGGAGCCCTTCACATCCATGTGCAGGCATGTGTCATAATTTGAAGATGCGTTTGATATTATCTTTCCATCTAGTTAGCTACAACAATTAGATCTTCTGCCATGAAAAGATGATTCGGCCAATTCACAACTTAGGTGTGTACCATATCATATTAAAACTTTTACAGCCAGATATATATTTTAATTATCAGTTTACCTTGTAAATTTCTATCCATCTGAAATGCTCTCTGTGTAACGCTCTCTCCCTTTTGCTATTTGTAACTGTTGTGCCATAGAATACCCAAGCACGATATGATGGGTTTTTTTTGACCTATCATCCTTTTGCAACTGGGATGCGTAAGTCCTTTCACAACTGGGATGTGCAAGTCCTTTCGCAACTAGGATGCGGAAAGGAGTTTCCTAAAACTATAAAAAAAGGGTCCCTAGGGTTTTTCTAGGTATGTTGTGTTGATGAGAAAAACACAAGAGGGCTATCGAAGGTGAGAGAGAGGGGGGGAGAGAGAGAGAGAGAGAGAGAGAGAGAGAGGAAGCTTGTAGAAGGGAGGTTATGTTCGTGGAGGTGATTTACGGTGCAGTCTATATCTCAGCGCTCCTACGTCCTCGTAATCGATGAGATCTCTTTGGTTTTCTTTATTCTTTCATTGTTCATCCACTCCTGTGTGAGTGAAGAAGGTTGTAAACGTTTTACTTCATAGTGGATTGTTGATCTGGACGAGGTCCCGTGGTTTTTACCTCTTTGAAGGTTTTCCACGTAAAATTCTTTTGTGTGGTGTGTGATTGATGCATTGATTATCTTCATTGTTTTATTATCCATAATTCTAGTTTGTTCTGGAGGGCTAAATCCTAAGGTTTTGTGCAAGGGCCCCAACAAAGTGGTATCAGAGCTAAGTTCATTGAACGGGTAAGGATCGGTTTTGAATTATGGAAGGTGGCTCAAGAATGATCAGTCTCAATGGTTCTAACTGGACCATATGGAAGGCTAAGATGGAGGACTTGCTTTATTGCAAGGACCTATATTCTCCAATCTTAGGCATATCAGCAAAATCCAAGGATATGACTGATGATGATTGGAAGAAGACGGACCGAAAGGCGGTGGGGTTTATTAGACAATGGTTGGATGATTCTGTGTTCCACCATGTGTCTACAGAAACCTCAGCCGCTAGCCTATGGCTGAAATTACAAGGGCTGTATGAGAGGAAGACAGCGGGTAATAAGATTTTTCTGATAAGGCGACTTGTGATCTCAAATTCAAAGATGGTGGTTCTGTGGCCGAGCACATGAATGAGGTCAGCAATATAGCGAACCAACTCACCTCTATGAAGATGGTCCTGGATGATGAATTGTAGGCTTTACTATTGCTTAGTTCATTGCCTGACAGTTGAGAGACATTGGTGGTGTCTCTAAGTAACTCCGCGCCAGACGGAAAGATATCCATGGAACAGGTGACTAGCTGTCTCTTCAATGAAGAGACAAGGAGGAAGTCTCAGGGGTCTACTCAGCAAGAGGTTCTTGTGACACAGGAACGGGGGAGAGGAAGAACAGGAAGGGCGAGAAGGCCCGAGATAAATCAAGAGGCAAGTCGAATAACAGAAAAGATGTTGAATGCTGGAATTGTGGCAAGAAGGGCCAATACAAGCATGAATGTCATGGTAAGAAAAACGACAAGAAAGGAATAGGGAAGGAAGATGAATCAGATTCCACCGCGGTCGCTTCAGATGGCGACGTTGTAGTTATTCTTTCTGTAGATCATGACGTATGTCTCATGACTACGAGTCAGGACACCGACTGGGTGATAGACTCGGGAGCTTCTTTTCATGCAACTCCACATAAGGACTTCTTCACAAGCTATAAGTCAGGTGACTATGGGACTGTGAGGATGGAAAATTCTGGCGTATCGAAGATCGTGGGAGTTGGTGATATTTGTGTGAAGACCGATGTGGGCTGCACATTGGTTCTTAGGAATGTGAGGCATATCCTAGACCTTCGCCTCAACTTGATGTCGACGGGAAGGTTGGATGATGATGGCTATGAAAACCGGTTTGCTAGTGGGCGATGGAAGCTCATCAAGGGTTCATTGATTGTGGCAAGAGGAAAGAAGTGTTGCACCCTTTACAAGGCAAGTGTCAGTATGTGCAAGGGTGGGTTGAACGCAGCGGATGATTTAGCTATTAACATATGGCACAGGCGTCTAGGCCACATGAGTGAAAAAGGGCTTCACGTACTAGCAAAGAAGCGGCTCCTTCCAGACGTGACAGGTACACCTCTCCAAACCTGTCTTGATTGTTTATCAGGGAAACAACATAGAGTTTCATTTGTTAAACCTGCTTCTCATGTTAATAAAGTGCATGCATTAGATTTGGTTTATTCTGATGTTTGTGGTCCTATGAGGATAAAAACCTTGGGTGGGGCATTGTATTTTGTCACTTTTATAGATGATGGATCTAGGAGGGTTTGGGTTTATGCTTTGAAATCTAAGGATGAGGTCTTTGGTGTGTTTAAAATGTTTCATGCTATGGTCGAGAGAGAGACAGGTAGACCATTGAAGTGCATCCGTAATGACAATGGTGGTGAATACATTGGCGATTTTCATGAGTATTGCAAGTCCCTGGGTATACGGCATGAACAGACGGTTCCGAAGACCCCCCCCCCCCCCCCCCAAAATAATGGTGTAGCTGAGCGAATGAATCGCACCATTGTTGAGAGAATCAGATGCATGTTATCCCATGCGAAATTGCCCAAGACGTTCTGGGGAGAAGCAATGCACACGGTGGTGTATTTGATAAACAAGTCTCCATCAGCCCTATTGAATGGAGAAGTACATGAGAAGGTGTGGACTGGACAGGATCCATTGTACAGTTATCTCAGGGTGTTTAGATGCAGGGCATCCGTTCACGTACCAAAGGACGAGAGGTCCAAGCTCGATATGAAGATCAGGCAGTGTGTGTTCTTGGGGTACGGTGATAAAAAGTTCGGTTATAGATTGTGGGATCCGACCGAGAGGAAGCTCGTTAGGAGCAGAGATGTGGTTTTCTTTGAAGATCAGTGTGTAGAAGACATTGGTAAGTCAGAGAAGAATCAACCTAGTTCAGGTGAGCTAGAGGACACGGATCCGATTATTCCTCCTGTGGTGCCTGATGACGGGGGAGTACAGCAAGGTGCAGAGGACGAGGGAGTTCCTTCAGAAGATGGACCATGGGAGCAGCCCCCACTTGATCCACCTGTTGAGCCACAGGTGAGGAGGTCATCTAGGGACAGACAACCATCCAAGAGGTACTCGCCACATGAGTACATTATGCTGACTGATGGGGGAGAGCCAGAAGATTATTCTGAGGCCCTAGCCGACGAGCATAAGGGAGAGTGGTTGAAAGCTATGCAAGAGGAGATGGAATCCTTGCATAAGAACCACACCTATGACATGGTGAAACTGCCTAAGGGCAAGAAAGCTTTGAGCAACAAGTGGGTGTTCAGAAAGAAGGTTAAGCAGAAGAATTCACAGACAAGGTTCAAGCCTAGACTTGTGGTGAAAGGTTTTGGTCAAAGGAAAGGCATAAACTTCGAGGAGATATTCTCACTAGTGGTGAAGATGACATCCATACGGGTGTTGCTTGGGCTGACGGCTAGCATGGATCTGGAGATAGAACAGTTAGATGTTAAAACTGCCTTTCTCCATGGTGACTTGGAAGAAGAGATTTACATGCACCAACTAGAGGAGTTCGAAGTTAAGGGCAAGGAACATATGGTGTGTAGGCTGAGGAAGAGTTTGTATGGGCTGAACAAGCTCCACGACAATGGTACAAAAAGTTCGACTCGTTTATGTTGAAACATAGGTATGACAGAACGGAGTCGGACCACCGTGTGTTCACACGCAAGTTCTCAGATGGTGATTTCTTAGTTCTGCTATTATACGTTGATGACATGCTCATCATGGGAAAAGACATCAAGAAGATTGACAGGATGAAACGGGAGTTGGGCAAGTCTTTTGTGATGAAAGACTTGGGCCCGGCTAGACAGATCCTAGGAATGGAGATAACCCGTGACAGAAGCAGCAGGAAGCTCTGGCTGTCACAAGAGTGGTATATTGAGAAAGTCCTAGAGCGGTTCAATATGAATGCAGTGAAGCCGGTCAATACTGCACTAGATGGTCACTTCAGATTGAGCGACAAACAGTGTCCTAAGACTAAGGCAGAGGTGGAAGAGACGCAGAAGATATCCTACGCGTCAGCTGTAGGAAGTTTGATGTATGCTATGGTGTGTACATGCCCAAACATAGCATATGCGGTTGGTGTTGTCAGCCGGTATCTTACCAATCCTGGCAAAGAGCATTGGGCAATGGTGAAGTGGATATTGCGGTATCTAAGAGACTCATCCAGGTTGAGCCTATTGAAAAGGCCCAGCTATATGTCCTAGAGGGGGGGTGAATAGGACTATGCCAAATAAATCTTATAACAGCGGAATTAAAAAAACAATATGATAGCCAAAATAAATCACAATGCAGGAAAGTAAAACAACCTCAAAAATCTGATCTTGAGGGATTGATACAAATGTTATTCTAAGGACAACCTTTCACCAAAAACCAGAGTTTATGGTAGGACAACCTTATTTCTAGAAAGATCTTTGTATCAAATCTCAAACCAAAGAGGAATACAGAATTAAGCACAAATTAAAATAAAGTGTAATCACAAATGTATTGTTCTAGGGACAGCCATACACCATAAAAATGGCAGGGCAACCTTGCTGGAACAACTTTAAAGGAAATTTAAATTCAAGTAGATGAAGGAATAACAGAAAGTAAATTCTAAATTATTACAAAATTCCCACAATGCTTGAATTAAACGATTACAACATCTACCACCACACATACATCCCACAAATGAATATTAAAGATTAGAAATGTAAATCATTCAACCATAACACAAGGGATTATAGTAGTTCGCCTGTGTGTTCACCAACTGTTAAACAACAGCCACACAGAATGCTACTCCACTCCTAATATCCTCACATAGGGGATATTAGCGTTCACTCACAGTTTTCACAGGTTCACCCAAAACCTTTACAATTGTGTCTTTGTCTGTGGGCTTACATAAAAAAAAAACCCAGTTCTGAGTTTTCCTGGCTCTCCTCAGATAACCAATACAACAAGATTTTTTTGGTAAATCTTGAAAGAAACCAAAACAGAAAGAATTTTACAATTAAACGTAAAATACCTGATTAACTCCTTCGTTGTAGCAGCCCGGTAGAACCAAATCAGAGTAAATGATTGAATGTTCAAGTTCAATGTCCAGTACTCAATTACAATGGTTCTAGTTCTAATAGATTTTAAATTAGACCAAATAGGGCTTGTCTTAATTGATTTTAATTCCAAAGAAAGGGAATAACAATTCCTCTTATCAAATTAGATTGGAATAGCAGAAACAAAATCAATTAAATAAAGCTAAAGAAAGAGAGTATCAAATAAGCACACTTAGCTTAGATGGAGCACAAAATTACTTCTCAGAAGTTTGACAAAGATTAGCTTGAATGGATTAATTGATTGCTTATATTCTTCTGAGTTTCGTGCTCTATTTATAGGTGAGTAGATCGCATCTTCGAATGGTCTAAGGAGCTCTTCGACTAGCCAAAGAAATAGCAGATTTCAAAAAAATCGGGCGCGATAAGCTTTAACCGTTTTACAACTGGTCGAAGGCCTCCTTCGACTGGTCGTAGGTCACCTTCGACTGGTCAAAGGTCTCCTTCGACTGGTCGAAGACCTTGTAAATTATCGCTGGACTTTGAATCGAAGATTTACGACTGGTCGAAGAAGCAGTCGACACTGTTCCTTCGACTGATCGAAGACCTCCCTCGACTGGTCGAAGCCTAATAGAATTTATCCGAATTTTGTAACAAACTTACGACTGATCGTGGAATTTCTTGGACTGGTCGAAACAAAGCTAGGACTAGTCGAAGAAAGCCTAGGACAAGTCCCCGAACTGCCCAAACACAAGTGTCATATACATATGACTTATGTATCCAAAATGGCTTACTTCTAAGGTCAACCTATGGTCATTCAAACCCCAATCAAGAAGTAAGGACATTGAAAACATTAGGAACAAGTGACTTAGAAGTTTAAGCCTTGAAGTCTTGATGTAGCTCAACCTCGAAAGTGACTTGAGTTCTATACGAACTACTTTGTACTCTTCTTGAAGTCTTGTATTCTTGAGTCTTGTCTTGAGAGCAATACTTGAAGTCAAGGTTGATCTTTGTACTTGTAATCTTTGCTTGTTGTGAGCTTTGCTTGTTTATGAACGTTGATCTTTAGAAAGAGCTTCACTAATGCAAGTTATATAACAGTGTTTTTGTCACCACTAATTTGACAACATATAGGGATATAAACTATAACACTTACACCTATGCTATGGTGACGGTAAACCTGTGTTAAAGGCTACACAGATGTAGATATGGTAGGTGACATAGACTCTAAGAAGTCTACATCGGGGTTCATGTTCACGTTTGCAGGGGGAGCGGTTTCTTGGCAGAGCAAGCTATAGAAGGTCGTAGCATTGTTGACGACAGAGGCCGAATACATTGCAGTCATAGAGGCATGTAAAGAGATGCTTTGGATGAAAAGGTTCCTATAGGAACTTAGCCTAAAGCAGGAGGAGCACGTAGTCTATTGCGATAGTCAGAGTGCTATACACTCGAGCAAGAATCCAAGTCAACATTCCAAGTCAGAGCACATAGAGATTCGTATCACTGGATCAGGGATACTTTGGAACAGAAGGTGTTACAGCTTAAGAAGGTCCACATGGATGATAATGGGTCAGATATGATGACCAAGGCCTTGCTCAAGGACAAGTTTGAGGTTTGTAGAAACCTGGCTGGCTTACGGAAGGTGAATCCCTCTTGGGTCAAAAAGGGGGAGATTTGATGGGTTTTTTTTGACCTGTCGTCCTTTCGCAACTAGGATGCATAAAGTCCTTTTGCAACTGGGATGCGCAAGTCCTTTCGCAACTAGGATGCGGAAAAGAGTTTCCTAAAACTATAAAAAAGGGTCCCTAGGGTTTTTCTAGCTGTATGTTGTGTTGATGAGAAAAACACAAGACGGCTATCAAAGGTGAGAGAGAGGGGGGAGAGAGAGAGAAGAAGCTTGTAGAAGGGAGGTTATGCTCGTGGAGGTGATCTACGGTGCAGTCTATATCTCAGCGCTCCTACGTCCTCGTAATCGGTGAGATTTGTCTGGTTTTCTTTATTCTTTCATTGTTCATCCACTCCTGCGTGAGTAAAGAAGGTTGTAAACGTTTTACTTCTAGTGGATTGTTGATCTGGATGAGGTCCCGTGGTTTTTACCTCTTTGAGGGTTTTCCACGTAAAATTCTTTTGTGTGGTGTGTGATTGATGCATTGATTATCTTCATTGCTTTATTATCCATAATTCTGGTTTGTTCTGGAGGGCTAGATCCTAAGGTTTTGTGCAAGGCCCCCAACACAATATGTCAGGCATAGAGATAGATGATCCCAAAGAGCAAGAACATGCAGAGAATGCTCATGTAAAACAACTTTATGGAGACTCTCCTGAAGCAGATCCAGAACATGCAGATAGAATTATTATTTAAAACAAAAAGACCCATGCTATTTTCAGTTTGTTTTCATTTCATTTAACTTGTCTTGTATAGGAGGCAATAATCAAGAAAAAATACGAAGGACTGTTACCCAAAAAATGCCACTTAACTCTAAGGTAAATATTCATTCTATTTACAGGGTGTAGAATGCGATCTTGCCATTGATTTGGATCTTATTTATCCTTCTCTTGAATTTTGAGGGTGCATTTGGATGCTTAGTTGCAGTTAGTTGTGAAAATTCAGTTAAACATAGAGGAAAGGACTAAAATGGAGGTGGACTGTTTCAATACATTGTGATGGCCAGCCCTTAAAGGCAATTCCATGTGGTTTGAGTTCGGCTTGAAATAATCTGAATTGTTATTTGGGGTTAGATCTTCATTGTGGATGGAAAGGGGTTATTCCAATGACGGTCATTTCAATTTCATTGAATTGAATGATTTCAAATCAATTGAGCATCCAAATGCAGCCTGGTGTGTGCGATTTATGTTTTTTAGTCTTTCTTAAACATGGTCTTTCCATACTCAACTGGTTTACCGATCTTAAAAAAAAAAAAAAAACTTAACTAGCTTGCCCCATTTGCAACAAACGAGCAAACTGAGTAGACTGAAATGAATTCCACGCTCTTGTATTCATCAGAATTTGTTTGTTGGTTTTGAGTTGCTAAGTCCAAGCTAACAAGAAATTCTAACTGTTGGTTTGGATCCATCCAACTCTGCACAACCATTAAACAATTGAAAATTCAAGGGATGATGACGGCTACCCAAATCCTTGTTTAAGCTCTGTACCTTTGTTATTACGGCCACACTTGCAATGTTGAGGAAGTCAGGGATCTGCTCCCAGCTTACATTTGGAAAGAAGAAATACATACGCATGTGTGTGTATGCATGTGTGTATGTAGATGAAAAATCCTGTCATCCTCCTATGTTTAGAATGTGCATGCATGAATGTGTGTGTGTGTGTGTGTCTTTGCATTTTCTTCTGCATATGGGTGGGTGTGCGTGCCTGCTTCTAACTTTAATGGTCTTTAATGAATGACAGAACTGGGCGAGCAGCAATAGGACCTTTGAACCTCTATCAGGAGGACAATAACTGACTCTAATTCAGGTGAGCAGGGTCATGGGTCCAATCTTCCTGTCAAATGCCTAAGCTACTTGTCATTTTATTCAATTCCTTATACATTTTGAAAAATAGTATTTTATAGATCAGATTTTTCCAAAGCTTTAACTAGATATGCATATCCTACTCAAGGGGTGAGATCATGAATTTGCAAATATTTAATCGACGTATAATAACTTGAATTTTATTTTTAAAATTGTAAAATGTCATTGTAATTTATTTATGTTAATCAAACACTTATGTAAATTATACTTTTCACATTGTCATGTCATTTACTAATGTAATAATAAACAAATAACTTATATCCTACCAAAGTAGTTATCATTCACCTTAATACTTCACCCACCTCAACTTTCCTCACCAACTCTTGTTTTTCACACTTACCTCTACTTTCCTTATCTATATTTACTTTTGATATCTACTTTAACCACATCCATTTTCACATATCTTAACTTTTTATACCAAACTGTCTTATTAATCTCTTTCAATAATTCCCCCCCCCCCCCCCCCCCGGGAATACTTTTAAAATGTATAAATACCTTTAAACTTTATTGCTGCTTGTAAAGACTTTAAATATCATAGACGCTAAGAATTCTTTCAAAGAGATGAACTTGATAATTTACTTCTCTTTTTTCTTCGTGCAGGATTTTAATCAATTGTGCCTAAATTTAGGCTTGCAAGCACTTCAGCCTTTTGACGCCACTCATGCTAGGAGTATGCCATATAGAGGATTTGTTTATTTATAATTCCAGACCATTTTCAATTTATTGTAATAAATATCAAATTTTTCTTTATTGTGTAGTAATATAAACTTTGTTTAATATTCAGTTTTAATTATATTGCAACATTTTTTGTTTCAAATATTAAAAAAAAAATGCAGGTTTTAATAGAATTATATATAATAATAATAAATTACTGGCTTGGACGGGGCTCTCCCTGTGAAAATATATTTAGCAGCGCTTGTCTAGCTCGGCGCTTTTCCATAATTTAAAGTGTTCAGGAGCTACATTTTAGCGGCGCTTGTATATAATTCAGCGCTTCTGTGACATATTTGCGGCGCTCGAACAAGCGCTGGCAAAGTATCTAGCAAATATTTTCCCAAGTACTTTGTCTTGTAGTGACGCAATCCGCCTCCCATTAAGATAGAACCGAAGAAACCCCCTAGACCATCCGTCTTTAGCTGGGTCCTAGTGGGGGTAGAACCCATGCTCCTCCCAACAGCTGGAGGGAGAGGGCGGACGTAGACTGCATCCTACCCTGCCTGGATGGACTGGTCCTGGCAAGTGCTCTGTGGTCTCACTGTGATGTATATATTTTATCCAATCCGTCCACCATTTTAACAGATTATTTTAAATGATGAAATCAAAACAGAGCCAGATACAAGGCTCCAGTGGGCCACAACAAAGAAAATAATAGGATTTGAACGCCCATCATTGAAAACGCCTACCATTGAAAATTTCTTATGGCCAAGCTGATATTAGTGTTTTTCCTTCATTTATGAAAAAGTTTCATGGAAAATAAACATCAAGGTAGGCCCTAAAACGGTTTCAACAGTGCCATATTATCACCACTGCTTCCTGTGGTGTAGCACACTTGAGATTTGAACTTGCTTCATTTTTTTATCTCTTTTATTAAAATGATCCGTTAAAATGGATGGACGGAATGTTTAAAGCAAATACATCACGATGGCCCAAAGAGCCCCTGATGGCCCAAGGAGCCCCTGCCAGGACCGAGTCCGTCATCGCAGGGGAGGACGCAAACCGCTTCCGGAGAGGGCTTGCCTCTCTCTCTCAAGTTTTCCATCGCTTCAAGCATGCATCATGTGCGCGCGCGCATGTGAATGCGCTGCTCCCTCAAATTTTGGACGACATGTGAATAGTCCAATCATGGGTCTAGACAATCCATATTTCCCAATGCCTCTAAAATCATAGGAATTCCCATGATCAACAATACAAATGGTGAAAACTAAAGACAAACACTAGCAACGGCCCACATTGAATGACAGCAAAATTTTATCGATCCCACCCACCGTTGGACTGTCTCAGCGTAAATTTTGCTTAATGACAAACCAATACTGGATCTGACAGATTGGATGGTCCAGATCTTTTCCACACATGACACATTTAAAGTAAATTAGAGATGTGTGTGGCACGTATGTCTATATGTATAAAAATGTACAATTATTGTAATTTGAAGGAGTGAAATATGATATTTAACTAATATATTACACCATAGATTAAAACTCAAATCCTCATTTAGTAATATGAATAACATTAAAATCAAAGCCCCTTACACAAATGAAAGATGATCTTATTAATATCATATTTACATTCCCCATTAAAACACAATCTCATACCATTCTTGCAAGGATCTTCAAAATGTCATTCATGGATGGTCTATGCAAAGGTTCATCTTCCACACAAGCCTTAGCTAAAATAGCCATACACAATGCATCTCCGAGAGGATAATCGGCCTCCTTCAACCCTGGATCCATCAAACTTCTTAATCTCTGAAAACAATTTCCTTCACTTCCACAACCTCCCAAGAATCCAAGGGACTCTTTAAACAAACTCCCATCTAAAGCGTCTTTTCCTGATATGAGCTCAAACAAAACAACCCCAAATGCAAAAATGTCTACTTTAGCTGAAACCAATCCTTCAAGAAGGTATTCTGGTGCAATCCACCCACCTACACTTGCAGCAATATCACTCTTTCCATTTGAAGAATACAGAACCGAAGCGACACCGAAATTCGCAATCTTTGCTCTCCCATCATGAGTTATCAAAATATTCCTGCTATTGATATTCATGTGAACATAAGATGGAATTGAACAATAGTGTAAATAATGAATTCCAACTGCAACATCATACGCTATCTTTGTCCGTCTTTGCCATTGAAGAACGTTAGAGGCATTCAATAGGCAGTCCCTCAAGCAGCTTTTTCCCGCATACTCAAAGACTAGATGGGACTGATGGCAATCATCTCCCCCATAGCACATTCCATGCAACCTCACAATATTTGTATGGTTGATTTTTGAGTACATAGCGACAATCCGGTGAGTCTCTTCAGAATTCATCTGTTTGATTATCACTTCAAAATCACCAATCCTTCCTTTATGAGCAGAGCTACTTATCTTGGTGTCCTCACTAAAATTATTCGTAGCTTCTCTGAGCTCGCCGATACTGTAATTGCATAGAGAATATTTTAGTGTGGACCCCATGGCAAGATCTAGAGATAAACGTGAAATCGGCGTGCTTTTTGCTCCTGAAGCCTCAAACTTCTTGTTCTTCATCTTCTTCATGCATTTGATATAAAACCCACCAGCAATAACCACTGAAAATAAGAAGAGAATACCCGCTGCTGCTCCTATAATATATAATTTGATTTTCCTTGAACTTGGGTCAGTTATTTTGACTGGAATTAGTGGAACAAAAACAGTATTCTGACCTTGGCAAGAATTACTGTGATGGAGATTAATGACTGGGATCCCTTTCAATGGGACCAAAAATGTTGTGTTGGGATAGACAGTCGGCCGGGTTTTGAAACCATTCGCAGCCCATATTTCTTCCTGAGGAATTCCAAATTTCTTTCCCAATTTAGATGGGCCATCACCTTTTATAAAAGGGTAAGTTAAAAGGTAATTGGTGCCGTTGCTACTAGTGGAATTATCTGGGCATGCACATCTTAGTGGGACATGAAGCTCCGTACCGCTGTTAACAGCATTTGGACTATTTGGGTTTGCTAGATGAAGTGTGCGCGCTTTCAATAAGCCTTCGAAAACACCACAAGCAATCTCCGAATAAGACGTCAGTTCGGGAACAGCATAGGTGAGGTTGGCTTGAAAGAACTCACCTGAGCAAGAGCAATTGATTGGAACCAAAACATCGGTCCCTGGTTTGAGAATCGGTGTTGCCGTTGTTAGATTGTTTATGTTGATTAGCCGATTTTGATCTGTGATGTTGAGAAGTCTGGCGATGTCTGAGATGGTTTGGAAGCCGAGTTGGGGGCGGTAGACAATGAATGTATTGCATGAATTGCTGGTGGAATTGCAAGTGTATTGGGAACCTGGGAGGAAATCGTGGCTTGAACAAGGGCTTCCATCGTAGGATTGCTGAGAAGCAATACATCTGAAGAAGATGAAGAAGATGATGATGATGCAAGAAGAGAAGGGAAAAGCCATGGATTGTGGTATCAGTCGCTGTGAAATTGAATGGGAGGGAAGAGACGTGGAGAGGGATGATATTTTAAAGGAAATGCGACCACATATTTTAAAAATGAACCGTTGAAGGAGCTATTTGTAACAAAGACATTGTCTTAACGAAAACTACGATAACGTCACCATACGCTAGTTGAGCTGTGGTAACGCTGGTGCGCATGTGAATTGGCAGGACATTCGCTCGCTACAATACATCTCTACGTTTTTTTTTTACACGGCTGGCCTGTAGCCGTTGGATGTGGGGTCATGTTTCAACGATCCAAACCATTTGTACGATGGGCCTCACTTTAGATGGATGGTAGCCAAAAAGAAAATCTCTACTTTCAAATCCTTGATTATTTTAATTCTTTCCCTTTGTGTATGACCGGTCTCTTTTCGATATTATTCCTTTTTGGGATATCTCCCATCCAAGGTGACACCCAGGTAGAGCTGGTCATCGAGTCGAGTCGGACCGAGTTAGGGCTGACCCGACTCGATCCAATTTTGAAATAGGCTTGACTTGAACTCGACCCGACTCGGTAACGAGTCCAGCATGCCTAACTCAATCTGGCCTGGCTTGTACTAATTCTCACCAAGTCTGACCTGGTCAGAAATACTGAGTTGGGTCAAGTTGGCACGAGTTGGGTTGAGTTGGCAGTGAGTTGGATCGGTTTGCCAAGCTGGTTTACTAAGCAAGGCTACAAGGGCTTGGGCTCAAACACTTGACCCAAGGGTTGAGCCCAAACTTAAAAATATAGACCTGGGGTGTTCAAACTACGTTCAAAATACAGACATTGCTTAAAGTACTCTTGAATCTGGTATAAATGTTTCAATGATCAAAATATTCATAATCATGTGTATGAAATAAACCTACATTTTCAACTACTTCTCATTTCCTCTCCCATTTAGTGGTATGAGATTAGTCATGTAAAAATTAAAATGAGCACATATGCGTTTGTTGCATGTTGCAGTATAAAGAAGACCCCTCCTAGAGCTAGGCATTGAGTTAAGCCAGATCAAGTTAGGGATAACCCTAATCCAATTTTGAAATCAAAAGTAAATAAACCATTTCCATAAAATGAACAAAATAAATAAACATTGTAAAAAATCAAAAGTATGTTTAGAATTTCAGATGGAGTTCCACAACAAATTAATAAACCTTTCATCCATTTAATATCCTCTATATGATTAATGCCTTTGTGGTGTGTAACCCAAGTAACTTTGTCCATAATAGTGATGTAGAACGTGTCACAGATACGTTCCTAGCATGGTTGGGCCAAAAGAAGATGGATCGTAAATTGACCATAACTTTTGATCCGGGTATCGTTATGGGGCGCACAACCTATCGATCTTTACTGAAACGGGCCATCTGAGGTGAACCGACCCACAAGGTGGGTCGCATCTGTCCGTTTCGTCAGAAAGCACGCGCTTTCAACTCAAAAACGAATTTTTAGGAAACTTTTACTATTTTTAGTAATTCCGAATTTTTTAATATTTTTAGAGTTTTAGATTTTCTTTCCTTTTAGAAATAACTTTTAGTTATACTAGGACTCTTCTAGAGAAAGATTTGCAATTTTTATTTTTAGAAACTAGGCCCTAGAAGAGTTTTATTAGAATTAGGATTTTTATTAGAGTTAGAATTTTGCTATTTTTGGTAATTACGAATTTTAGTTTTTTTTTTTCTTTATTAATGGTGTAAGGAGACGCATTAGACAATTATCAATTATTCATTAAGCTATTTCGAATTTATTTAGAATTTATTTATATTTTCTTCTCTCTTTTCTCGTGGATTCGAGAAGTCTCTGTGAGGAGTCCAGAGAAGTTCCGTGGATTCAGAATAGTTATCCTCTTGAGGAAGACGGTGCTCGACCTCACATCCTCCCCTGCGTCAGTTTGGTATCAGAGCGAGGTTTTTGCTTGGATTGATGTCTTCTAACGACGGGTCGGGCAACAATCCCATGAGCGGTGCTCTAGGGAATTTACCTTTAACGGCGGTAGCTTTCGAAGTAGTGCAACGAGAGAATCAGCAAGCCATGCAAGGGCTGCAGGCTTCCATCGACCGCATAGCGGATCTCTTGGCTGAAAACCTAAGACAACTCCGTGTTCATGGTGGTGATCCACCACCAGCAATTGTTGGAATTCGTAATTATACTGATCGTAGGGCGATGCTATTAATGAACCATAGGATGGTTCAAGAATTCAAGATGAAAGTCGATCTTCCTAGTTTTAATGGCCAACTCTACTTCAAGGACTTCTTCGATTGGTTGCTTGAAGTCGAACGTTTCTTCGATTACATGAACATTGTAGAAGAAAAGAAAGTTAAACTCGTGGCATACAAGTTAACGGGCAGAGCTTCAGATTGGTGGGAACAGCTTCAACTCGAACGGGCGAGACAGATGAAGGCACCAATCTGCACGTGGTCGCGGATGAAGAAGTTATTGTGCATGTGATTCCTCCCTCGAGATTACGATCAGGTATTATTCCAACAAAACCAAAATTATTATCAAGATAGTCGATCAGTAAAAGGTTATGCAGAAAAATTTTATTATTGGTCCGCGAAAAACAACTTCATCAAAACGGAGTTGCAACAGACCACAGGATTCATCAGTGGCGAACATGTGACCTCTATAGGAATGGAGAACCAACCCAAGACTTCTAAAGTGGAGGGACAATATCTCATCACTGAACAGGCCTTTGTTAAACAATATGAGGAAACGGGAAATATATATCCATTAGTTGAAAAGAAAAAATATGTGGAGCCTATGAATATCTTAGAGGATTTGAAACCAGTATCGCAGGAGTTCAAGAAGGTTGTGCTCGATGAACTCTCTAATAAATTACCTCCCATACGAGATATACAAAATCACGCTGATCCCATCTCAGGGGCAAGTCCGCCTAATTGCCCACATTATCAGAAAAAATATGAGATCTTGAAGGCAGATGTGAAGGAACTAATCGATATTAGTCAAGTCAAGGAAAGCATGAGTACATATATTGTGTCAACTCAAGAGCTTAATGCCAAGTACAAAAAAAGAGCTAATGAACATCGACGTCGAAAGTTATCTCAGACTCATGTGCCAAGTCTCTTGCGTAACTTGAGGACGAGTTTTTTTCAAGTGGAGGAGTCTGATGTAGAACGTGTCACAGATACGTTCCTAGCATGGTTGGGCCAAAAGAAGATGGATCGTAAATTGACCATAACTTTTGATCCGGGTATCGTTATGTGGCGCACAACCTATCAATCTTTACTGAAACGGGCCATCCGAGGTGAACCGACCCACATGGTGGGTCGCATCTGTCCGTTTCGTCAGAAAGCACGCGCTTTCAGCTTAAAAACGAATTTTTAGGAAACTTTTACTATTTTTAGTAATTCTGAATTTTTTAATATTTTTAGAGTTTTAGATTTTCTTTCCTTTTAGAAATAACTTTTAGTTATACAAGGACTCTTCTAGAGGAAGTTTATTTGCAATTTTTATTTTTAGAAACTAGGCCCTAAAAGAGTTTTATTAGAATTAGGATTTTTATTAGAGTTAGAATTTTGCTATTTTTGGTAATTACGAATTTTAGTTTTTTTTTTCTTTATTAATGGTGTAAGGAGACGCATTAGACAATTATCAATTATTCATTAAGCTATTTCGAATTTATTTAGAATTTATTTCTATTTTCTGCTCTCTTTTCTTGTGGATTCGAGAAGTCTCTGTGAGGAGTCCCGAGAAGTTCCGTGGATTCAGAATAGTTATCCTCTTGAGGAAGACGGTGCTCGACCTCACGTCCTCCCCTGCGTCAAATAGTAACCCCCTCCTCCACCTTCGTCGCTAGAATCATCCTTTGGTTCTCTTTTTACAGCTTGAACTAGTGGAGAACTTTGGGCTGAGTCTGAGCTGGAGGTGTCTAAAAGATGGTTGTTTATCTCTACTAAATCGGATGGTGGAGATGCCTTTCCATCATCCTCATTTATAGATTCAACAAGTTTTGCTCCAGCCTCTTTTTATAATACGATTTGTACGGGATTCCGAACCATCTATAGAATGTTGCGAGACTTTTAAGAAACTTTGATGATTTTTCACTTGGCTTATATCCCGTACCCGTGCCTACTTCGGCATCATGTTGTCTCAAAGGGGGTTAATGTTGTTGTCTGGTCCTGTATACAAATTTCAAGGTTTGTTTTATGGTTTCTTTATAATTTTGTTTTTCTTATTCTCTTAACAGTATGTCTTCTTCTTCTCTATTAATTGTGGGGGCAGTTCCTCTGCTTGACCATTCTTCAATTATAATAGGCTTACTTTTATCTCATGTGGTTGGTTGTATTAATTGTAGGAGAATGGGTGGTGAAAGATACTAAATCATATTAGCACTATAATGCCTTAAAAGTTTATACTAAACCCTAAATTAGTCACACATCCAAGATTAGATAGATTGTAATACTTTCATATTCTCATTTAAATGCCTATACTGAAATTCTGATAGCATCTCCCCCTCTAGATAAGTTAATCTTCAATTTCATTCCGATGTCAAATATCTAAGCAATATAAAGATATTTGACATGAGAAATGAAAAGGAAGAAACATATCCAAAGAGAAATAGGGACTTGGAGCGTAGATCAGGCATGATCATTTAAATAGGTTATATAAAAGCATACTATCTATTTAACTTTGAAGTGTCCAAAATGGGACAATTTGAGTAATTTATATTCCACTAAAAATACACTATATCTATGTTTGGCCACATAGAAATCCTCAAATAGGTAACTAATTGTCTAATTCACAAAAATAAAACACATTAGTCTAACTGTCTAATGTACAATAATAAGTTAAGCAATAAGCAATGTAATTCATACATATTAAGCTAACTATCTAATGCAAAATAATAAGGTAAGCAATAAGCAATGTAATCCATAATTTATGTTAAACCCTAAATTAAACACCGATCCAAGATTGAATAAATTGTAATACTTTCATATTCCCATTTAAACGTCCACACCAAAATTCCGGCATTATCTTCACATGTCTCTCTATATAAGTTCATCTTACATTTCATTCTGATGTCAAATATCTAACCAATGTGAAGATATTTGACATGAAAAATGAAAATTAAGAAATATATCCAGAGAGAAATGGGGAGATGGAGCGCAGATTAGGCATGATCATTTAAGTAAATTATATGAAAGCATATTATTTATCTAACCTTAAATTGTTCAAAATGGGATAATTTGATTGATTTTTATGCCCCTAAAAATATAATATATCTATGTTTGGCCACATAGAAATCTTAAAATGGGCTACTAATTATCTAATTCACAATAATAAGCTAAGAAATAAGCAATGTAATCCATAAATATTAAGCTAACTATCTAATGCATAATAGTAAGCTAAGCAATAAGCAATGTAATCCATAATTTATAAAAATAAAACACATTAGCCGTTTAGGATTTAGGGTTTAGGGTTAGGGTTTGGATTTATGGCTATTTTAGGGTATAGTTTAGGGTTTAAAAATATAATGCATTATAAAATTACCTTTAAAAGTTAAAAATTTGACGAACTACTACAGCCGGGTGGGTGTGGACCGCTGATCGAGCGGCTATGGCCGGGTGGCTGGATGGGTGCGGACTGTTGATCGAGAGGCTGTCGGGACCTGTTCTCAAAGGATGAGGGACGGAGGGAGGGAAGGAGTGGAGAGGGGAGAGAGAAGAGGAGGAGGAGAGTTGTCGGGCTTGAAAGAGGAGGATGAGGGAGGGAGAGGGAAGTTTTAGATTCGGGTAGGGGTAGGGTGCGGGCGAGTAGGGTAGAAAGGGATAGATTTAGGTTTACACACACACATGTGTGTGTATACGTATATATACGTGTGTGTGTGTGTGTATCTGAACCTGAGTCGAGTCAGGTTTTGGTTTGGGTCAAGTCTAACCAGATCGGGTTTTGGGTCGAGTTTGTTGGGATGTGGAGTCACATCTAGACAGGGCTACTCGACCAGTCGAGTGCCCTGCTCGACTGGTCGAGTGGGCCACTCAAGCAGTCAAGGGTTGGCTCGACTCAAAGTCCAGCAAGCATCAGTTTTTTTGTTCCAAGGTGCTCGACCAGTCGAGGCCCATGCTCGACTAGTCGAGGGTCCGCTCGATCAGTTGAGCAGCCTGCTCGACCAGTCGAGGTTACGCAGATTCGTTTTACGGATTTGATACGAACTGTGGAAATTTGAGTCCATTTCGTAAGGGTGCAAAAGGGAAGTTGCCTAAACTATAAATAGGGGTACTTTTCTAGGGTTAATGGGAGTTATTCTAAAGTGTGGGCAAAGAGTTTTTTCTATACATCTAAAGGGAAAAGGTTAGTATATTGCTTCTAATCTTGTTTTTTTTATAGTGGAAGTTTGTACCCATGGTTTTCTACCCTTGCTTGGGGTTTTTCCATGTATATCTTGTCTTGTGGTTTGTTTGTAATGCTTTAATTCTTCTTCTAGATTATATTTCTTTCTATTTATCATTTGTGGGTGAGACCGGAGATTGGATCTCGGTTCACTAGCATTGTTGGCGTGCTGCGCAACAACTGGTATCAAAGCTATTGGTTTAGTTCAAGTGGAAGTGATGACTGAAGAAGGGAAGATAGAATTAAGAAGTTTGATGGTTCAAATTTTGCCTTCTGGAAGATGCAGATGGAGGATTATCTGTATCAGAAGGACCTCTATATTCCTCTAAGAGGAAAAGAGAAGAAACCAGAGAAGATGACAGATGATGGTGGTTTTTATTAGATCGAAGGCTTTAGGAATGATCTGACTCTCTTTGTCTAAGAGCATTGCGTTCAATATATACAAGGTGAAAACCACAAAAGAATTAATGGAAGCCCTAGCGACGATGTATGAAAAACCCTCAGCGTCCAATAAGGTTCATCTAATGAAACAACTATTCAACATGAAGATGTCAGATGGTAAGAGCGTAGCTGAACATCTAAACGAGTTCAATACAGTCACGAGGAAGTTGGAATCCATTGCATTATTTTTAAGACGAGGTCAGGGCGTTATTGATCCTGTCCAGTTTGCCAGACAGTTGGGATGGTTTGGTGATTGCTGTGAACAATTCTTCAAGGTCGACAAAGCTGAAATTTGATGATGTGGCTGGTCTAATTCTCAGAGAGGAATCTAGAAGAAAGGCATTGGGAGTTTCAGGGGATTCAGGGAATGTTCTAAACGTTGAAAGAAGAGGAAGATCGCTGAATAAAAGAGGCAATAAACACAGATGTTATAAGTCGAGGAAGAAGTCTAAGGGACCAAAAGACAAAGACAGGTGTTGGCATTGCGGCAAGAAGGGGCAAATGAAACGTGATTACATGGCGCTTAAGAAACAAGAAGGAAGGTCTCAAGGCAGGAAGGATTCAGTGAATCTATCCGAGGAGAGTGACACAGAGGCATTGATCTTGTCTCTTGATGCAAGGAATGAGTCTTGTGTCATAAACTTAGGTGCTTCGTTTCATGGCACTTCATGTAAGGAAGTTCTACATGATTATGTGTCAGGTGACTTCGGGATAATCTACCTGGGTGATGATGAGTCGTGCAGTATTGTTGGAAAGGGAGACGTTCATATAAATTAGAAAGACAGAACAACTTTAAAATTGAAGGATGTTAGACATGTATCGAGTTTGAAACAAAATTTGATCTCAGTGGGGCAGTTGGCCGATACCGGATATGTGACGATATTCACTAGTGATTCCTAGAAGATTACAAAAGATTCCTTGGTTATATCTCGAGGCAAGAAGGAAGGTACTTTGTACGTGACTTCAGGATCATATATTTCACTCGCAGTAGCATCAATTAGGGTGAATGGGCAGTTATGACATCAAATGTTGGGACATATGAGTGAGAAATGGATGAAAGTACTATTATCAAAAGGGATGCTACTAGGGCTGAAGTTTATTGACTTGGAATTCTACGAGGACTGCGTGTATGGCAAGCAGAAGAGGGTAAGTTTCAAGAAAATAGGACGCGCTCCAAAGACACATCTATTGGATCTTGTACACACTGATGTGTGGGGACCGGCACATGTATCATCTCTTGGTGGCTCACGTTATTTTATTTCTCTTATTGATGATGTTAGTAGGAAACTGTGGGTCTATTTCTTAAAGCATAAATCTGATGTATTTGATGTATTTAAGAAGTGGAAAGTAATGGTAGAAAATGAGACAGGTAAAACAGTAAAATGTTTCAGATTAGATAATGGGGGAGAGTACTGTGATAAGAGGTTTGAGGAGTATTGTGCAGCAAATGGAACCAAACATCAAAAAGCGATTCCAGGGACACCTCAACAGAACGGTGTGGCTGAGTGCATTAACATGACCATGCTTGAGTGTGCTAGGAGCATGAGGTTACATGAAGGGTTTCCTAAGACATTTTGGGCAGATGCTATGAATACTGCTGCATATCTCATCAATAAAAGTCCATCAATACCATTGGATGGTGGGCTACCAGAAGAAACGTGGACTGGAAAAGAAGTGAACCTTGCACATCTCAGAGTGTTCGATTGTACTTTATATGTTCACATTGATGTAAAGCACAAAAATAAACTGAATGCGAAGTCAATGAGGTGCACGTTTATAGGATACGGCCACCATGATTTTGGTTATAGGTTTTGGAATACAAAAAACAAGAAAATCATCAGGAGTAAAGATGTAATCTTCAATGAAAAAGTGATGCATAAGGACAGTGTGCAGCAAAATAAGACTGATGAGAAAGAATTCGTAGAGTTTGAAGAGTTTATGGACACAGGTGTTACAGTGCGACAGGATGATTATGCACAGGAGCATTATAAGGTAGAGCCGGAGACACCGGTTGTGAGGAGGTCTACTCGGGAGAGGAGACCCACGATCCGATACTCACCCTCCTTACATTATCTACTACTGATAAATAATGGTAAACTAGAGTGTTTTGAAGAGGCATTACAGTCAGATACATGGGTTAAGTGGGAGCAGGCCATGGATGATGAGATAGACTCTCTTGAGTCTAATCATACATGGGAACTAGTCACTCTACCCAAGGGTAAGAAAGCTCTTCATAACAAGTGGGTTTACAGACTGAAGGAGGAGCACGATGGTTAAAAACGGTACATGGCTAGATTGGTTGTGAAAGGGTTCCAACAAAAGGTAGGTATCGACTTCACTGAAATATTTTTACCAGTGGTGTAAATGTCTACAATTCGTATGGTCTTGAGTATAGTGGCTACAGAAGACTTGCATCTAGAGTAGCTAAATGTTAAGACAACCTTTCTTCATAGGGACTTAAAGAAGAGATATATATGCATTAGCCGACAGGATACACGGCACCAGGAAAGGAGAACAAGGTGTGTAGACTAAAGAAGAATCTATATGGCCTGAAGTAGGCCCAGAGGCAGTGGTAAAAGAAGTTAACAGTTTCATGCTGGGAAACGGTTTTAGGAGATGTCAAGCAGACCATTATTGCTATTTGAAGAAGTTTGATACGTCATACATCATCCTTCTTCTATATGTTGATGATATGCTTGTGGCCGAATCAAGCATGAAGTATATCTCAGATCTCAAAAGACAACTATCTAAAGAATCTGTCATGAAGGATTTAGGAGCTGCAAAACAAATCCTAGGCATGAGGATAAAGCGTGAAAGAGAAAATAAGAAACTAGTTTTGTCACAGGCAGAGTACATAGTCAAGGTACTTGATCGATTTAGTATGGAAGGTGCTAAGCGGGTTAGCACTTTATTAGCCAACCACTTCAAGCTTTCTAAGGAACAAGGTGTGAAGACATAGGAGAAAATGGACTACATGACTAAAGTCTCAAATGCGTCAGCTATTAGGAGTCTCATGTACGCTATGGTGACCACGAGACCAAATATTGCTCAAGCAGTGGGAGTTGTTAGCAGGTTCATGAACAACTCCGGGAAGGAACATTGGGAAGCTGTGAAGTGGTTCCTTAGATACATGGTAGGTACTAAGGATGTAGGGTTGTGTTATGTAGGATTAAAAATCAAGCTACAAGGCTACATAGATTCAAATTTGCAGGAGATATCGACGGCACAAGAAGCACTACAGGTTATGTCTTTACTGTGGGTAATGTTGCAGTCAGTTGGGTCTCTCAGTTACAGAAGATAGTATCTATCAGTACAACGGAAGCAGAATATGTTGCAGCAACAGAAGCATGCAAGGAGATGGCGTGGATGCAAGGTTTCATGGAATAGTTAGATAAGAAGCAAGCAGATTGCAAGCTGTACAGTGACAGTCAGAGTGCAATACACTTGGCTAAGAATTCAGCCTTTCATTCAAGGACCAAGTATATTGACATCAGATATCACTTCATACGTTCGTTACTGGAAGATGGATTGATTGCTCTAGAGAAGATTCATACAAGTGAGAATCCTGCGGATATGCTGACCAAGGCGGTCACACAGGAGAAGTTGAAGCTCTATTTAGCTTTGATTGGTCTTCAGGCTTGAAGACGGGAGGTGGTGCACTACGGATATAGAAGACGTAGATTTATGGTAATGTGTCACCAAGTGGGAGATTGTTGGGATGTGGAGTCACATCTGGACAAGGCTTCTCGACCAGTCGATCGCCCTACTCGACTGGTCGAGTGGCCCACTTAACCAGTCGAGGGTTGGCTCGACTCAAAGTCCAACGAGCATCAGTTTTTTGATTCCGAAGTGCTTAACCAGTCAAGGCCTATGCTCGACCAGTCAAGGGTACACAGATTCGTTTTACGGATTTGATACAAGCTACGAAAATTTGAGTTAGTTTCTCAAGGGTGCGAAAGGGAAGTTGCCTAAACTATAAATAGGGCTCCCTAGGGCTTTTCTAGGGTTAATGGGAGTTATTCTAAAGTGTGGGCAAAGGGTTTTCTCTATACATCTAAAGGAAAAAGGTTAGTATATTGCTTGTAATCTCGTTATTCTTCATAGTGGAAGTTTGCACCAGTGGTTTTTTTAACCTTTGTTTGGGGTTTTTCCACGTATATCTTATCTTGTAGTTTGTTTGGAATACTTTGATTCTTCTTCTAGATTATATTTTTTTCTATTTATCGTTTGTGGGTGAGACCGGAGATTGGATCTCGATTCACTAACATTGTTGGCGTGTTACGCAACAGAGTTACTGGGTTACTCGGACTCAACTCGGTTTAAGTTCGGATTGGGCTAAGCCTACTCGATTTGGACTGACTCACCCATTCGGTTCGTGTCGAGTCGGGTCTAAACGAGTCGGACGAGTCGAGTCCACAAAATCGAGTCATCCCGTGCCCAAATCTACACCAAGATATAAATGGTTTAAGTTATTAAAACATTACCTCAATTGTAATGGCTACAATAAACTTGAAAAACCATAGTATGGTAGAGCCATCTATCCAATGGGACATGTGCAAGATGGATTGCTCCCCTTTTAAAATTAAAATCTATGACAAAACCATTTAATAGTGGGATCCGACTACATATTTCTCCTACAACTTTTTTCTCAGTTCTCCACCGTGATCTATAGATCGGATGGATAGGATTATGTAATAGCTGCAATTTTTCAAGCATATTAATACATGCTTATGCGTTGCATATAAAAGGACTGATTTGTCCATCACCCGTGTTATGGTTCACCCACCAGGCCATGCATTTGAATTGTAGCCAATCTTACCTAACATGTTGGTAATAATTTCAAAAATAAAATTTTGAATACTAAAAATTAAAATTATTTTTTTATCGGAATAGGTTGAAGCATGAATTAAATACATTGTCCTTAAAACTTGATTTGCCCTCTCCTCTCATAGAAGAGATCGTTGGCAAGTTACTAGTGAATTGCTTCCAGGATACAATAAGTCTGGTTAGTCCTGCATGCAGCAATCATGAAGTGACCACTTAGGAACTCGGCTAATGCAGTGATAGTCTCTGGAAGACTTAGTATGTAGTTGGACTTGGAAACTCTTTGAGTCAAAAACTCAATGTATTATCAACTTAACTTGGGAGAAGAAGAAAATAAAATTTTTGTTCTTGTTGACTAGAGCATTTGATTTTGGATTGTTTTTGCCTCTAGACTTGGAGGGTCCGATTTATATAGATGAATCAAGTGGACCATTACATTTAAGGGCATCAATGATTAGAATGTTACAAAATGTTTCTGACCGTTGGCTCATAAATCCAAATGTTTCAGACTGTTAAATCATTAATATAGACATTTCAGACCATTGGATTAATGATTTGACCATTTGGATCATTGAATAATGGTCCATTTTTGGAATGTCGGCATTAACCAACATCATTCTCTAGCCATTCTTTACAATGGACAGATTTGGCAGCTTCACAAAAACTATATAAGTTGGCCCTTCTCTTGCATGATCTCACAATAGTTCGTGTTAGGTCGCGAAGGAGCAGCTACTCACGACATGATGCATACGTGCAAAGTGTAAAGTGTGTCACTAGTGCCTCTACAACCGTTCAATCACACTGCCTCACTGCCCACACCATCACCCTCACCCCCACCCACATTCACGCCCATACCATTACCCTCACCCTCGCCAGGGCCAGCACATGCGTGCCTTCTAGTACTCCGCACTGGAATACATGACCCGATTTCTCTCCCTCTTTTCCAAGTAAGTTAACTAAACACAAGAGATTTTATAATTTCAAAAAAATGACTCATCTCTAACCAATGTGGGACTAAACAAAAGCCAATTTTTTACACTTTTTTAAATTAAAATGGTTTGAAGGGAAAATGAATTTTTATTGAAATTTTAATTTTTAAAATTCAAAAATCAATTATTTATTTAACCAAAATAATTCTCGACAATCCCCCACTTGGTTAAATTAAATAATACAAATAATTGAGATAGATAAGATATGGTTCTTATGCATAATAAAAGATATCTTTCGATTTGAATCTCCATTAGTGTAAGTATTTCAAAGTTCTATCAAAATTTTTGGTACCCGCAACCTTGAACTAGTTATTCCTTAATGACAGAGACGGAAATACCACACACATAATCACATTTGCATTATATGAGTTTCCTGATATTACTTTCTTAGCACCTTTAATGGTCATGTGCTTATCCTATTTCTTGAAAGATCCTGAGAGAAACTTTAACTCTCATGAGAAGCGACAATACCTTTACGTTCACATAGTTGAAATCATTCGAGTGTTTTTATTACTATTAAAACACATGTCCTTTATACTAGATTTCATTAAGAGTTCTAAGACTCGGCCCTCTATCTATAATGGCCAGGACTATTCATCTTGGATGAGGTTCTATATAGTTTTTAGTGCTAAAACTTTTTACTTATCAATGACTTATTCTTGCCCATTGAACCCAAACTTAGAGATTTTCTAATGTTGAATTGGGTTTCCATCACTGGTGGAAATTTGAGTAAAGAGTTTTAACTCCAGCCCTATAGATGATGTCCTTATTACCTCTCTTATTAGAGGTTTAGTAAAAGGATAACCAAGTTATTGTTTGACTTCACATATGAGATCGCAATAATTCCATCTCAAACTAATTGCATTATATAGTCATGTCTCAGACTTATGTGCCTGGACTTTCTATATATATATATATATATATATATATATATATATATATATATATATATATATATATATATATATATATATATCATTATAGGCTCTCGCTAGAGTGTTTTCGTTATCACAATGAAGTAAAACAGTCGGTATAGGCTTACCACATAATGAGATCTCTAGTAGAAGATTTATTAGTCATTCAACATCTTTACATGTTGCAGCCAAAGCTATAAACTTAAATTTCATCATCGAGTATGCTATGCATGTCTGTTTCTTGGATCTCCGAGAGACATTGTACCTCCGAAGGCAAATACCCACCCTGTTGTGGACTTATTGTCCCCTACACTTGATATCCAACTCGCATAGGTATATCCTTCCAACATGACAAGAAATTCTGAATAGAATAGTTATAGTTCTTTAGTTGCTTTAAGGTAACCAAGAACTCTAATAATAATTTTCCAATGTTCCACACTGAGATTACTAGAAAACCTGCTTAGTTTACTAGTGTATGTTATATTCGGTCTCTTGCATTATATAGCATACGTAAGACTGCCTATAGCACTAGCATTAGTATAGTCAAGCTGTGCAACTACTCTTCCATCGTTTCCTTTCAACTTGATACGTTAATCAAATAGGGTATTTACCTCTTTGATTTTTATGTGGTTAAACTTGCTAAATATCCTCTCAATATAATGAGATGGACACAATGCATAACCCTCACTTTATTTTTCTAACTTTGATACATATTATGGTATCCACTTATCCAATATCATTCATTTTGAAAATGGAAGAGAGAAACCTTTTTAATTATTTCAGTTACATCTTTCATTGTATTACTGATATTTAACATGTCATTAACATATTGACATATAATAATAATGCAATCACTACACACCTTAAATTAAATGCATTTATTGTTACATTATGCATTAAACCATGAGATAACACCTTAAAATTGAATTTTTCATTCCACTGTTTAGGTTCTTGCTTCAATTCCTACAATGATTTAATGAGTTTACACTTTCTTTTCATTTCGTGGCAGAACAAACTCTTTCGGTTGCTCCATGTATATCTTGTCATTGAGGTCATCATTCAGGAAAGTTGTCTATACATCCATTTGGTATATAAAGATGATGTATGGATTCAATGGTAAATAAAATCCTAATTGATGTTATTCTAGCTACATGTGAATGTGTCAAAGAAATCAATTCCTTCCTTTTGACGGGATTCTTTTACTACTAATCGAGCCTTGAAGGTTTGGATAGTACCATTAGTATAGTATTTTCTCCTGAATACCTACTTCCACCCTATAGGTTTGGAATCTGGACGTAGATCTATCAGTTCTCACATTTGGTTTGATACAATTGAGTCTATTTGATCATTAATGGCCTCCTTCCAAAAAATGGAGTCTTTCAAAAACATTATCTCATTAAATGTTTTAGGGTCATATTCTACAATTAAAACTATAGATATCTTCCTAATAACATTTTCTGTATTACCCTCAATTAAATGAAACGAGATACGTTGACAGCCTATCTGATTAGGATTAAGACACTTCTCCACCTTTGCTCTCGGCTTCTATAAGGTTCATTAGGAGTTTCAACTTCATGTTAAGTTTCTTTTATGAGATCAGTACTATGAGTTTAGATCTCAGTATCATTAGTCTCCATAGAGAGTGTGTTCTCAAAGAATTGTACATCTCTAAATTCTATGATCACATTATATTCAAAGTTTAATAGTTTATACGCTTTACCATTTTGTGCATAACCTACAAAGGCATACTTAATAGCCCTATGACCCAACTTGGTTCTTATATGATCAAGTGTTCTGCAATACGTGAGACACCCCTACACTCTAAGATATCCTAAGTTTGGTTTTGTTCCTTTCCATATCTCATATGAAGATGTCTTAGTCTTCTTAAACAAAACTCTATTTAGGACATGGCACGCTGCTAGTAGTGCTTCTCCCCACAAACTAAATGACACCCCTAACTCTAAGATATCCTAAGTTTGGTTTTCTTCCTTTTCATATCTGATAAGAAAATGTCTTAGTCTTCTTAAACAAAATTCTATTTAAGACATGGCACGCTGCTAGTAGTGCTTCTCTCCACAAACTAAATGACAACTTCGCTTGTAGTACCATTGAGTTGACCATTTCAACTAAGGTTTGTTTTCCTCTCTATCAGTTCATTTTATTGTTATATGTAAGGTGTTGTGCACTGGTGAATTATGACATGTTCTTTACAATAGTTAGAAATTTTATTTAAGAAGTATTTTCCTCCTCGGTCACTATGGAGAATCTTTATTTTCCTATCCAATTGATTTTCTACTTCAGATTTGTAGATACTAAATGCATTAAATGTCTCATCTTTTAATCTCAACAGGTACGCGTACACATATCTAGAGCAATTGTCTATGAATGTTATGAAGTACATTTTGCCTCCTCGAGTAAGAAAATGTCATTTAACTCACATATGTCAGTATGCATTAAGTCCAACATTTTAAATGATCTCTCAACACTTAGAAACAGTTTCTTAGTCATCTTTGCAATTCTTGGATTTGTACCAGTAGAGGCCTTTATTTTATTTATGATCATTTGTAATTCTTGGATTTATACCAGTAGAGGCTTATTATCGACCATCGTGAAATCGAAGTATTTGGCAATTAGAGTTTCTTTGTTCCCTTTTCTTCAGCCTTGTACTTGAATTTAAGCTCATTCTAGATTTCTTTGACCGAAGATGTTCGTATGTATAGATCATAGAGACGGTCAGACAGAGCATTCAAGATGTGACCGCGGTGCAGCAATTTGTCTTCTTGACGCTTACTATTGATAGAGATCTGCTCTACAATATCATTGTCAGTTGTCTCTGAAAGTAGTTGCAGGTTCAGGTCCAGGACGTAGAAGATCTTCAGGTCGGTAAGAAGGAACTTCAACTTGTCTTGCCACATGGTGAAGTTAGTGTCATCGAACTGATCGAGTCTAATCAAGTCCTGGTTCATTAGCTTATTTGACATGATGCCTTCGGCATTCATGTTGGAATCACGCTTTAAAATTGCTGGGAATAATTTTGAAAAAAAAAAATTTGGATACCAAAAATTAAAATAAAATGTTTATCAGAATCAGGCTAAAGTATGTTTCAAATGAACTATCCTTAAAACATGATTCACCCCCTCTCCCCTCACATTAGAGATTGCTAGCGAGTAACTATCGAATTGCTTGTAGGATACAACAAGCCTATTTGATCCTGTATGCAGTAATCACAAAAATACCACCTTATGAACACAACTAACATAGTGACGGTCTTTGGCAAACTTAATGAGTAACTAAACGTGGAAACTAAGTGAGTCAAAAAACTCAATGTATTATCAACCTAATTCCGAAAAACAAGAAAAGAGAAATTTTGTTCTTACAGACTAGAACACATGGACCATTGCATCTAAGGCCAGCAATCATGAGAACGTTACAAAATGCTTTTGACCATTGGCTCATAAATCCAAACATCTGTTTCAGAGAAACTATATAAGCTGAAGAGCAAAGTGTGCCTCTACAATTAAATTGCTCATTCAGCAGCACGTGCATGCAATCCAATTTCTCTCTCTTTCCAAGTAAGTTAACTAAATACAAGAAAATTTATAATTCCAAAAAATGTCTCTTCTCTAACCGATGTGCGACTAAAAGAAACTCATACTTTTACAGTTTTTAAAAAATGATTAGGAAAGAATGATTGTCATTTAAATTTTGATTTTCAAAATTCAAAAACCAATTATTTATTTAACTAAAATAATGGTCAACATGATTAGCCGTACAACATCTAAGCCGTTTGTGAAGAGAGATTCATTCAAGAACCATTCTAATTGTATATAACGTGCACCACGCATGAACAATAAAATTTTATTTGTTACAAATGTTGATCAACGGTCCACTTCAAAGGTTAAAAGTGGTCCACGTCATTAGTATATTTGGGAGGAAAAATAGCTAAGTCAGATAGGTCTACGTATGGAATGGACCAACTCTACTAAACAACACGGGCTTTTTTGGTATCTGAGCCCTAAAGGGCATCTATGTCTAGAAACAGGATGACCTCCCAGAGGAATGATGCAACTGTAAGGATAGTCAAAGAGGAGGCAACCATAAGTCTACTTAAATGGCCAATTGTAGGCCATAGATCGATTGTAGATCGGCTATAGGTCGGCCATAGTCCTATTAAAGCTCGACTAGATCTCGATCATAGCCCGACCAGAGCTCGGTTATAGGTCGGGATGACCTCCGAGAGAAGGCATATGCCGGTTCCATGGAGAACTCGCAAAACGACCTATCCTCGAACCAATAATCGAAAGATCCTTCCAACGGCCCGAAGATCTCTACCAAGATCTTTGGAGGATTAGATCAGATCCTAAGGACTTCGGGATCTGATAAGGATCTTGAACGGATTTCGAGATAGGATTCGTCTCCGGTGCATCAGGAAAGACTCCCTACCACGTACATCTTCCCTTTCTTATAAATAGAGGTATTCCCAGCCAATGTTAGGTGCTTCTACACCCTAATATTCGACTGGTGACTCTTTTCCAAAGAGATCCTTCCCTACTAAAGACCCCAAAGATCTTACTTAAGCATCGGAGGGTCCCCTGTATAAACCAAGGTCTCCTTTTTTTTTGTTCTTTTCTGTGCAGGTTCGAACGGGTTCGCCAGGGAGGGTCCACCAAAAATTTACATCAATAGTTTGGCGCCTTCTATGGGAAGCGACGTTTTAAGCCGTTCCCGTTCTACCAAAGATACTTCAGATAATCTACAATGGCAAGGGGAAATAAGTAGTAAACTGGACAGGAGAATGCGAGGCGACCTTCCAGCAGCTTAAACAATACCTAGGGTCACCACTGCTGCTCTCTAAACCAGAGCAAGGCGAGTCCCTACTACTGTACCTAGCCATTTCTGATGCAGCAGTTAGCTCGGCCTTAATTAGGGAGCATGAAGGAAAACAATTCCTAGTATACTACGTTAGCAAGGCCTTAGTTTCGGCTGAGACAAGGTACCGTACCTTGAAAACATTAGCTCTAGCTTTGGTCATCTCCTCTCGATGCCCATGGCCATATTTCTAAGCTCATACCATTTTCGTCCTAACCAATCAACCACTATGTTAGGTGCTCCAAAAACCTGAAGCTTTAGGACGACTGAAGGTGGCCAATTGAATTAAGCAAGTTCGACATCAGGTATCAGCCTTGGGCAGCCATCAAAGGCCAGGCGGTGGCAGAATTTATCGTCGAGTAAACTCTGTTCATTGTTACTACTCAGTAGAGGCATTATATCGTCAAGTGTTGACGGCTCAGAAGGTGGCCTTAACTAAGTGGTTTCAAATTCCCGAGTCATCTCGAGCAACTTATTCATCTCCCTAATCATATTATAATCTAAATCAGGGGAGTAATCTACACACTCCTCAAAAGAGTCATGTGGTTTACTTAGAAGGGACTCTTCCTCCACTGAGTAGATCATTATGGTTGACAATGTCCTCTATCTCGTGATCACTTTCCTAAACCATAATTGAAATCAATTCCAGTGAATCTTAGGTTGTAAACTCATGATTCTCATCCCAATACTTATCATCTTCCAATTCAGTACAGTTCACAAGTGAGATGAGATCACTTTCATCATAATGTTTTCCTAGGTTGAGTTGAGGCTCGAATAAACTAACCTCTTCCTCCTCATTGAAGTCAAGTATGTCATATGACCGAAGTGTGTCAATATCATTATATTTGATAGACACCCATGTCTCTTGATCATTCCTTTGGATAGTCATCAATATCGACTCTTTGGAAAATTGAATCGTATACTCATTAACACAATCCAACTCTTCATTCTCACTTTCAGTATTCTCCATAATCGCATCACGTGAACCTAACTGTTGTATATCTTTTATAAGTTCTTGAAATCTTTAGAGTGTGTTTTGATGGAGCTGTAGAGTTTATGTGGAATTCTGAAGTGAATTCTTTTGGATCATTTCTTGTTAGATCTCAGAGGTATAGGACCCAAGAGAATTGTCACTATGATGCATGGTTGATTCAACTTTCCAATCTTGATGTTTCTATTGATTAGAAGTAGGGAGTTAGGAATGAAGAATTGGATTGAGTTGAGGCTGGGGTGAATTACCTTCCTTTAGCTTATCAAGGCGTGATGCAAGAGCTTTTATTGTTCTTCTGATGCCAGCAAAATCGTCTGTGTAACCCTGAAGTGACTCCTCTTGGATCGTTTCTAGTTAGGTTTCAAAAGTAGAGGACCCAAGAGAATTGCCACTATGATGTATTACTGGTTATCTTCTCAACATTGATGTTTCCACTAATTATAGTCATACAGGTCATAGGTGGGAGAATGTGGTAGTTATTGGTACATGTTATCACCCATAATATAATCTCTCATTATTTTCTTCTTGTCTGATGGATGATAATAGTTCTCACTCTCATGATAACCCCAACAATTACGTACTGTTTTCTTAATCTGTAGGGTGTAATTGTTCTCCCACATATGATCGCGTAAGGACTTTTTAACTAGTGGAGCATTGTATTCCGTTTGGTTCTCGATGATGTTTTCAAAAAAAAATTGAGACGTAGGTTATTTTCTAACATAATCATCTAACAGCCCTTCACAATTTCTCACATTCTCTGAAATTAGCTCAACATATTGACGTTCCCACTCTTGCATATACATGATGAAACCCTAATTCTAAATCTAATCCTAAAATAGAATAAAAGAAAATTTCTACAACAATATGGAAAGTAAGCAGAGAAGTTAGAAGGAGTTTACCGGTTTGAAGAGTTCTATGTTAGGATCCTACAAAATAGAAAACAATGTTAGTTTCTAAAAATAAATCAGAAACCATCCTAACCTAAAAACCAAAAAAAAAAAAAAAAGGTTAGTCCTAAAAATAAATTAGTTTCTTAAAAAAAAAAATAGTTTCTCAAAACAAATTAGGAAAGTTTCTAAATCTAGAACTAGAAAGAAAAGTTAGTTTCTAAAAAAAAAAATTAGGAATGTTTCTAAATCTAGAAATAGAAAGAAAAGTTAGTTTCTAAAAATAAATTAAGAAAGTTTTTAAATCTAGAAATAGAAAGAAAAGTTAGTTTCTAAAGAAAATTAACAAAGTTTCTAAATATGGAAATAGAAAGAAAAAGAATTACAAAGAAGTTACCAAATTAGAAGTTTCTATTCTGGGATCCTGCAGAAGAAAAAAGGAAAGTGAATTAGTTTCTAAAAAAGAACTAAGAAAGCAACCTAGTTTCTAAAAAAGGAAAAAGGAAAGTTTCTAAAAATAAAAGTAAGTCTCTAAAAACAGAAAAAGGAAAGGAAATTAGTTTCTAAAAATGGATTAGGAAAGTTTTTTAAAAATAAAAAATTCTTTTCTAAAAACAAATTAAGAAATTTTCTATCCTAGAATTAGAAAGTAAATTAGTTTATAAAAACAAAAAAGGAGAGTTTCTAAACCTAGAAGTAGAAAGCTAAGTTAGTTTTTAAAATAATTCTGAAAAAACCCTAACCTAAAAATAAAAAGTAGAAAAATCCTAATCTTAACCTAATTCCAAAACTAATCAAATCCAGAAAACGCAACCGTCAATCCCCGGCAATGGCGTCAAAAACTTATTCACAACCCCAAGTGTAGGGTCGCGATGTAGTAATAATCTCAATAAGACCAAGGTCGAATCCACAGGGATTGAAACTTGTACGTTTCTGAAATTAACTAGAAGTATACTAGAAGAAGATGTGAAACTAATTCTGAAGTATTTGAGAGAGTAATTGTGAATAGAGTAATTAAAACTAAGAATTTAAAGGTGGGAACTAAGGTGCCAAGGATCTACTTTTAGTGATCAGGGAGCCTTCTTACTTAATTCAAGTAACACAATAAGAATTGGATTCATATCATATCCAATTGGAAAATATATCAATAAAACCAAATCTGAACTTCCATTGACCTGATTCTCAATGAAGGAGAACTATGATAATTGGCAGGGATTCCATCACCAAACCATGCCCAGGAGATGATGACAAACAACAAGATTTACCATTCCCATAATCTCAAAGCAAGAGAATTGTAAAGATTAGGAAGGATTTCACCATCCTACCATGCCCAAGGGACGATAGTGAACAATAGGACTTATTAATTTCATAATCTCAAATCAAGAAAAAAAGATGCTCAATGCTATTGCAGATCTACTATAATTTGAGTCACAATAAACATTAAAAACTAAAAGTATTCCTTAAATATCAAATTAGAATCCATAGAGTTCAACATAAACATGAATCAAAGCAATAGAAACGTCACATCATGCTACAAGCTTCACATCTTAGCCCTAGCTAAGAGGTTTTAACCAACCATAGACATGATTGGACCAAAGTCTCTTAAGAAAAACATGAAAACAACTAAGGAAGAAGAAGAAAAACTCTTGGCAACAGCTTCTCCACCCTTTTATTCCACTCCTTAAACCCTAGAAGATGCGTAGGAACATCTTAGGGAGTCTTATTTATAGTTGTGGAACTCCAACTTTCTCACCTAGTTGGAAAACTCTAGAAACAGCCTCAAATTTGCGTAGTTTGCTAAAATAGACTTCACTCTACGTAGTTTTCCAAAATAGGCTTCACTCTCCGCAATTTCACAAAATGACCCAGAGTTTCAGAATATGCTTTTTCAGGACGATTTCAGGATTCCTTTTCTTCACTTTAAATCTTTGATTCTCTTCATTCCTCACTTGGTTTTCTTGATCTTTGGCATGTCAATTCTTCAATCTTGGTCTCCTAAGATCCATCCCTTGCCTTGGTGATTCTTGAGCATCGAATCTATGCTTTTAGCACCCTTTTCAATCCAAGCTCTTAAATTCACCTTGCAACACAAACATGAGTAAAATAGAACATTAAGCATTATCATGTTTATAAACCAAGATATAAATGGGGGATAATATGCAATATTTGACCCTCAACAATTCACAGTTGGTCGTTAATCAAATAACTGACGTATACTATGCCAAGAAAGAACGTATGAAAGCATATCTTCAGAAAGCCAAAGAGGTGATTAGCAGCTTTCAAAAATGCAGCGTCGCCCTGATCCCTCGGGCCGAAAATTCGAAAGCTGATATGTTAGCGAAGCTTGCCACTGTTAAGTGTGCAATATTGCATATTTTCTCAGTGCTTAATTGATTTAATTATTCATTTTTTAATGTGCGAGGTGATTTTGAGAGCTTAAGGTAAAATTGATGCCGAAAGGAAGATTTATGCTCAAAAGACTATTAAATGAAGATTTGGAGATTTGGAAGTCATTAATGAAGAATACACATGCCAAGGATCCAAGAAAAATAAGTGAGGAATGAAGAGAATCAACGATTTGAAGTGAAGAAAATGAATCCTGAAATTATTCTACAAACAAACATATTCTTAAAATTGTCCTGAAAAGAATATTTTGAAACTCCGAGACTATTTTAGGAAACTGCGTAGAGTGAATTTTATTTTGAAAAATCACGCAGAGTGCGTAAATTTAAGGCGGTTTCTAAATTTTTCTAACTTGATGAGAAAGTCGGAGTTCCACAGATATAAATAAGACTCCCTAGGATGCTCTAAAGCATCTTTTAGGGTTTGGAAAGGTCTCAAGGAGCATAGCACAAGGGTGGAGCAGCCGCCAAAGAGTTTTTTCTTCTTCCTTGGTTTATTTTTCATGCTTTGTTTAAGAGATTTGGTTTCAATCATGTCTATGGTTGGCTAAATCTCTTAGCTAGGGCTAAGAGGTGAAGCTTGTAGCATGTTGGGATGTTTATTTTGCTTTGATTCCTGTTCTTATTGAACTTCATTGATTTCTAGTTTGATATTGAGGGAATATTTTTAGTTTTTTATGATTGATTGTGACTCAAATTATAATAGATGTTGTGATAGCATTGGATATCTTCTTTTCTGTTTTGATATAGTGAGATTGGTAAATCCCGTTGTTTACCATCGTCTCTTAGCATGATAGGGTGATAGAATTCCTTCCAATCTTCATAATTCTCCTCCATTGAGAATTAGGTCAATGAAAAGTTCAGATTTGATTTAAATTGCTTTATATTCCAATTGGATAAGATGGGACTCCAATTTCAATTGTGTTTATTGAATCAAGCAAGGTAGCATCTTAATAGCTACAAGTGGATACTTAGCACCCTGGTTCCCACCTTTAAATTCATAAGTTTTAATCAACATTATTCATCATTACTCTCAATTATTCAAATTTCAATTTCGATCTTTTTCTAGTTCTAGTTATTTTCAGACTGCGTACAAGTTTAGTCCCTGTGGATTTGACTTCGATCTTATCGAGTTATTACTACATCGCGACCCTACACTTGGGGTTGTGAACAACCACGGCAGATGAAGATGAGATCCTTAGATCTATCCCAATCGAGTTTCTAGTGAAACCAAGCATCGATAAAGCTAACTACAACCTCTGTCCTTCTAGTCGGCTCAGGATTGACTTGAATGGATTTGATCATCAATTATCTTAAAGAGGGCGAGCTACCCGAAGACCGAATGGAAGCACGATGACTGAAAACTAAAACTTCCCGGTACACCATACTCAATGGTGTACTCTACAAGAAAGGATTTTACCTTCCTTACCTAAGGTGCCTCCGACCGAAAGAAGCAGAGTATGTCCTGAGGGAGATTCACAAGGGAATCTGTGGAAATCATTCCTGAGGATGAGCATTAACCCATAAGGTGATCTGACAGGGTTACTACTGGCCGACCATGCAACATGATACTCGACAGCTCATTCAAAATGTGATAAGTGCCAGCATTTCTCGAATATACCTCGATAGCCGCTTGAGGAGCTTACTCCCATGGTCGGGCCATGGCCGTTTGTTCAGTGGGGAATCAACGTAATTGGTCCGCTCCCTATTGGTAAGGGTCAGACCAAGTTTGTCGTTATAGCGGTCGACTACTTCACGAAATAGGCTGAAGTAGAATCGTTAGCAAAGATAACCGAGCAGAAGATCAGCGACTTTGTTCAGAAGAATAAAATATGCAGGTTTGGAATTCCTCGAACCATCGTCTCTGACAACAGGAAACAGTTCGACAACGAACAGTACCTAAGAGATGTACGAAAACCTCGGTATACGCAACATTTACTCGTTACCATGACATCGTAGGCGAATGGGCAACTTATCACGCCCCAAACTCGAAAACCGGGCTCACAAAATTCCCGATCGCCAAATCCAAATCCAGCGCCGACAGCCTCCGTAGTTCCCATTCCAGCTCCTAGTGCCCATTCGCCAGGTTCCGATCCTGAGATGCTACGAGGAGGATTTTCAACGTCAGTTTGATTCATAATAGCATAACCAAAGGCATAACCACAAACAACAACCAAAAACTCCATCACATTTCCACTATGATAAAAAACATTATAAGTACAATGAGCATAAAGGGAAATACAATGATGATAGACAAAAGCTCCAAGCTGATCTGATATGCGCTCCTGCCTCAGCGCTGCTGTGATCCAACATCACCTGCACGTAACGGTCGTGCATAAGCTTATAGAAAGCTTAGAGGGTGGTGAAAGTGTGTGGGCAAGGTGTAACGACTCGAAATTTTCCATACAATGGCTCGAGTACCACCTCGACCAAAAATCACTTAGGATTAAATCCTTTAGAAATTTGACAAAGTTAACTAAGTGCTAAACTAGATTAGCCATGAAATCCGTTGGAATCGCTTTAAATACGATCTACAAGACCCAAAACTTGTAGAATCATTAACGCTAGGTTACCCTAAAGTCTAGGATCAAACTCATTACCCGACTGCTCTCGGGAACACATTGAAACTCCGTATCAAGTCTAGACCGCACATCGGGAGTCCGAACACTACGAAGTTATGGACTTAGGATCGCCTCACTGGGCTTGACAACCATCTCAGAAATCAAATCTAGACAGTGTCCCACGGCTGTTCGCTCCAGTCCGGAGCGAGAGTGTGTGAAAACCCTAGTTTTCTTTACAAAATAAATATCTTGAATAGTGATCTGGCACGTGTCGCTTGCGGACATTTTATAAGCAACCAGACTGTCAGAATCTGACCCAAATACACCCTCGGATCAGGAAAAATTTCATAAACATTTACATATACTTAGAATTTCTGATTGAAGTCCGCTGACCGTTGAACTGAAACTGGTCCGCCACGCATGATCTGGAAACCCTACTGGAATGAAAACTTAACTTCACTTAGATCCAGGATAGGTGAGCTTAAGTCCGACTTGTGGCTCAAGGAGGCCCACTAGAAACCCTCCATTGAGTTGAAACAATGCCGCTTTGGTTTAACATAAGTATACCTTGAACTTAAGTCTATTTCAGAGAGTTTTTAGGCTATATAAGGACCTTAGAACACCCTCTCTCACAGCCATACGAATTTGGGAAAAACCCTAAGTAAGAAGAGAAAAAGAGAGAAAACTAGAGAGTTGTGGGAGAATCTCCCTGTTACTGTTTGCCTACCTCTACCCTAGCTCCACCACTCCGTTCTTGCCGCTTTTTCCGGCAATACTGACTTCATTTTAAGATAAGAAACCCTAACCCTAAATCTGTTTTGGGGTGTGAAGGTTATAGGTTATGAAATAGCTAACCGGTTTCACTCCTTAGGCTACAAAACTGCCGAATACGAAAGCCTAACAAACCTATCTGATTCGTTGCGATTCTATGATGTAAGGTAAGGACTTTAGGTATATAGGTTACGGTTTTCAACACTTTCAATGTCAGATAATGATAGATTCATAATCTGCATGCAATTGCACATGTACAAAGTGCTTTCTGTTTTCTGTTTCGATTAAAGATGTAGATTATGGAATTTTACATATTCTAGGTATACGTAGAAATACCGTATACGTATAAATTTTGGAAATGCGTTTATGATTATTTGTTGTATGAATATATAGTATATGGATAAAATACTTATTTGGTGAAAGGATTTGCCATATACATGTTTGCTAATATACACTATGTATATAGAAATAGTGTATTGTAGAAAGTACCGTATATGTATATAATTTGGAGAGGTGTTTGCCATGACTATTTGCTGTATGAATATGATATACATGGATAAAATACTCGCTTGGCGAAAGGATAGCCCTAATGCATATTTTACTAACATACATCATGTATGTTGAAATAGTGTACTCTAAGTGTTTGTGAAAATGCTTATGTGAGTAAGTGTTTGGATGTTGATGCCTTAGGAGGGTATTGAGATGGGATTCTCTACTACCTTAGAGGCATGTATGATTTCTTCCATGTGGTTGTTTACTCTAACCACTTACTTATTAAATATGTGTGTTTGTATCCCTATTTGTATAGTGCTCTATAATATGCTTTATAACATGCTTTGTAACATGTTTTATAACATGCTTTATGACATGCTTGTTAACATGCTTGAGTTGCTTGTTTATTATGCTTACACCACATGCTACGAGTAAGAATTGATTGAGTTTAGGACTATGTCTATAGTCCAGACATTCAGTACCAGACTTGAGATCGTGGTTGAAATTCATGTCACCACGAAAGATGTGCTTGACAAACCCGAGTCGTACTTCGGTTGGCGATAGTGGTTAGCCACACGAAGTGCTTCTGCGCTTCATATCATTCAACTTGTTGTGCGCTCGAGCTAGCTGAGCACGTCAAGTAAACCGTTATGTCTTATGTATGTTCACCATGTTTGGTCGCTACTGCTTGAACCTAGGGTACCAAACTTACCAATGGAATCCCGTTAACCATGGTACCTCGATCCGCTAAGACTCATGAGCCAGGCATGGTGGTATGGGACACCGTGGTCGAGCTGTCGGCCTATGCTGGGGCCATGTGCCTCCCCCGTAGTGACCAGTGAGCAACTAGACTCGTGAGCTGATTATGGTGGTATGAGACACTATATTCGTGCTGTCAGCCTACATTGATAAGGTGATGGGGGAGTGGTGCAACGATTGTGAGCAACAGCCCTGACAGCCCTTTATAGTGACCTCGAGCATACTCTGAATTTGCGGTGAGGCGGCGAGTCTTGCCGCAGTATATAGAGTACGGCCTAGTCCTGTATCTGTATAGTGATGAACCGTTAAAAGGGTGATGGGGGAGTGGTGTAACTTTTGTGCGTAACAGCCCTGGCAGCCTTTGCAGTGACCTAGAAAACACACCATCTTCTGAGATTAACTAGGACTAACGACCCTAGAATGGATCATGTTTGGGAATGATACAAGGGAGGTACCTTAGTTTTCCAACACTGCTGTTTGAAATGGACTAATAATTACTCGGTAATCATGCTCATTATTGCACTGCATGTGCCTAGTAGATGTGGAGCACTGAGGGATGAACGCATTCGCGAACGTAAGATGGTGTCGCATGAGGGTGGTTTGGCAAGGGCATTCATCATGACATTTCATACTTGCATTTAATAATAGTTAGGATTGTTTGATTGTACTACTTTATCATTACTGCTTGATTGAATTGATAACATGTTAACCTATGCCTTATTGTTCCACTGAGTTAGCTACTCACTCCCACGTTACGGGACGGTGTTATACACACCAACCAAACTCTGTCATAGGTATAGATGGCACGTCGGTTCAGGAGGCGGAGCCTGACTACGATGAGGACCAGGACGAGTTCTCATTCATGCAATACTCCGATGACTTTGCTTAGGCCGACTGCATCGCGGGAATTTCAAGATTCATCTTTTAGTTGTATTTTGATCTTTTTTTTACTCAGAAACATTACATGTATATGGGTACTCAGTTAGTGTTCATACTCTGGAGTTCGTGATGGTTTTGTTTCCTCACATACCTTATGTATACAATTTCAGTCTTCCGCTTGCCTTTATACAATTGATCTGAGTATGAATTACTATTTTGGTATAATCTCACTCATGTTTATTGCTCTAACGAAGACAACATTTAATCATCATTATCTATGTTACATAAGTGATGCGTTGAAACTCGGGAGTTGAGTTCATACTCGACCCCCGAATTTCAGGGTGTTACATAAGGTAGTAATACAGTTATGCAGTATCAGGGTAATGCGAAACATGCTGATGAGCTCATGAATACCGTTAGCCATACCAAGGATATGTGATGCAAGGTATGAATGATGTTGGCCGTACCAAGGCCATGTGATGTGAGATGCAACTCAAGCATACAAATCCTCATCTAAGTCCACATATCAATACAGCTCAAATCTGGAATATCACCGGGGTCTAGTACACTCCGAACCAGATTGCTGCCCCATCGCGCGCAATAAGGCGAGTGGAAGAGACCTCACTATTCGCCTGCCAATATCGGACTCGGCTCGTCGATAGCAGACCCATTCCTCGAGCTGGTTAAACTCAGCCTAGCTTCGCCCCCTCCACTCGAGCGGGTAAGGCCGCACCCCCTTCCAACCGACCACGACACGGTGGAAAGCACGACTTTCTGGTAATCGGCACTCGGCGCTCCTGTACCCATTCAGTCTAGATGTTGGAGCAACCTCTTAGTACCATAAGAGTTTAGGGACTTTCACCAGGGATATCAATAGCACCCCATGTAGAACAAGATTTTCGATATCCAATCCTACCAATCACGATTTGCCTGTGGAGGCTATGACCCTAATGTCACTAGGGCGTATAGTACACATGTCACACAATGCAAGATGCAAGTTGTGCTCATGTAGGGCAACTCTGCCCATCAGGGAGCCCATAAACAATCTGCTCAAAGGCATGTGCTATGATCAATCACTCATCTCATCACAAGCATGCAAATGATGCGTATGAACATGTATCATGATGCTATGTTGACACATTCTTATAATCGATATCGATAATCGGTGTCGGCCTCGGCAATCGTCACCGAAAGTCAGCATCGGTAATCGGCGTCGATAATCAGGGTAGATAATCGGCGTCAGCCTCGACAATCGGCACCGAAAATCAGAATCGGAAATCGAAATCGGTAGTCGGAATCGATCAATCACATATGGTGAATGGGGCCCACTTATTTTGGTTAACCTACGAAGAAAATAGGCCTAACAAGGCCTAAGGGAAGGTCATAATGAGGACATCTAACCATCATTGCCCATCAATGTGGACGTCAAACCAAATTGCTCCCAAGGAGTGGCCCACATAGGGAATTCATAAATAATGTAACGGCCACATACATACATTCATTGGGCCTCGCTCATGGACCTCACTTACATCGCATCGGGCCGATCAAATGGGCCGATCAAATGGGCCAAATCGAATGGGTTGAATCAGTTGGGCCGGATCAGATGGGCTGAATGTATGTCAAATTGGGCCCACCCTTATGTAATTTAAGACCTGACCTATTCATAAGTTAACATAGGGATAAATGAAGTGAAAAACAAATATTAACTTGAGTGCGAACCACCGTGGCTCCTAAGAAGTTTTAAACGGTGGATGTCACTATACCCCACTATTTATTGCACTAGTGAGGTCTACTTAAATTTTAGATTTCACTCATTTACCCCATGTCCTAAAATGATTTCACCAATGGTTGGACGGTTTGGATATAACACATGCACCATGGTGGTCCCATAGATAGACGGTGTGGGTGAAACAGATGGGACCCACAGAACCAGCTGTTGTCGTTGAGAGAGAGAGATAGAGAGAGATAGAGAGAGAGAGAGTAGCACGTGGCTGCTAGCAGTCATGCTGCACCTTTTTCTTTTTCTTCCCTGTCATAAACAGAGGTGGGTCCCATGTAGGGCCCACCATAGTAGCATATCCAATATATATTATATAATATAATATATCATATATATATATATATAAATAATATATATATTAAATTACATATATCTAACTTCCAGGCCATGGACGGCCTGGACGGGTGCACTCACTAAGGTGGCCCCACATGTGGGGGTGGGTCCCACTGTCCAGGGACGGTGGACGATGCGGATAGAAACACATACATCCCTGGGTCCCACGTGGGGCCCACCCAATCGGTTGAAAAGGTCACGCTGACCTGGAAGAAAGGAAAAACAAATTTTAATGATCCAAAACTTCTGCGCCCAAAGGGTTTCAATGGCAGGCGCTCAACCCCACTATTTCCTGTCGTGTGGGCCACTTGAGTACCGGATGGAGCTGATCTTTAGAGGGGGCCCACTTCAGGGAGTGGCCCACCCAATGAATGGTGTGGATAATCAACATACATTATGGTGGGGCCCACGGCTGGGCCCGTGGGCCGCTGCCTGTCCATCCATCCACCAGTGCGCAGGCAGCGTCTGCTGCCTTCTGACAACAGCAGCGCCTACTGTTGGTGCATTTCTTTTTTTTTGAAATATTGTTTTCTTGTGGTTTTTCACAGGTGGGGCCCACATCAGAGAAATCCTACCCAACCGTTGGATTTCATGGCTCATGACAGGCTATATGAGCCCAATATTTAAGGTATTTAGGTGCATAGGGACATCAGGGAAGATTTCAAGGGTGGAAACACTGTTTTCCATACTATGGCCCGCCTAAGAATCGGACTGGCCTCATTTTTTGGTTCAATGGCTAAAATGAGCCGAGGGATAGGATGGATGGCGTGGATTTAAACTAAATATCAAGGCGGAGTCTGTACACGTGACCCACCCAAAGCCCAAAAGAAACCACACTACTGTCGGTCCACAACCATGTCAGTACACATACTCCATATGTTAGCCACCTCTACAGGGATCGATACCAAGACCTCCAGCGTTGAAACGAGGCATCTTTCATTCGGTCTGCCACTTGAACCAAGGATCTGGGTGGGCTCACATCAGATCACACCTCACTGGCAGCCACCCCCACGTTAGCCACCTCAAGGTGGGCCCCCCTATGGACGATTGGGATGGCATATAAACATCATGGTGTGTCCCACATAGATGGGGTCCACTGGTAGATGGCATGGATGAAATACACACAACATAAGTGGGCCATGATCATGGAAATAAGAGAGAGAGAGAGAGAGAGAGAGAGAGAGAGACATCGACAAGGATGGAGGGGCCCCGCCACTATGGGTCCCTCTTTGATACAAGGCCTACATCAAGGTGGGTCCCACCACAAGTGGGCCCTTAAATCACAAAACAAGAAAATAAGTGGAGATCCGAGATCACCCACCGTTCCTTCTTGCTCCCTAGGCTTCCTTTGCTCCTTAACTTTGATCCTAACGGAAGAGATGGAGTTTGGATGGTTGAGATGGGAGATGAAAGGGTAGGAAGTGAGCTACATGAAATCCTCTCATGGAGGTTGAAAATTGCTTAGACGTAAAGCTCTTGGTTACTTGGAATGACTTTGATAAATGAGAGAGAGAGTTGTAAGTAAAGAGGGATGGGTGATGGATGTGTAAGAGACTTTTTGACTTTTGTAGTAAATGGTGTAAGAAAAGTATGGGCTTGTAAGAAACTTTTTGACTTTGGGGGTTGCTTGGGGAAGGGTGAGAGGTGATGTGTACTTGACATGTACTTGACATGATGAGATTGATTGATTGATTGATTGAGGTGACATCTCATAGATATTCTCTCAGAATTCGCACGCGCGGCGTTTTCCTCGCACCGAACGCTGACCCACATCTCCTGACCAGGGTATCAGATCGGCGCGTGAGACGCGGCATCGGAACCGCGGTAACGGCACGGTCGCAAGGGTATAAGTCTCAATTTAAATCGATTCAGGTTGATTGCGTGTGACATAGGGTCTTCGCGTAAATGCTGGTTAAGGGTCGAAGGTCGCCGAAATTCGACCGAGAAGACCGCGGAAGTCTACGGAACGGTACGGTCTAGGATACGGGTCTTACACAAGTCGAGGCAGTCAATAAAATCATCACGCACCATCTTCGAACTAAGCTCAAGCACACTAAAGGGGCATGGGCCGAGGAACTCCCTAAAGTTCTTTGGGTTTACTGGACTATTGCCAAAACAGCTACTGGAGAAACCCCCTTCTCTTTGGCATAAGGGGCAAAAGCAGTCACTCTTGTAGAAATCAGACTACCTAAGGCCCGAACAGAATCCTTCGATGAACAAGTCAACACAAAGCTAATGACCTTAAGTCTCGGCCTTCTCGAAGAACAAAGGGAACAAGCTCGGATCTGGACCTCTGTTCGCCAGCAACAAGTGACACATTTCTACAATACCCGAGTAAAGGTTAAAAGATTCTAAGTTGGTGATCTAGTCCTTCGGAAGACCTTCCAGAATACCAAGGAAACAGGGTCAGGGACCTTGGGTCCAAATTAGGAAGGTCCTTACATAGTAACGAGTACGAGGCTACCTGGCTCATACCGATTAGAGGACCTGAATGGCCAGCTCCTTCCACAACCCTGGAATGCCGAGCATCTCAAGATCTATTATCCTTAATTGATCGGCGCAAAGTTTTCTACTTATCGATCAAATTCAAGTTAATATGAATAAAGCTCCGCTACAATTTCTACAAATTATTATCCCCATAAGAACTGATTAAGATTTAGCAAGATCTGACCATTGTCCGACATATTTTCGACCTATCAGATTTGACCAAGGTTTGACAAAGGCCTTATCAAAGTTCAACCATAACCCAATCTAAAACTTAAGTATTGGCTGCAAGTTACGTCCGAGCAACCTGGTTCAAGTTCAGTCTACTATTACAAAATTAAACACAATCTACTTAACTCAAAAATTCAGAATTCGAGACAATTCACAGGAGTAGCACTTTTATCAATGAAAGCCCAAAAGGCATGATTACATTAGTTATAGCTTGAGAGGGCACATTTACAACAGTCTACATCAACTTGAAGCTGAAAAAGGGAAAGGTATTGCAAAATCGAGGAAAGCATTTCAGAACCAAAGAAATGTATTGTAGAGCGAAGGAAATACTGCTCTGTAAAGAAGGAAATACTGCTCTGCAAGAACCGACCTTCAAGCCTCGGCCTCGGAAGGCTGCTTGGGATCCACTTTGTCGCCCGACCCATCGAAGCCCGACTAAGACTCATCAAAGGCGAAGAGGTCTAGCTCAAAGAAGGTCTCCTTCATAGCCTTGACACAACATCGTAACCCCGAAGATAGAGGGCATCTCTATCCTTCATATACACTTGGGAAGACTCAAACTCATTGACCGCATCCTTCCGAGCTAGAGCAAGGGCAGCACGAGTGTAACGCCCTGAAAATCGAGGGTCAAGCAAAGCTCAGCTCCTGAGTTCCAACCCATCACTTATGCAACACAGATAATGATGATTATGATGAGAGCATTGAAACATGAATGGGATTATACCAAAACAGCATATCATACTCCAGAGACAGTTAAATTGTAAGCGGAAGACTGTGATAGATATATAAAATATATAAACTGAGGTGAGTCTCTAGGGTGTGATAACATTACCAGGTTAAATAATTACATATGCAAATCCAAAATATACAAAAAAAAAAGTAATGGCATCTAGTCAGCAACCCTGTAACCCCGTCTATCAAGACACGGCTCGCATGAAGCCGCCAGAATACAACATATACAAGAAGACATCCTCGTTGTCGTAAAAGTTTGGCTCCGCCTCATAAGCATCACCATCACCTGTAGCTACAACAGGGTCTGGTTGGTGTGTACAACACCGTCCCGTAATGTGGAAGTGAGTGATCAACTCAGTGGAGCAATAAAGCATAGGTTAGCATGTTATCAATTCAGTCAAGCAGTAATGATAAAGCAGTCCAATCAAACACTCCTAACTACTCTTGTTAATGCAAGTATGAAATGCAGTCATGATGCATGCCCTCACCTACATACTTCCTCATGCGACACCATCTTACGTCCGCGGCATGCGTTCATCCCTCAGTGGTACACATCTTTCAGGCACATGCAATGCAATGATGAACATGATTACTATGTTGTTATTAGTCCATTTCAAACAGTAGGATTGGGAAACTAAGGTACCTCCCGTATATCATTCCCAAACAATGATCCATTCTAGGGTCGTCAGTCCTAGATACTCTCATATGATGATGCGGTTCTAGGTTGCTATAAAGGGCTGTCAGGGCTGTTACACGCACTCGTTGCACCGCTCCTCCATCACCTTATCAATACAGGCCTAGTTTATACTCTATTTAGTACGGGAAGGTTCGTCGCCTCACTGTAGATTCAGAGTATGCTTGAGGTCACTACACCAGGTACGGTCAGGGCTGCCAGGGCTATTACATGGAATCGTTACACCACTCCCCCATCACCCATCAAAACAGTGTAGGCCGACAGCTCGAATACAGTGTCCCATACCACCATATTTGGCTCACGAGTCTGGTTGCTCACTGGTCACTATGGGGAGGCACATGGCCCCAGCGTAGGCCGACAGCTCGACCACGGTGTCCCATACCACCATGCCCGGCTCATGAGTCTTAGTGGATCAAGGTACCAAGGTTAACGGGGTTGCACTAGAAAGTTTGGTACCTTAGGTTCAAGCAATGGCTTCCAAACATGGTGAACATACGTAAGGCAGATCGGGTTACTTGACGAGTTCGACTAGTACAAGCGTACGCTAAAGTAGCTGATAAGGTACCACTGTCGAAAACCATCGTACGACTCAGATTCGCAGAACGCATCAATTGTGGTGAGACGAATTTGCCCAGTCAAACAGGAGTTGTTACCGATCGCCTAGACTATATAATAGCCCCAATCACATTCACTTACAACATATTATCCTAAAAAGTCTCAAAGTAGTAATAGATCATATTGCAAATCATACAATTAAAGGTCCATTACAATCCGCTTTAGGGCTGCCAGGGCTGTTGCACGGAATCGTTACACCACTCCCCCATCACCCTTCATGGAATCATACAACCTAAACAAAAATCCACACATATGCATTTCATAAATAAAACAGACATCATACTGTCAACATACATAGAGGAAATCAGAAATATCATTCAGGTTGTTGAGAAGCCTATCTCAACACCACTATTAAATTTAGTTCGCCACACAATTTCTCACACAAGCATTTTGTCAAACACTTAAACTACACCACTCCAACATACATGACGTATGTTGATTTCAACATAGAATATTACAAATCCTTATATCAAGGAGTTGTCTCATACACAACAATCATGTTCTTACATCCAATACATATGGCAGGCATAAATCATAAATCCATATTTATTTAGTCATTTCAACAAACACTTAGACTACACACATTAGCCTACATAAGCTATGCTGGCCAAAATGTATATTAGGGCGAATCCTTTCGCCAAACTGGTCATACATCCATAACTAGTATATATACACGACAAATACTCATAGCCATCATATCAGCAAAATTTATACGGATACGGTATTTTCTACAAATACCTAAAATACACAAAATTTCATATTCTTCGTTTTAACCAAAACGGAAAACAGACAGCATGTTCTACATGTGAAATAACATCCATGTCGAGAATAAATCATTAAGCGACATTGAAAGCCTTGAAAAATATAACCTATACGTCTAAAGTCCGCACCTTTTGTCGGTAAACCTGAACCGAAACCAGTTGAACCCAACGCCTTTGTCTACGGCACAACGACAACCTAAATCATGAAACAGGTAAGCTATTTCATCACCTACACTCTTGGAAATCCTAAAACAGCTTAGGGTTAGGTTTTCTTACCTACGAACGAAGCGGGAATCGCCGAAAAAGTGATTAGATAGTGATGGTTAAACACGTATAGCAGGGGGATGGAGTATCAGGAAGATGCTCCCACTTCTCTTACACTTTCTCTCTCTTTTCTTTCTTCTCTCTCCTAGGTTTTTCTCAAATTCGTATGGGATGAGAGAGTGAGGGTTTAAGGTCCTTATATACGCCCAAAACTCACCAAATTAGACCCAGGGCCAAGGTATACTTAGGTTATGTCCAAATACGGACAGTTCCGTCTCAACGAAGCACTTCTGGAGGCCCCTCTTGAGCCAAAGGTCAGACTTAAGATCATAGACATTGGATCTAGGTCAAGTTACGTTTTCGGTCCAATCGGATTTACAGATCGCCCGTGGCGGACCAGTTTCAATTCAACGGTCACCGGAACTCGATCAGGGCCACAAGTACACTGACCTGTGTATGAATTTCACCTGATTTGAGGGTGTATTGGGTCATATTCTGACGGTCTGATTGCTTATATCAAGCCCGCAACCGACAAGTCTCAGATTACTTAAATGTAGAATTGATTTCTAATTAATTTCACGTTTTTCACACTCTTCACTCCGGGCTCAAGGAAATAGCCCCGATACATTAGTTGGATTTGATTTCTGAGATGGTTGTCAAGCCCAGCAAGGCGGTCCTAAGCGCTTAGTCTCACGGTCATCGGACTTTCGACGTGCGGTCCAGATCCGATACGGAGTTTCGTGATGCTCCCGAGAGCAACTGGGTAATGAGAGTGATCCTAGATTTTAGGGTAACCTAGCGTCAATGGTTCTACAAGTTTTGGGTCTTGCAGATCATATTTAAAGTAATTGGTGCTAATTTCATAGGTACTCTAGTTTAACACTCGCTAATTCTCACCTAATTTCTAAAGGATTTGGTCCTGAGGGATTTCGGCCTGAGGTGATACTCGGGCCTTTGGTAGTTTGTATAGAAGGTGGTTCAAGCTGTTAACACTTAATTAAATTACGCCCTAATCATGACAGAATAATGTCGTAGGGCAGGAAAGGCTGATGTTTCCAAATAACCTATTCGTCGATGATTCCATAAGGTTAAGGGTCACAAGCCCATTTTATTTATGTATTTACTATTTACAGTAAGTTTTAGTTTAAGTATTGTTCATCCTCACCTAAACTTGAAGATTAGCGTCTAATGTGAAAGTGCTTAGAAGAATTTAAAGAAGAAGGTGGTGAAAGGTGAGATTTGTGATGAAATGGGTAAAAAAGCGATTTTTGACTGTAGGATTGAGTTCTGACAAGTTAATAAGGTGTTAGAATCGACCCATTGCCTAAGGACGTCTATCTCCAGGTTGGCAAAAATTCAGGGTTTTACAACGAGTCCCTGTCTTGAGTTCCCCCGAGCTTAGCTCGGCACTCCCCATACCAGGCCTTGGCCTCCTCCAGCTTTTTCACTATCCCGAACTTTTCTGCAGAAGCCGCTTCAAGAGCCATCTTCGCAGCCCCTAGATCAGCCTCTGCAGTTGAAGCCCGTGCCTCTAATTGGATAACCTTTAGATCGGCCTCGCCCATCAGATCGAGCATCCAGTAAACTCGGTGCATGCCTTCAATATGCATGAAGCGAACTACAAAAAGAAAAGAAAAGTTAAGTACCAGTGAGCAACAAAAAATGAAAAGACAAAAAACAATCTGACTTCAGAAAACGCCATACCTCGAGAAGGCTCTTCGTCACGTGTACCAGAGCCGATTCCGTAGGGGAATTGAACAAACTATGAAACTTCGCCTTTGGCAGGTGGCGGTCGGCCCAAGGGAGGATATCCTCGACAGTTCGGTGAAGTCCCTTAGGGTGACACGAGCCCCATGCGCTTCGGTGGGAACAACTTCCTTTGGGATAATCGTCCCCACCGCCGTAGCAGTACTAAAGGAGGTCTCCACCTTTGTTCCCTCTCCCTCCACTTCCATTACGACTGGAGAGGAGGGGCCGACCTTCCCCTTGATCTTGGAGGAGGTCATGATCTTCTTATTCTTCGGTGCCGCCAACTCATCCCGAGGAAGCCCGCGAAGTTTAGAGGGGTGTCGAAGGAGAGGGCGAGCTTCAGGCATCTCTACATCAGTGCATAAAGAGAATATATCAGAGAGATTTGCGAGATTTTTCTAAGTTCTACAGATCGTTAGTAGATCTTACCCAATGGCTTACTGGTAAGAGTGCAAAACAAGCCCGACTGAAGAAGTAGCTTGGGTTGAAGAAGCAACCTCCAAGACCTCTTTTCCACTAGTAGTGCTTTGGCCCCCCTGATTCGAACAAGCGACCCGCCGTCGAGCAAAGGAGCTTGCTTGGAAATAACCACAATAGGAGACATTCACGAATGAGCTCGATACGATGAAAACTGACCTATGAAGAACGAACTAGAAGATTGCTATATCGAGAGAGTACTTACTTGGGTCAGAAAATGTTGTGGGGACCCAATTTTGACTCACGACCAAAGATAGGTCGGCTACCTCCCAACATCCAGACTCCCAAAACCATTTATCCCTCCACTTCTTATTGGATGACGGAGGGTCAGTTATAAGGCCCCCTCCAGTCCCTTCGTCATGCGGAGAGATAGTTCCAACCAGGCAGGAGTTTATTCGGCTTCACTTGGTACAACTGGAGGAATTCCTTAATGGTCAGCTCAGGCTATTTCATCTCAGACCACAACACTGCGTAGCCCATCAGAGCCCTTCATCCATTGGGGATCATCTATCCCAGAGCCAAGTTCAGGTGGGCGAGCAAACGCCTCACCAGGCCTTGTAGAGGAAGTCGCAAGCCGTACTGAAGCGCAACTTGAAAGATCGTGACGGCTTCCTTTGGAGGCCTGTCTGAAAGCTTGTCCGGAAAGGGAGCCGAAGAACTACAGACTTGGGGATATGGTATCCGAGCCTTAGCTAGGCTAAATCCTCGGCATTGAGGGTAGAGGGCACCGGACACCCCGGACCTTCATCGTCCGACCCTTCCGGATCATCTTCGCCGGGAGGGTCGTGCTCCGCATCTAGCGGTCTCTCTGCCGAGGTCTGCTTCATTGCCTGAGATGCTGGAAAATCGGCATCTACCATCATCACCAACGACAACAGTGGATTCAACAGTACCCAAAGGTTGCTGGACCTACTATCACCACCGAAGGCCCCCTCCCATGAACTGAAACAATCCGGCATTGCATCTTTCTAATAAAACAACGAAAGACGCTGAAAGGAAAAAAGGAAAAGAGGAGGGGGCAAATTCTTGGAGCTCACTGGAGAAGAAGATATCCACCTGGGCGGTGGTAGCTATGGATCGCCGGAAATCGCCCCTTAACAACGAAGGAAATGCAGTAAAATGGGGAAGATGAGAATGCGGGAGAAAGCGACTGTGGGTTAGGGCTTCCCTTATATAGGGAGGCCACGCGGCGTCGTTTGAGTGCACCTATTAATGATGGTCGTACGACATCCCTTCGACTACCCCCTACGGACACGTGGCGCGACCCCACACGCCGATCAATCCTAATATCGAGTACTAACCCATGTGTCACGCCCTTATTTGACTGTCACCGAAACGGTAGACTGATGCCCCACGTGACCTTGAACAATGAAATGATACGATGTGTACATTTATTGACACGCATCGAGCACCGTGCTGGCCACCATACCTGGCATTTATGACTCCACAACCCAACCTAAATCCGACCCAAACTGGGTCAAGCTTGCTCCTTAAGCCTCTTCAGATCGGCTTGAAAGAGCAAGGGGGGCTTACTGTTAGGGGAAAAAAATAGCTAAGTCAGATACGCCGACTTATGGAATGTACCAACTCTACTAAACAGCATGGGCCCTTTTTGGTATCTGAGCCCTAAAGGGCGTCTACGTCCAAAAACAAGCCGACCTCGCAGAGGAATGATGCAATTGTAAGGACAATCAAAGAGGAGGCAATCGTAAGTCTACTCAAATGGCCAATTGCTGACCTAACCTATAGGTCGATTATAGCTCGACTGTAGATCAGCTATAGGTCGGCCATAGTCCGGTTGAAGCTTGACTAGAGATTGATCATAGCCCAACCAGAGTTTGGTTATTGGTTGGGATGACCTCCGAGAGAAGGCATATGCTGGTTCTATAGAGAACTTGATAAATGACCTATCCTTGAACCAATAATCGGAAGATCCTTCCAATGGCCCGAAGATCTCTCACAAGATCTTTGGAGGATCAGATCAGATCCCGATGACTTCGGGATTTGATGGGGATCCTGAACAGATTTCAAGATAGGATTCATCTCTGGCGTATCCGGAAAGACTCCCTACCACGTACATCTTCCCTTTCCTATAAATAGAGGAATTCCCAGCCAATGTAAGGCACGCACTTCTACACCCTAATATTCGACTGGTGACTCTTTTTCAAAGAGATCCTACCCTACTAAAGACCCCAAAGATATGACTTAAGCATCAGAGGGTCCCATGTACAAGTTAGGGTCTCCTTTTTTTTTCTTTTTTTCTTTTTTTCTTTTTCTTTTCTGTACGTGTTTGAACGGGTTCACCAGGGAGGGTCCGCCGGAACTGCATCAACAATATACATGCCTAATTTTTGTGACAGAGGACATTTATAGCATGTACCTTCCATTCTTTCACTTTCATGTGTAACTCTCTCCATAAGAAAGCCAATTCTTGTTTATTTTCTTCCTCTCAAACATGAGTGTTTAGGTACTTATTTCTAGAGTTGTTCACGAGTCGAGCTAGATCGATTAACTCGCTCGACTCGGCTCGAGTCAGCTCGGATTAACTCAGCTTGAATGGATGAGTCGGGCCGAGTCAAACTGAAATATGGAAGCTCGAGTTGAGTTCGAGCCGAGTTAGACCATGGGCCGTTTTAACTCGACTCGACTCGCCTCGAAACTCGAACTCGAGCTTGACTCGGCTCGATTAGAAATAGTTTAAATTATATATAATTTATATATTATATATAAATATTATATATATATATATATATATATATATATATATAATAAGAAAAAGTAAAATGTTTTTACTTTTCTAAAAACCCTACTCGGCTACCCCACCAGGCCGTAGCTTTCCCTTTCTTCTCCATCTCTACCCCACCCAACCCACTAACCGCCGACAGCTGCAGGCCCGCCCGACGAGGTGAGTGCATCATATTCTTCTTCCTCTTCTTCTTCTTCTTCTTCTTCTTTTCCTCTTTCTTGATTCCATTGGAGATCCACCCGATCTCGCCAATTTTAATGGCATATTTTAGGGTCTGGGCGAGATCGGGTAGACAGGCCAATTTCTTTGCGGTCATCCTGATGGTGGGGCCCACATGAAATCTCATCTTTACGGTACCATGATGGATATGATGATATGAAAAGAAATGTCAGTGGATCTTCAAATCCTCCCTTCATTTTGAGAAAAGCATGTTCAGGATTTCACAGTGTCTGCATCTATTCATTTCCTGCTGTATAAATGGCATTTTTTTAATTATTTCTTTGACTGGAATTGTACACGTGGCATGCATGGGTGAGACCCAAACTGCCCTTCAAGTGGTCCCTACCTTGGAAGGTCTGCATTGTTAAAAAAAAAACATCAAGCTCAATGGTACGGTATATTAAATATTTGATTGGTCGTCTTACCATCATAAAAGAAAATGTAAGGACGGTCCACATGCTCAATGTGTGGAACTACTCCGATCAGACGGTCAGGGTCCTTCGAATGTAATTTTCTAGTATGAAAAGTTGATGAACCGTCCTGATCACCAGGTCTAAAAACTAATTTGCCAAGAAAGGTCCACATGCACACCAATGAGAACCATTCAAATCATGGGCCCATTCTGATAAGAAACTCGTGGAAAATGGTAGGAGAAATTTAAAAAAAAAAAGAAGAATTCTTCTGATGCGTTTGTTTGAAAAAAGGGATTATTTCATTTCTCTTTTTTAGTTTTTCTTTTACAAAAATCATTTTTAAGAAACCTCTTCAATGCAGATTTTATCGGTTAAGATATTGAGACATGACTTTTTCTATTACACCATTGACCTTAAGCATTTTCATAGAAAAAATAGTGCAAAAGAAACATGGGACAATTCCAACCTCTATTGATGAATACCTATTTGTTGAAATAAGAGCATTGGCTGTGACTGACATTAGCTGTGAAATGTAGTCAGCTAATCGCAATTCTTCACATAATACTGATTTTTTCCTAAAGAAAGAATTTAATACTAAACATAGGATTAGATTATGAAAATGCCATATAATTTCTAGACATGCCATCATTGTGTAACAATAGTGTTAATTCCATCTATGTTAATCTAAAATGGCTATCAACATCCTATTAAAAAATCAAAATCTTCCCACATTAAAAAACTAATTACTAGGACAAAAGTTTCCAAAAGCTGCTAGCATTGTATCAAACATAAAGTAGATTAAAAAATAAAAATAAAAAATCAAAGTAGGTGTGTATCATCTATCACATCATACCAGAGTATCAATGCTTTCCTCTTCATTTTGTCCATTTGTTTCAATTTGGGCCCACCATTTTGACAGTGAGAGTTGGCATGCATGTGTGACACATGTAGTGTGCATGAATAACCACGGTAAATGACAATCTAGTGCAAAAGCACAGATAAAAGGTCAATGAACCATTATACCACAAGGGTGTCGGATTCCAGGCTCTAGCATTTATTGAGGAATAAGAAACTTGTAGTAATGAAAACAACCGAAAGGCACCATCATAGGAAAAAGAGTTGTCTTAGGGTAAGAACAGAACTTCGTAACAAATAAGATAAAAGCTTTGATACTCTTGTAGAGTTACATTGATGATATGCATGCCCTTAGTAATTTTATTCCTGGGTTACAATTAGTGCAAATCAAACTGTCCAAATTATTTTACATATTGTCATATTAATGTTGATGCTTATGATTATTTGTCGTCTGATGTTGTTAATTAATATTTAGGCCACCCAGTGGTTTAGCAATATATTCCCCGTTTAGAAATTTATATTGAATAAGTACAATCATTCCACTGAAAATACTTGTTCTTTATGGATTCCTAAATTGTCCCATTTTGGATAGTTCAGTATCATACCATGTACTTAGGTTATCATCATTCAATTTAGATGTGGTCGGAATTTCGGTAGTGTTTCCCTATATTTTCTCTGGATATGTGGTTCTTTACTAGTTGGTTTACACTACATGTGTACTGGATTACATGTGGGTGTGACAACTAATTAGTATTAAATTTTACATATATCTGGAGAATATAGGGAGGTGCTGCCGAAATTTCAGCTCGCATGTAAATTGTTTGGGGACAATACATGGTATGTTACCGAATGAGATAGAGACAATTAGCACATCTAGATAGAGACAAGTAGGAATAAGATATTTAGAAACAATTAGGAAACAAAAATTGAAACAATTATGGACAATTTATAGTTATGTATATGTATGTATCCCGGTGAATTTATTTATTAGGGGACTATTTGAGACACTTGTGTCTTGCAGTTTATGGAGGGGCCTGATAGTGTGTTTGTATTATATATATATATATATATATATATATATATATATATATATATATATATATATATATATATATATATATGTCATTGACTGATTCCTTTAACCTATAAAAGCCCTTATCTTACCCTACCATTGTTATCTTTTGATTTTTAGATGACTACTGAAGAAAATCCAAGTAATCCTGGCCCTGGTGTGTTAATCAATTCTCCTTTAACCGTGGTGGATGAAGAAAAATTACATAACAAAGTTGAAACAGCTTCAGGTATTGTGAAAGGGAAAAAAAAGATTGGCGATATGAGAATCTTTTGATGAGTTCACACAACCAGATGGTTCAGTCAAGATTAGATGCAAGTATTGTAAAACTCTTTACGGCAAGCATTCTGGTTCTTCTACAACTCACTATCAAAGGCATCTTAATAAATGTGTGAAGAGACCAAGAACATTAAAGGGTGGAGTTCAACAACTGCTTTCATTTACCGTTTCTGAATATGACGACTCTAAAGCTGCACTTTCAACATATAAGTATGATCCAGATAAACTAAATGAGTGGTTTGTGAGATTAGTGATAGTCAATGAGAAGTCATTCCGCATGGTAGAAAGCAAGGTTTTCATGGAAATTTGTAAATTTTTAAATCCCAGATGTGAGAAGGCCTTCGTAGTACTGTGACAAGAGAGTGGATGAAGATGTATGCTGTTGAGAAAGCTAACTTGAAAGCTCTCCTAGCATCCGTATCTAGATTAAGTTTGACTTCGGATATGTGGACGGCCTCGAATCAAAGAAAGGGATATATGTCATTAACCACACACTTTGTTGATGAGGATTGGAAACTACAAAAGAGGATTTTAAACTTCCGCCACGTTCCTCCTCCTCATACCGGTGTGGTCATGTCCGATTGCATTTACAATTGTCTTATAAGTGGGACATTGAAAAGAAAATTTCTTCAATTACTTTATATAATGCCTCATCCAACAATACTTCGGTTTCTTTCTTACGTATTCAGTTCAAAGCTGCCGGAAATTTATTCTTCGAAGGTAAAATATTTCAAGTTAAATGTTGTGCTCACATACTCAACTTGATTGTGTAAGAAAGGCTGAAAGCAATTGATTCAACGATTGCAAACATACGAGATAGCGTTAAATACATAAGGGGGTCACCTTCAAGACTGAGTACGTGGAATGATATAATCCAATGTTTGGATTTGAAATCTAAACAGCAGTTGAAGTTAGATGTCTACACTCGCTGGAATTCCACTTATGAAATGTTGGATACAGCTTTACAATTTAAAGTTGCATTCCTCGGATTTGCGGCGCCCGATAAAATGTACACATACGTGCTAAGTGATGAAGACTGGAAGAAAGTTAAATATGTTCATTGGTTTCTCAAAGTTTTTTACGACTGCATGAAGATTTTTTCAGGAAATAAGTATCTCACGGTAAATCAATTTCTTCCTGAAATTATTTTCATTATGAAAGCACTAAAAAAGTGTGTTGGTGATGGGCCGAAAATTTTTATAGGAATGCAGTTGAAATTTGATAAGTATTGGGCTGAATGCCACTTGTTAATGGTCATTATAGTTATCCTGGATCCACGATACAAGATGGCAATGGTTAGATATGTTTTCAGATCACTTTATTCTAGTTCCGAAAGAGTTTCAGTGGAGACCGCCATTATTAATGCTGCGATTGAAGAGTTGTTTGCTTCATATGTTGATAATTCAGCCGAAACATTAAGTGTAATAGGTACTTCTCAAACTGCGGATAGTTCTTCTACTGATGCTGAGGGCGAGCGACTTCGTGACTTTATGTCTTTCTTAGACGAAGAAAAAACGGATATGCAAAAAACTGAATCCGAAGTGGAGAAGTATCTAAAGGAACCGGGCATAAGGTTAAAAGATAATGATTTCGATGTTTTGCAATGGTAGAAGTCTCAAGCTCATGAATACTCAAGACTTTTATTGATGGCACGGGACATTTTATTAATTCCAATTTCGACCGTGGCATCAGAATCAGCTTTTAGCACTGGCAGCAGGGTATTTAGCAAGTATCAAAGTTCGCTCGCCTCGAATACAGTTGAAGCACTGATATGTACGCAAGATTGGTTGCATCCAGTTTGGGGTGGTAGCAGTTTCGATGCTGAAGAGTATGAAGAGGACAATGAAATTGAAAACGTGGATCAGAATGCTTAAAGGAATGAAAACTTTAAAGATTTTCATGAACGGTTTTATAATTTTTGATATATTTTAACTCTTTCGAATTAATTTTGATATTGATTATTGAGGACAAAATATGGTTTTGTGGTATGATATTGATAGTATCTAGAAGTTTTTCATTTATGTCTTAGTAGTTAGTAATGTAGCATTAGCATATGAGACATTTAATTTGTATTTTTTAACCAAAATTTTAATAATATAACATATGATGATATGAACAAGTTCGATCTTGACTCGAGGTAATCTCGACTCGACTCGAACCACTAGCTCGACTCGAACTCGACTCGACAATATTGGAAAACAAGCCAAGCTTCAATGTTGAGCTCGAGTACCCATGGACAAGCCGAGCCGAGCTTGGCCCACCTCTACTCGACTCGGTTCGGTGCCCACCTCTACTTATTTCGGACACCCATATCCATAACTCAAGTGGTAGACTGAGTGAAAGATACCTAGTTTCAACACCGTGGTCTTGGCATCGATTCCCTAGTAGGGGTGGCGAACACTGAAGTGTGTTCTAACAGTTGGGGTCTAACAAGCTAACAAAAATATATATATATATATATATATATATATATATATATATATATATATATATATATATATATACTTATTTCCAAATTATGTTTTTCGGAAAAGGATCGGATATGTCGGCTGGAAGTTAGGATACGACCATTTAGTTCGTGCCAACATGCTACGTCTAGAATTTCATATCCGGCTATCCATGAAGAAGGTGGGCAACATTAGGAGGATCACCTTATACAAAATCAGCATGATCCAATCATCGGGTGAGCCACAACAGTACACTAGTTCAGGCTTCCCCTCTTCATTTGGGTCTTTGTAACTTTATAAACATATTGGATGGAAAATAAACGTTAGGGTGAGCCCTATGAATGTTTTAACGGTGATAATCATTGTCCCACTTCTATTTGTAGTGTGGTCTAGTTGAGCTTTTGATACGACTCATTTTTGGGCTAACAATCTAAAATAAACTTGAAAAATGGATGAACGGTATGTGTATGATAAATACATCACTATGGAGCCCATGATACTTTCATCTCCTTTGGAGTGTTCGTACAACTTGGAGCTGAGGAGTGTCAGCGCTCGTCTTTGCACGGCACGTGCATTAGCTACGGACGGGTTGAATAGTGAGACTAGCTACTGAAGTGACATCACCAAATTTTATGGGCCCCACCACGATGTATGTATTGTATCTACACCATCCATTCATTTTGAGAGATCATTTTAGGACGATCTAAAAAATGAGTCAGATCTGAGGCTCGAATGGACCCACAACAATGGGGATAGTGACGCCACCGTTGAAACCTTCCTAGTTCCACCATGATGTTTGTTTGAGATCCAGCCTGTTCATAAGTTAACAAAGACATCAAAGAAGGGAAAACACAAATATCATCTCGACGGAAAACTTCTGTAGCCCCTAAAAGTTTTTAATGGTGGGCGTTACTCTCCCTACTATTTTGTGGGGGTGGGGTGCACTCGAGTTTTAGATCTGACTCATTCATTGGCTGATGCCATAAAATTATCTCTCCAAATAAATGGACAGTATGTATACAATACATATATCATAGTAGGCCACAAAACTTGATGACGTCACTTTAGTAGCCAGTATCGCTACTCAACTTGTCAGTAGCTAATCCGCGTACCTTCGCACGGTAGTGTGTGCCAATCCGCTTCCTTTCCTTTGATACCGAGATCGCGTGGCCCGCTGTATATGTGGATCGGCCTGATTTTCGTAACAGGTGACGTGACCACCTTGGTGTGACCAGTTTTTGTACGGATTTAATATTCTATATATGTGACACCACGGCATGTATGTGATCATTTCTACTTTCTTTTAAAAGAATTCTATGTTGGCCCTGTCTGCCCATCGCATAAACATCTAGACCGTCCATCTCGCAGATCCCACGGTAAATGGTCTACATGGTCAAATTTACGTTAGATCTGGATGAGAAACATATCTTTTTGCATAAAACCACTCTAAAGTAGACCTCTTGTACGAATGGTACGGATCACTAATTGGTGGGAAGAAACTCAAATATTGGAAATATTTCTAGCCTTTCATCTTGAAATTTTTGTAGGTATCATCCATCCGAAATCGGATTGCGTACTGTTCTAAGTATGCTTTATCGTACCCAGTAAGCTATGTTGGGCCCACCATTAATGCACGTGCTTATCCACGCAGTCCATCCATTTTTCCAGCTCCTTCTAGAAGTTCAGCCCAAAATCGAAGCATATACATAGATCAAGTGGACTACACAGGAAACAGTGGGAATCACCACCATTGAAACCTTTCTAAGGCCGACAGTGATGTCTATTTGTCATCCTAACTTGTTCATGAGATTGCACGGACATGAATGAAGGGAAAACAAAAATTCAGCTTAATCCAAAACTTCTGTGGGCTGACACATTCGTTTCACACTGTTTCCGCTGGTGTGGTCCACTTGAGTTTTGGATATGGTTAAGTTTTTGACTAAGTCCTAAAATTATCTGATAAAATGGATGGAAGGAGTGAATAAAATGCATAAATCATGGTGGACCCAGAGAGTATACTTAGTACGCTTGGCCTAATGAGTTACTCGGTAGGCAATCCGCGTACCATCCACGATTATACAAATAGTTATTATAATCGTACTGGACCCTAGATTCAATGGCTACAATCTCGATGCAGAAATGACAATACCCCGTATGAGTTGTAACAAAACGATTTTTTTTTTTATTATTTTTTTATTTTTTTATATTGATACGTAACAAGACCTCCAGTGCGCTGGAGTCAAGCACTTGGTAGCCGTCCACATGGCAATGCAATATAAATTGGAAAAGTCAGCCGGCCTAAACAAGACAAATATTTAGTTCCGAAATTCAAACCATGATTTACTCAACGGAATCATTTTTTCAACTAATAATGATATCTGCGTAAGTGTGACACATGGGACCCACGACAAGGACCGTCCATCTGTTATAAGCTAGGACAAATAGGCAGGACACCAAAAATCACACTGGCCATATTGTTGGCTAGTATCACCTGACCAACTTGGCTTTTAGTTGTGGCCCACCTACACCTCGGTGCATGGGTTATGGCCGGTCCGATTCGGTAGGAGATTGGCTGGTGTACCACACACAAGCTATATAGCTGCTGTAGGTACGTGTCGTGCCAAGACGAGCACTGACTCCTCGAGCTCCAAGTTGTACGAACGGTTCAAAGGAGATCAAAGTTACACGGCCCCACAGTGATGTATTTATTATATCTACACTGTTCATCTATTTTTAGAGATCATTTCAGAGTATTATCCAAAAAAAAAAAATCATATCCAAAGATCAGCTGGACCACACCACAAATAGCAGTGGAGATAATGATTTTCACCATTAAAAAATTCGTAGGGCCCATCATAACGTTTATTTTCCATCCAATCTGTTCATAAGGTCACAAAAGCCTTAATGAAGAGGAAAAACAAATTTAATATTGATCCAAAACAATCCCCCACTGTTTTTTGCAATGTGGTCCAGTTGATAGTTAGATCTGTCCTATTTTTCGTCTCAAACCTTAAGACAAGCTCACCAAAAGGATGGATGGTTTGGATATAACACATACCTCATGATCAGACCCACGGAACTTGCTAACATCAATACAACAGCTAAATAGCTGGTGTGAGGTACACCAGCCAATCCGCTTCCGTCCGATTCTTAATCACGGCAAATGTGTATGGCATTTTGGGACGCGGCTTCGGTAGATCCCTGACTGTGGGGCCCACAGTTATGTATGTTCCTTACATCCACGCCATCCTTCTGTTTTGACAGTTCATTTTAGGGCATGATCTCTGAAATGAAGCGGATCCAACTTTGTGGTGGACGACAGCACGAGAAACTGTGTCAATTGAATACCCACTATCGAAATTTTCTTTGGGTGCCTTCGGAATGTTTATTTTCCATCCAAATTTTTGATAAGGTCACAAAAAACTAGATGAAAGGACCACACAAATATCAGTTTGATCCAAAACTTTTGTGGCCACAATAAGTTTTTAATGGTTAGTCACCACTGTTTCTTTGGTGTGGTCCACCTGATATTTGGATCTGCTTTGTTTTTTGGATTATGCCCTACAATAAGTTGTCAAAACAGGTGGACAGCATGAATGTAAGCCACACACATTGCAGTGGGCCCATAATCAAGGATCCATCGAAGCCCCATCCACATTTTGGACTTTCATCCAATCACATACTCCATGTACATGTTTCAGCCTAAAAATTTGGTGGTCAGGGCCATCATCAGCATGTGGAATTGGCATGGTGGGCCCATGAGCTATGCATGTGGAAGCCTAATGGAGACAAGGAATGATGACTATATCCTATAGGGAGATGAATATGACCACTTAAAAATTATGCCAATTAAAAATAAAATTGGTTACTTAAACTAATTTACCAAATTAAATTAAATAAGGCTATTTAACAGTAAGGCTTCCAAGCCAAAGTAGGTATAATCAAATAGACTACAAATGATATACCAATTATTGAAATGGCGGTAAAGACCGCACTAGTTAAAGAAGTAATATGCCAATATGTCCTAGAGGGGGGTGAATAGGACTTTTTAATGTTTTTATGTTTTATTTAAAAATCCTACTTCACTAATCCTGTGATTATGCAAATATCAGGATTACTCAAATGTAACTCTACTAGCTTCTAAGCCTGGTAGAGGATCCAATCACAAACTATCTTAGAAGTAAGCGGTATGCAAGCTAGCTTATGATGGATATGACTGTGTAGGTGTGTGTGGTGTGATCAAATATTCAGATGAGGAAGTTTTAAAGCAAACCACACAATCATAAAAATAACAATCTCAAACACAGTCATTTTATAGTGGTTCGACAATAAGTCTACTCCACTCCCGGTAACCGCACTCAACCCTTGAGTGTACCGAATTTCACTAAGGAGGTTTCACAATGGTTCACCTCAAACCTAAGGTTTTAAATCAGGTTCGCCTTCAACCTTTATAACATACACTGAGGCTGACTGTTTATGCTCTCACGATCAAGGGTAAACACAACGCACCCACTTTTAGGCACACTAGACAAGGATCTTCCCTAAGACCCTACCCGAAGTTTCACACGGTTCACCTCAAACCCAAGGTTTTACACGGATCACCTCAAACCCAGAGTTTTACTGGTTCACTCCTAACCAGATGTTTATGCTCTCCACAGAGCAAGGGTCTACACAACTTACCTACCACGTACACTCCCACCGGAAGCCTCCTTGAGGACTTCAAAGGGTAAGAACCACTTAAAACCCAATCCTATAAAGGAATGATCACAAGTGTCCTCTTAGACTCTGGATACTTACAAATAAGCTGATGAATCCCATTTAGCACAATGGCGAAGATTTCCTTCTCCTTGTTGACGAAGAGTCTTCTGCTCCCTTGATCCGCAACACAAGATAATATACCAATACTTGGCTTCGGGTTGGGTCAAGGTCAAGATGGAATCCTACTCCTAAAATATTTTCCTATTAGAAAGATAGAGTGATTCCAATCTTATGCATTCAAGGCATCCTAGCTTAATGATTTACCATTAAGGTAGTAGCTGGAGGATCCTTGAATGCGGAAGTTCATTCCCCAATCCACTCTATTGAATGTCAATGATGAGAGTGGATTGGAGGATGAACTCCCTTGAGAGAAAGGGCATTAGATATAAGATATAAGTTGAAACACACAAAAGCTCTCTCTTCTTTCTCTCACAGCAACAAAAGACAAGTCCTCTATATATAGGCAAAAAGTTCCAACGAATATAAAACAGTTACATTTATGACAGAGTTCGATATCATCGAGCAAGTTCGATATCATCGAGCGTATACTCTCGATAACATCGATGGTCCGCTCGATGACTCGGACTCAATGTCATACACTTTTGAAACTCTTTGTCAATTGGTTGATGAATCGAAACTATTGTCGATGTCATCGAATTTCGAACTCCGATTCCATCGATGACAGGTTCGATCCATCGACACTTGAAAAATGAGAGAGACTTGACTTTGAAATATTTAAGTTTTCATGAATGATCGGGGAACCATCGAGATCATCGGAATTTGAATGTCGATGATATCGAGATCAGAGTCGAGGCATCGATAAATCTAACGGATTTGTCTTTAAGCTTGCTAGACAGTTTATGACCTTGTTTGGTGCAATCGACCTGGTGTCGATATCATCGATATTTGAATATCAATTCTATTGAAGGGCCCCCGATCATAGTTTAAAAACATCCTGAAATATCTGTTGTAAGATATGCGCGCCCACGATCGATATCATCGATGGACTTCCGATGTTATCGATATTTGATTTCAGATCATATCGGAAGAGCATCGATATATCGAAGAAATTTGAGATTTTCATTAAAAAAAAGGGGTGCCGAAAATCTGTCTGTCGATCTTATCGAGTCACTTTCGTTGGACTCGAGATTTGAATATCGATGATATCGATAGGGGAATCGATATATCGATAAATCAGTCCGGATGAGTATTTAGTTACTGGACATTTTTAGTTCTTATATCGATGATATCGATGGTGTATCGATACATCGATAAATCCATCCAGATGAATATTTAGTTTGCTGGATACTTTTGGTCCTCACATCGATAATATCGTTAGGTATCGAGGACATCGACAGAGCAGGTCGATCATATCGAGAGTGTTTCGATGAAATCGACAAGTTGAGAAAAACTTAGAGATTTTCCTATTTTGAAAAAAAGTTTTCTCACCTTAAAACTCTATGATTTCTAACTTGTTTTTAAGGGTTTTCTTCACCTGGTGTTTTGGGTCATGGGATGTGAGACTTTAGTTTTACCTGTGACGAGCTTGCACACATCCGGTTGAGGCAGACGCTTGAATTGGTCTTCCTATTAGGCTCTGTAGACACTCTGACTCAACATTCATGTAATTTGACAAACCAATGCACTTTCAATCTTCCCCTTTGTTAATTACGTGACAAAATCTCAAAACACCCTAGAACACTTCTATACAAACATACCCTAAATTGTGTGTACATGTTTTTAAACAATTTTACAATTTTTATCCCATGTACACAACCAGTAGCTGCTCCCCCTTTCTTATAAACTCCCCCTTGTTTGATGTAGCTGCTCCCCCTAACACCTGCAACAACATAGATAGATATACAATTTTTCATTCGGGGTGTTTGCAAATGTTCTCCCCCTTTTTGTCAGTCATTAACAAAGATATTTCAAGCGATATTGACTGAAGCTTAAAATACTTGAGAGAAGCAATCAGGTATAAGCAGAAGATTGATGTATAAGAGTTTAACTCAATTTCAGCAAAAATCAATTTCAGAATTTATGAATTCATATCAGATGGAATATTCGTTAGAGATATCACATGCATTCCAGAACTTGATAAACCTGGGGAACTCAAGATATAATCATGGCATTTAAGGATATAAATTCCATGCAGCCATATTCAAAATGAAACCAAAGTTATCCAATTATCCAAAATAGACTGCCTAAGATTGGTGGCAAATTAACAGTTATCCCAGCAAAAACACCAAGCCCACGCACAGATACCCCAAAAAAAATGATATCCAACTAGCACAATCGGCTTTTACTGTCTTTGCGAATCACCACGTGTGAGTAAATCAACTACTTACTGATTTGTTTGTTGGAGAGAATCAACTTTTTCTTCAATTACGGTGAGACGTCTCTCACAATTGTGAAGTCGCTCCTCCATGCTCGCCATACCGTTCAGTAGATGACGTTCAAGGTGATGAGTTTGGCGATTTGTGATAGATTCTGGACTCAGCAATGGCATTCGGTTGGATCTCCATGGATATGACGGATGAGCTATGGAGCGATCGACTGCAGGGGGGCACTGTTCTCGGGAAGAGCTGAAGGAAGACACAGCTGTTGTGCCACCAAAGCCAAATCACTGTCAAACCACTTCTCTAGATAGACTCTATCGGATGAGAAAGGAATACCAACATGATGGGCTAATTTACAGATGAGTACAGGAAAAACTAGTGTATCCTGATGATTGCCTTGAATGACCCGAATTAGCTGCTTAAGAAGAAGTGTTGGGAGGCACACCTAAACTTCCTGATATACATCATACAACACATTTAACACAAAGGGAGACAGATGATTACCATTCACATCACAAGGATAGACATTGGACCCAAAAATGTCATGAAGGATTTTAAAAGTGGGTCCAAGATGATTAATATGAAGGGAATTATCATCGTTCTGAGAAATAGTAGTTCCCTGACATAGTGCACGAGTTATCTCGCCCCAAACACCAAGACCATTTAGATTCCGACTGGTAACAGGAATGCGAGTGACTTGGAGATCTAAAAGGTGACTCAAGGTGATGGGAGTGATGTGTTTGGAGTAATGCAATAATTATACTTAAACACAGGGTGGATCCTCACAAATAACATGACTTTTACTGAGGAAGTCATGGACCACTCCAATTTGATAAGTACCACCAAGATTCAGAATATTTTGTCATCCTATTACTTCTAGAAGGAGGTCTACACCAAAAGACTTAATGGCACTATTGAGAACCAGGCGTTCAACAACAGTGGCTGGATGTCTCACCGATTGAGTGAGTTGATGTAAACTGGGTTGTTTCGCTTTCCCTTTTGAAGACTGAGAAAGAGACTTACCTTTCCCTTCGTTCATGATTTTTCAGTATAAGAGACGGGCAAAGGTAAGGAAGGTCAACCAAAAGAACGGAAAATACTCGACCAAAAGTGAAATTAGACTCTGGAGTGGAAGGAATGGAAAGATAATACCCGTTTCTTTTGAAGCTTCTGGGACCCGTCAATGGTCTTCTGGCCAAGGATTCGAGCAGAGAGCAAAATAAAAAAAAATTCAGAGAAATAAAAATTTTCCGATCGATCGCCTTTTATCGGGCAGGAGTCTTCGATTTTATCGAACTTAATTTTGATTATATTGATGATTCACATCCGATGTTATTGGCAATTGCTTCAACAATATTCTCGATCATGTGACTTTCCACATTCTGAAGAGATATGATGATATTGACCCATGATCGATTAATCGGGAATGACAGATCGATAGGCATGAAGAGGAATATTTTTCTTTTTCGACCCTTCAAGTATACTTTTAGTATCAATAGCATACTCAGCAAAAATAATGTATAATTACTGTACACATAAAAAATTATAAACATTTGCATGTTTATTTACAAAAATTGAGGTGAGGAACCTCAGATATATCATTTAACGCTCAACAAAATTGTATCATTTCAGCAAATATCTATATCTAGATGCATGATCTAAACATGTCTTTCTCTGCTCAGTAATTCTAGGCATCAGTCCTTTCTATGCCTCTGATAATGTAGCAGTGGTTACTTGTGCGATGACCCCTCATTACTGATTTTCCTGATTGATTTAGGATTTCACATTCTTGTCTGTTGAATTTGACCACATGCCCATTATCACAGATTTGAGATATGCTTAGGAGATTATGTGTCAGACCTTTTATGTAGAAAGCTTTTTTATTTTCAAGCAACTGTAATCCTTTTATGATTTCTTGTCCAATTACTTTAGCAGTGGTTCCATCTCTGTAGGTGACTATCCCATTATGAAGATTCTTATATTTAGAAAGAAGGGACATGTCACCTGTTACATGTCTTGAGCAACCACTGTCAAGGTACCACTTAGTGTCATTGCCTGTTAAGTGATTTGAGTGAGTAGCAAGACAATTCTTCTTTTCTTTAATTATCCATTTTGTGACAAGGGTCTTACTTGTAATAGATTTAAATTTCTTATCTGATTCAACTACTTGATTAGTCTTTGTGTTGCTACTGGAGGCATTAGATTTTTCAAGCATTTGTTTTCCATACCCAGTTATAGCTCTGACTTTCTCATAACCTAAGCCATTTTTGTTACTTCCAGATTTTCTCATACCTACAACTTTTTCTAACTTCTCACCACTCTGGGAAAACTTACAGTTTTGCTTGACAATTTTTCTGGACTCTTTTAGATTAAACAGGAGTGTATGATTTTCATTTTGAAGGAGCATATTTTTATCTTTTAATTGCTCGACTGTTTGTTTAGTTTTTTGGTCTTAGATTTAGTGGGAGTGATTGAAGTAGTGGAGACCATGAGTATTTTCAATGATTTCTGATCTCCATCGCTTTCTAAGTCACTAGATTCTGAATTTGACTCCTCAGTATCATCCCATGTGGCAGCCATAGCCTTGTCCTTAGTTTTTCTATGGGCATTCAGTAGACAGGTATCCATACTCGTGACAGGCGTAGCATTGTGGTTCTTTGGTTCTTTTACCAAATTTGCCTGCAGAAGGTTTATAGTTCACCTTTCTCCCTCTAGAAGGATGGCTGCGATTCTTCTGAAAAAATCTTCTAAATTTTGTGCCAGCAAGGCCACTTCTTCATCTTCATCTTCCTTTTCACTTTCACTGTCCTCATGAATTATTTTCTTTGAAGTTTTTAGGACAGTGTTTTTGGATTTTTGGGATTGTTTGAAGTGTAGTTCAAAAGTTTGTAGGGAACCTACCAGTTCTTCTACTTTCATTTCATCTATGTTCCTACACTCCTCAATTGTTGTAACCTTGGGATTAAATCGTTCCGATAGGGATCTTAGAATTTTCCTACAAATTTCGATACCGGAATTTTCTCTCCCAATCCACCCATGGAGTTGCAAATTATATTTAACTTTGTGAAAAACTCCATAAATGTCTCATGCTCTTCCATTCTGTGACTTTCAAACTGTGAAGTCAGGAGTTGAAGTTTGGATCGTTTCACAGTGCTTATGCCTTCATGTGTTGTTTCCAATAAATCTCATGCTTCCTTGGATGTCCCACACATACTTATCTGATTGAATATATCCTGGGACACGACACAGTAGATAACATTCATAGCCTTGGCTTCAGATGTTTGTCTTTCTTTGTCGAATGGTGTCCACTTTTCTTTGGGTTTGGGCTTTGTGATTGATGTGCCACTATCAAGTATGATTTGTTTAGTTGGTGGCACGTATCCGCTTTCAACTATGTCCCAAACATCATGATCCAAAGATCTCAGAAAGTAGTGCATCCTAGCCTTCCAGTATGCATAGTTTGAGCCGTCAAATACTGGAGGTCTAGTGACTGATGAGCCCTCTCCTTTGGCCATATTCCCAACTTCAGTCAAGATCACTCTCTAGGCGGTGAAGCCCTTAAAGAGAGACCCGCTCTAATACCAATTGAAATGGCGGTAAAGACTACACTAGTTGAAGAATGATTATGCCAATATCCTAGAGGGGGGTGAATAGGACTTTTAAAGTTTTTATATTTTATTTAAAAATCCTACTTCACCAATCTTGTGATCATGCAAATATCAGAATTACTCAAATATAACTCTACTGGCTTCCAAGCCTGGTAAAGGATCCAATCACAAACTATCTTAGAAGTAAGCAGTATGCAAGCTAGCCTATGATGGATATGACTGTGTAGGTGTGTGTGGTGTGATCAAATATTCAGATGAGGAAGTTTTAAAGCAAATCACACAATTGTATAAATAACAATCTCAAACACAGTCATTTTACAGTGGTTCGACGATAAGTGTAACGACCCCAGTTTTGATAGATAGTGATATGCATTTGTACACATGAACAACCTTTATAAGAAAGTAATGAATGCTTAAAATCACCATGACTCATGTTGTCATTGTCCCTAATCATATTAGAAGCAACAAATCTCGAGGACGAGATTTTCTTTAAGGGGGGTAGATTATAACACCCTGTACTTTGAGTACTCGAGTGTTACCATTAAACCGTAGGATATATTTAGGCGTGTGGGAATACAAGATATCATCATCAGACGATTCACAAGGAGACCACCTTTAGGAACCACGAACAACTCTAGAAAATTTCATTAGTTACAACTCTTATCGAGTCCGGTCTAAGATCACTCTACGAGTCCATTGAAACTCAAGACAAATCCTACTCACCAACCACTTTATGAAATAAGAAAAATATAAGACAAACTAGTAGCCCGATATCTACACCATAGTAAGCACATCTACCTAGCAAGGTCACAATCCAACCATTTAACTTGACCTATGCATTTCACATTTGTATTGGAACATGTCAAGAAGTCATAAGAACAATCAAATCATATTCAAGACAAATATGAAATTGTAATAACCCATATTTTAATCCTAACTAAAAACCTAATAACTAATCTCGTTAAACATTAAACGATTAGATCAGCCCACCTAAAAACATAAATCCACCTTCAAAAGTGTTTAACCAAACCCTTTAAGAAAATCAATGGTTCAGATTTCTCGAAGGATCGCGTGAGTCCTATTTTTAAGTCACCGCATGTGCACAGACCCATGTACACACGATGTACATGGGACCATTGCTGGGTCAAAACCAGCGCTGACCCGATAAATTTCTGAAGAAGGGCAGATTTCCCACCGTTTGTATTTTAAACGAAAGACGTTCGTTTTAGGATGATGTGGCCCACCATCTTCATGCGTCCCCATGATCTGAACCGTCCATCTGATAGAGTAGGTCCTATCGACCATAACCATGTGGTGAACTGAGGCGTCGAAAATAGGGCTACGAAGCGTTCTCATAACCACCGAGATATTGACGAGTTTTTGAAACGGCCCAAACGGTTTTCGACTGTGCAATTCGTTCCAAATCAACGACTCTCCTCACATCGTTAGATGGTCCATACACGCCTCTTAGGCCTTATCCAAACCTATTGAACGCACTGGATGGTCAGATGAACCGATCGTTAAAGAAACGCCATGATAGATGGGTCATCTTCTCCAATCCGACCATCATTAACGGACCCTGATGACTCGACCCTTTCTTCAATTCGAGCCATCTATTGTGCGGCCCACCCCATTTAAGGTCCATCAGCGAGGAATGTATAAACCCATGCGCACATCCAGTCAATAGAGAGACGACTGATGATGGGTTTCTTAGCACCTCCTTCGTTAAAAGTGCATTAACCTATCTGATTAGCTGTGGAATCGTCTGGAAATTGAATGGCTATATAAGGCTGTGTATTAGGGCAAATTCCAAGACAGAATAGAGAGAGAAAAGATTAAGAGAGAGAGAAGGAGAGTCGGCCGCTGGGCGAGTTATAGGCCTCTGTAGCAACTTGGTCACCCTCGGATCCGACTCATTTTCTGTGCTAAGGAGAGAGAGAGAGGAGAAGATAGAGAGAGATAGAGAGAAAGAAAAGAGAGAAACAAAGGAGAAGAAGGAAGAAAAGAGAAGTAAGATCGAGAGGGAGAAAAAAATAGTGAGAGAGGCGATGTTGCTGCTTGTCTCGACTCGAATCAGATCCACAGTCTCGCTGTCGGGTCGCTGCCCCAACTGGGTTGACTTGTTGTCTCTTGCACTAGTTGGGGATGCCAGTTCGAATGGAGAAGAAAGAAAAGAAGACGAAAGAAAGAGAAGGGAAATAGGAAGTAAAGAAGAAAATGGTATGAATAGAGAATGGGTGGCCGAGTCCACCACCTGATGCGCACCAAGTTGGGTCAGCATTCATTCTTGGGCCTGCCATGCGAAGAAAAGAAATATAGAAGTTGCAGAAAGAAGAAGGGAGCAAGGGAAGAAAGAGGAGAAAGAAGAAGAAGGCGGAAGATAGAGAAGGAAGAGAAGGTGTGTGACTAACCGCACTAGCTCGAACCGAGCGAGTCGGGGAACCGAGTCAGATTTGGGTCTAGCTGGGTTATTACGTGAGATTTAGTAGAGAGACAGAGAGAGAAGAAGGAAAAGAGGAGAGAGAGAAAATGGAGAAGGAAGAAGAAGATCAGAGAGAAGAAGCAAAGATGGGGCGAGTTTCTGAGTCAACTCGGTTCAAAATCGAGTTAGGACTCTGATTCACTATTTGGTTGGATCCAGACCTTGCTGGAACCCCATAGCACAGGGAGAAAGAAGAAAATAAAAAGGGAAAGAAAGGAAGAAGAATAAGAGAAAGAGTAAAGGGGGTTGTAATCGAGTTGGCACTGAGTAGACTCGGTTTGAACTCAAGCCGAGTTTGGGACACATTCAAGTTCAATACATCGAATTGAGTCAATTCAAGCTAGTGAGGGTAGATTGAGTGCTTTAAACTCCTTTGTGATCCCTAGTCTAGCAAGAAGGGGATCCACACTTCTTGGATTAATCTTTTTAAGGTCATATTTCCTTAAAATTATGTGCATGATATATTGTCTTATAAACTCTATGTCGCGTTTATAATTATTTGCCTATGAATATAACTCTGTTAGACATATTAAGAAAAGAAAGCTTCTACACTAGATTATCTGTGAATTGGGTAGTGAAATATTACCTTCATGACTTTCTATATTCTCTAATCTCTAATTTAGTTGGCACTATCATGTTGATAGTTCTTAAGATATGGAAAATGTGAATTTGTTTACATATAGTGTACAAAAGGATGATGGGAACTCCATCTTTCATAATTATTACTGTTTAGCTATGAGACAAAATTCCTCTTGTCATCTTTAATTCATGAATATAACTCTAATGAGTCTGACTTGAGCTTTACAAAACTCCTATTTCATTATACATTGGGAGTAGTAGTATGAAGAAGGATTATGGAAGAGTCCTTAAGGGACATGGAAGGACTCTTAGATAATTCAAATGATATGACCTCGCTGTAAATGTACATGATAGGTAGTGAGCCCTCCTTGAATGTAAAGAAATTATGGAAATCCATGTGGAATGTATAGTTAGATATTTCCTATTTGAAAATTGAAAGTCATTCCTATTCTATCAAAGTAATGTATATAGTAATGTATATATGTGTCATGGTGCATAACATTCACGCATGACTTGTGAGCTTTTCCGAGTGCTTAATGTAAGCCACATTCTGCTCGATTTACTGTAGATCAGTTGAATGACCAGAGTTATGCATTTGAGTCACTTTGGGCGCTCTTATTTTACACGAGGCTTTTCCGAGATTTTTACTCCTCCTCGGGCATACCCCGCGTATTTTTCCAGGAGAACATCATGGGCGCACTCACCTTCATGGCCTTTTCCAGGTAGTCTACCTATCACGGGCAGTCCTTTATTTTGACAGCTGGATTGCATACCCAGATCTGTGACTTGAGCATACATTCATACACATACATTCATTTATAATTTCATGATCCGTCTCCTTGTAATTTGAATATGTTGTATATGTATTTGTATTACCCTGTAAATTATATATGAATTGTTAATCTATTTTGGAATGATGTGTTATGGCTAAATCTATGAGGGAATTTCCCACTGAGTTTTCACTCACCCAATAGTGCGGTTGCACCAAATAGATTGTAACAGCCCAGTTTTCCCAACCTGGAATTAGACGTCCTTAGGCAATGGGTCGCTCCTAACACCTTATTAACTTGGTAGAACTGAATCCCACTGTCTAAAATCGCTTCTGAACCCATTTCCTTCACAAATCCCACCCTTCACCACCTTGCTCTTTCAATCTTTCTAAGTACTTTCATCCTAGACACTAACTTAAACTAGCTAAGTAGTATAACTTGGATCACTTTATATACAAACTACAAAGGACTAAGTACTATCTCAGACAGAAATTACTCAGGACTAAATCCTTTAGAAATTAGGCGAGAATTAGCCAGTGTTAAACTAGAGTGCCTGTGAAATTAGCACCAATCACTTTAAATACGATATGCAAGACCCAAAACTTGTAGAATCATTGACGCTAGGTTACCTTAAAATCTACAATCAATCTCATTACCCGGCTGCTCTTAAGAGCATCTCGAAACTCCGTATCAGATCTGGACCGCACGTCGGAAGTCCGATTAACACGAAGTTAAAGAATTAGGACAGCCTTGCTGGGCTTGACAACCATCTCGGAAATCAAATCCAGACAGTGTCCCACGGCTGTTTGCTTGAGTCCGGAGCGAGAGTGTGAAAACACTTGTTTTCTTTACAAAATAAATATCTTGAATAGTAATCTGGCACGTGTTGCTTGCGGATCAGTTTTAAGCAACCAGATCGTCAGAATCAGACCAAATTACACCCTCGGATCAGGAGAAATTTCATACACATTTACATGTACTCGAAATCTCCGATCGAGATCTGCTGACCGTTGAACTGAAACTGGTTCGCCACGGGTGATCTAGGAACCCTACTGGAATGAAAACTTAATGGCAGGTAGATCCAGTGTTAGTGAGCTTAAGTCCGACCTTTGGCCCAGGGAGGCCGGCCAGAAGTCCTCCGTTAAGCTGAAACAGATGCCCTTTAGACAAAACCCAAGTATACCTTGTTCCCAAGTCTGTTTTGGTGAGATTTTAGGCTATATAAGGGCCTTTGAATCCTCTCTCTCACAGCTATACGAATTTGAGATTGAGAGAGAGAAAAGAGAGAGAAAGTGTGGGAGTAGTGGGAGAATCTCCCTGCCACTCTTCCCTGCCGCTCTACGAGCTCCACCGCTCCGTTCTCATCACTTTCTCGGCGATTCCGACGTCATTTCTAGGTAAGAAACCCTAACCCTAATCTGTTTTGGAGTTGTACAGGTTGTAGGTTATGAAATAGTTAACCTATTTCGATCTATAGGTTGCCAAACTACCGTAGACGGAAGCTTAGCAAACCTATCATATTCTTTATGATTCTACGACAAAAGGTTCGGACTTTAGGTGTATGGGTTACGGTTTTCAACGCTTTCAATGTCAGATAATGATAGATTCATGATCTGCATGCAATTGCACATGTACAAAGTGCTTTCTGATTTCTGTTTCAATTAAAGACGTAGAATATGGAATTTTACATACTCTAGGTATTCGTAGAAAATACGATATACGTATATATTTTGGAAATGTGTTTGACATGATTAGTTGTTGTACGAATATATGTTATATGGATAAAATACTGATTTGGCGAAAAGATTCGCCCTAATACATGTTATGCTAATATACACTATGTATGTAGAAATAGTGTATTGTAGAAAATACCATATACGTATATATTTTGGAAGTGTGTTAGACATGATTATTTGTGGTATGAATATATGATATGTGAATAAAATACTTATTTAGCGAAAGGATTCGCCCTAATACATGTTTGCTAACATACACTAAGTATGTTGAAATAGTGTATGTTAAGTGTTTGTAGAAATGCTTGTGTGAGTAAGTGTTTGGATATTGATGCCTTAGGAGGGTGTTGAGATGGGATTCTCAACTACCTTAGAGACATGTATGATTTCCTCCATGAGGTTGTTTACTTAAACCGCTACTTGTACAATATATGTGTTGGTATTCCTATTTATGTAGTGGCTTTATAACATGCTTTATAACATGCTTTATGACATGCTTACTAACATGCTTGAATTAATTTGTTTATCATGCTTTACTCCACATGCTACAAATAAGGTTTGATTGAGCTTGGGACTATGTTTATAGTCTAGATAGTCGGTACTAGACTTGAGATAGTGGTTGAGTTTCATGTCGTCATGTAGATGTGTTTGACGAACCCGAGTTGTACGTCAGTTGGCGACAGTGGTTAGGCCACGCGAAGTACTTATGCACTTCATGTCGTCCAATTGATTATGCGCTCGAGCTAGTCAGGTTCGTCAAGTAACCCGATATGTCTAATGTATGTTCACCATGTTTGGTCGCTACTGTTTGAACATAGGGTACCAAACTTACCAGTGGAATCCGTTAACCATGGTACCTCGATCCGCTAAGACTCATGAGCCGACCATGGTGGTATGGGACACCGTGGTCGAGCTGTCGGCCTACGCTGGGGCCACGTGCCTCCCCGTAGTGACCAGTAAGCAACCAGACTCGTGAGCCGATTATGGTGGTGTGGGACACTATATTTATGTTGTCGGCCTACATTGATAAGGTGATGGGGGAGTGGTGCAACGATTCCCTATAACAGCCTTGATAGCCCTTTGTAGTGACCTCGAACATACTCTGAATTGCGGTGAGGTGACGAGTTTTACCGCAATGTATAGAGTATGAAACTAGGCCTGTATCTGTATAGTGATGAATCGTTAAAAAGGTGATGGGGGAGTGGTGCAACGATTTCGTGTAACTGCCCTGGCAGCCTTTGCAGCGACCTAGAAACACACCATCATATGAGATTGTCTAGGACTGACGACCCTAGAATGGATCATGTTTGGGAATGATACAAGGGAGGAATCTTAGTTTCCCAATCCTACTGTTTGAAATGGACTAATAACAACTCGGTAATCATGCTCATCATGCATTGCATGTGCCTGGAAGATGTGGAGCACTGAGGGATGAAAGCATGCCGCGTACGAAGAGGGTGTCGCATGAGGGAGTATGTCAGTGAGGGCATCCATCATGACTACATTCATACTTGCATTAATAGGAGTAGTTATGAATGTTTGATTTTACTGCTTTATCATTACTGATTGACTGAATTGATAACATGATAACTTATGTCTTATTGTTCCACTGAGTTAGCTACTCACTCCCACGTTACGTGACGGTGTTGTACACACCAACCAGATTTGTTGAGTTTCAGGTGATGGCGATGCTTATGAAGCAGAGCCGGACTATTGTGATGTGGAGGAGTTCTCCTACATGTTGTTCTCTGTCAGGTTTATGAAGACCTGGTATTGTATTAACGGGGCTATGGTACTTGGGATAGAAGCCATTACACTTACACATTTGGTATATTTTAGAACTATACTTGTAATTATTTAACATGGTAATGTTATCACACTCTGGAGACTCATCACAGTTTTTATATATTTTATATATCTATCACAGTCTTCCGCTTGCAATTTAACTGTCTCTAGAGTATGATATGCTGTTTTGGCTTAATCTCATTCATGTTCACTACATTAATGCAGACAACATTTAATCATCATTATCTATGTTACATAAGTGATGTTCTGGAAACTCGAGAGTTGAGTTACTACTTGACCTTCGATTTTTCGGGATGTTACATAGATGCAGGATTGATAACAAGTGGAGACCCCTATGACGGGATTCCAGGGACGATTGAGGTGGAATTTGGCAAACGAGAGTTCTATGTGAATGTTGTTGAGCCATTGGAGCTCTAGGATTTACTTGCTTTGTATTTCAGATTCTGTGTCTTGTTTGAGTTGTAATAATATATTTCCTTGTTGTTGGATTTCATTTTGCTCCCACTTAAATGCATTAAACTTCCGTTTTTGTTACTCTTGATATCCTTAGTTTATGCAATGTTGACTTACTCCATGTTATGAAATTTGTCGCTATTTAGATGTATGTTAGTCCATTTCATAACGTAACGATCGGGTCCTCAATGAGGAGCCGCTATCCTCGGGTTTTAATGACCAGGGTGTTACAAGATGGTATCAGAGTGAGAGTTTAGACAAACCTTGCCTATGGGAAACAATCTTATACCAACCTTGAATGTCTTAAGTTAGGAGATGGAATTAGATGTTGGAACTTAGGTAAATCTCCCCTAGACTTAAGAAAATCTCGAGAACGTAGAAAGCAAAAATTAGGCCCCATTTGAAATTATTCAACAACTTGGATGCATGTGGAGCTCCCTTAGAATTAGGAAAGTTGGAGAATGTAGATATCCAAACTTAAGTTCCCTTGGGAATTGATAAGATAGCAATTTGAATTTAGTTAGAAGTCCCTTAAAGTTAGGAAAAATTGTGAAAATAGAGATGCAGAATTTTAAACTGCTTCGAAAATTTAGATTTACTTTTTGAACATAGAGACCCAAATTTAGGTTCCTAGTACTAGATCCCATGATCATATTATGTTTCATAGATATGCACTCACTCATATCAACGTCCTTATTTCAACTACACTCAGTTGTAAACACCTTGCTCTTTAACTATCCAATGTTTCTATCCATAATAACATTATTAGTCTGACAACCATCCTAAAAATAAAAATAAAATTAAAAAAAAAACTTTCAATTCGTGCAAGTACATGTTTCCATGAAATTTAAATCCTGTCATAACATCTTTCTTAAGCATCATAAACTAAAAATATCATTAATTGAATGTTACTAATCTCTGACTTATGAAACTGTAATTATTAAGCGTGAGCTGTTAATTTCATTTTAGTTGATAATTCATTTTGGTATGATTATTATTTTATATGATATCTAGAGTAGGGATCATTGTAGATGTTTTTAGATTGCACATGACATGTTTACAATTTCTGAATACCTGTGTATCATTCACCACTGGGTGTCAAAGGTGTTTTCTTATCCACCTTGAAGTATGTAGTTGAATTTTGGCTTTCCACTATCCTTTAGAAGATCAAGTTGAAGCTTACTAGTTGGATGTTATGATCATTCGATATTTTCATTACAACTACCCAATAAATGCCCACCATATTTGGTTGTTTGAATATAGAAATTGTTGATGTCAAAATCTAGAACACCCTCCGCTCCTCGAATGGACCCTAGTCCTGCACAAAAGGTGAGCAAAGGAGACCCTGGCTAGGCTGGGGGACCCTCCGATGCCTAAGTTACGGCAAGGGAATCGGGGTCTAAGTTGGAAGGATAGAGGAAGAGTGCAAGATGTTGCGTACCTGTAGCAATGGTGTCCTCGTGTATTTATACCCAGCAATCGAATGGTCTGGATCCGATAATCACGACCCGCTTCCCTCAATCAGGGAGATTTTCAGATAGTAGAGATACCGTACGTAATCCAAGGATCACGTAACATGATACGCGCATCGTGCGTATCTGCAAGCGACATTACCACCCTTGTCCTCTTATGGCAGTTCCTAAGTTTAGCTCAAGGAGCGTCCGCCTCCGTCTCGGAGTATACAGTAGATTCGGACCATTCCGTAGGTAGGGTTTCCGACCGGCAGGAGATATAGGCCTTCGTTGGACTTCGTCCGTTCTATTGATCTGGGTCGAGTGGTCGGTTATCCCTCCGATCGGATTAACATGCCATGGTGCCTCGAAATTATGAGGGGCTCGGATCTTCCCATAACAGAAGTCCCTTACTCTTTGAGGTCTGCTAAGGGCTCGGAGAGTAAGTATACGGGAGATCAAGTGTTTTGCCTGCTCACAAGCATGTCAGATTTCATTTTGAAAGTTTCCCGCCTACGGGTCTATGTGCAGCGGACTGGTGGCGGCGGTTAAGATTTCGAATCGTTGTCCGCTTATGGGTTATTGCCATGTGCACCCGGGGTAGTGCCCCGGACGAAACTTTTCCTTATTCGGGCGCCGTTTCATTTATCCAAAGCTCGCCGCTTAATGTCAGGGGCGTACTGCCTGACAAACTTCGAACCAATGGGACGGGGCCACATCAGGTCTGAGGTCGGCTCGCGACGATTCGACGACAGTCATCATTGCTGGCCATTAATGCGAAGATTCAGTGGGGTTTATATAAACCCTTGTTCGAAGATTTTGGTCAATTGTTGTTGGCTTTGTTTGAGCAGATACCCGAGGAGGCGATTTCCGGCAAAGGTGATTCCGGCCAATTAGATATTTCTAGCAAAAGTGATTCCTGGTGACCGTCTGGTGAGTCCTCTCGTGCCCCTTTGCATTTCTCTTTTCTTAAGATGTCGTTTGACCTGGAGACCATGCGGAACTACGGTGATGACCCCGAGTCAGAGAGTTCTGGCAACGGGGAGGGGCCTCTGAAGGTCCCTTTGAAGCTGTGCCTTTACATCCTCCGCCTCAGAAATGAAAGACAGCTGGTGCTCAGACTTATGGAGCTAGTAGAAGAAAATCTGCTTGAGCCCCCCAGACCACAACCACGGAGGCCGCTGAGATGCCAGCGAGCGGGAGTGCCTCGGAGGCAGTCCTTAGAAGCTCTGTACTGTCGGAGTCTCAAATAGAATGGATCCGCACAGAGTTTCAAATTTCGGCCTCCGTGCGGATCAGAGCCCTTGGGCCCCTCGAAGCCGCTGGCGCGCCTGCTGAGGGAGAAGTCGCTATTTTTCTTTGCGCACTGCAATGCGGGGTCTGACTTTCTTTGCACCCTTTCATTCGGACTATGATGGCCTACTTGGGCTTAGCTCCCGGGCAATTGACCCCCAATGCTTGGAGGGTGCTTATTTCAGCCTTCATCATCTGGAGGCAAGTTGGGAATTCAGATCTTACCCCAGCGGAGTTGATGAGCCTGTATCTGGTTAAGCACGACAGCAATGAACCATGGTACTACTTTGCGACCCGAGGCAGCAAGGGGTCGGGGCTGGTTATGAATCTTCTGTCCTCCAACAAAGATTGGAAGAATAAGTGGTTCTGGGCTGCGGGAGAATAGGAGGCGCCTATGGCTGAAGTTGGGACTCTGTCGATTCGGGTTCCGACTCGATTTACAAAACCAAGTCGGACCGATTAATTCCCTTCATCTTTCTATTTTCCTTTATTACTTCAGCTAGACTGGGACCTTTATTCTTTTTGTAGATTTTCCAAGGGTACACCTCTCCTTGACTCGGCTCAGAAGAATCATGTTGCCAAGGCTAGAGCACGATCGGGAGAACTTCACTCCTGGTCAGATTTGATCACTGCCACCAACCTTCATTGGTCAGGGCTATGTGCATCTCAACCTCTTCTGACGTCTTTTAGTAAGTTCTCCTGCTCCTTCAGACAAATTAGGCTTGCTTGCGTACCACTGATTTGTTGTTCTTTATGCAGGCATGGCCGAGGCGTCCGGTTCCCGGAAGTAGAGGGTGGCTCTGACCACAGAGGAGTTGTTGAGGCCCGTGACCCGGACGTAGACAACCGTTCAGAGAAGGCGAATTACTCCTCGTGAAGGTCCTTCGGGTTCAGGTACTGCGGCTTTGACTCCAGTTACAGCCGAGGCCGCGACTAGAAATACAATCGCGGCTATGACTGTGACTACAGCCGCGGTCATGACCGCAGCCCCTGTTTCAGTTGTGGTAGCCCCGATTGCTACGTCTTTTGTGGTCCAAGCTTTAGCACTCATTACTTCCGCCCCAACAATCGCAACTTCCTTCCCGCCCAACATTGCTCCCTCCGTCAGCAGAATCCACCAATCAACCCCTTGCATTGCGATCCCTTCGTCGTCTGAGCGGGAGGAGGCCGTTTGAATGGCTGACGCTATGATTACTCCTCCTGAGGTCAGGGATGATCTTGGGGTCGAGGCCCAGGCCTTCGCCGGCAGCCGGACTGAGGCCGCAGAGGAAGGAGGCTTGAGGCATGTGGGGACAAGCGGGGCAAGGTATGAGCTGGGCTTTCACATGTCCTGTTTGGCTTGGTGGGTGGCAAAACACGCCCCAAAAGAAGAGATTGCCGATCTCCTTTCCAAGCCGGACGACACTTTCTTGAGAGATCTGGCAATAGTTTTTTACAAGGTGTCTTTCAATCTCTGTCATTTATTCTTTGTCATCATGCGTCCTTATTCACTTGCTTTTGTCATTACTTAGTTTGTTCCAAGGATCCTCCTGGCCTAGGAGAGAGTGCGTGAGCACCGAAAGATTGACGCTGAAGTGGAGGCACTCCGAACTGAGGTGGGAGTCCTGCGGGACGAGGCGGCTCTCTTCCAACAAGAGCAGGGCGAATTGCGTCGGTAAGTTGAGGATGGGAAGGCCAGGGAGCTTCATCTGTAGGAGACTGTTACTGGCCTCGAAGCTAAGGATTTGCAGTTGCAGGGGATGGTGGAGGACTTCAGAGCTCGCTGTGGCATTGCTGCCGCCGAGCTGACCCGGGCTAGGGTTCATGCAGACTCGTTGGCCCATGAGAAAGCTCGACTAAGCGGGACCTTGGAGCGGGTTAAGGCGGAGGCGGCGGAAGAATAGGCCTGGGCTGTCGTACAAGTGAGGGAAGCCCAACAGGCTGAGGACAAAGCTTCTCTTGCTGAGGTGGTTGCTGATGCGGCAATTGCAGCGGTAGAAGCTTTCAAAACGTCTAAGAAGAGGAATGCTAAGGCGGCTATGGCCGTGGCTATGACGATTGCATTGAGGCGGTCCCGGGTTTGTACCTGGACCTTAACCTCGACTCAATACTACTTGAAGAAGCTGACAGGTCGCCTGTAGACAAAGTCCGCCCGGATCAAGCCCCAGACACTCAAGCTCCTTTGCCCCCTGCATAGTGCAGATTTATCCTTCCTCTCTCCTTTTTTTTGAACTGGTTGAAATCCTTCTTGATTACTTCATGACCCTTTTATGGAGGTCCGTGGATGATGATTTTTGACCCTCTGGAGGGCGTATGGATGATGATATATTTTTTTATATGTTAATCCGTAGTTGATTTCTTATTGGATGCTGATTGAAAACTATTTGATTGTCAAAATGGGAGGTTAGTTTTGTTTACAGCGTAGCCTAAGCTGACCTTACGTTTCAGCGAGCTAGTTTTTCCCGACATCTTATTATTGAGGTTTTATAGTTTGTTTATTGAGTCCGGGTCCCTAGGGGGTCGGCTCATCCCACTATTGGCGAGGCTCTTCCGTTCTATCCATTAATTCATGACCCGACCCCTATGTTAACGGAGTCGAGTCAGCGCTTAGGCTTTTCCCCTAGTTTAGGGGATACCGTGTAGAATTTCTGCGGGATAACGTATTAACCCATTTTAAAAGGGGGATAACGTATTGACCCCTTTTTAAGGGATTAATCCATTAAGTCTGCCCTTGCATATGGGAGGTAACTTTTCCTTAATCGAGAATTCGTTCATGTGGATGAGAAGATGTGAATTTTATTAAGAGCCTTAAAGGCTTGTCGCTCGGAGGCGTACATTTCGGTGAGGGCCTTAAAGGCCTATCGCCCGAAGTAGTACATTTATTCAGAGCCTTAAAGGTTAGTTCGTCATGGATAATAAACTTTCAAATGCTCGACATTCCAGGGATGGGGAAGCTGTCGACCTTCGAGGTCTTCTAGGTGGTAGGAGTCTGGTTTGGTTGATCGCACGACCCGATAAGGTCCTTCCCAGTTTGGTCTGAGTGTACCAACCCCCGGCTCGGCTGTATTCTGGAACACTCGACATAGGACTAAATCCCTTGGTCGAAATCGCCTAGCCTTGACTTTCGAATTGTAGAATCGTGCCACTTGTTGATGCTGAGCAGCGACTCGGAGCTTCGAGATATCTCTAACTTCTTCGAGCAAATCCAAGTTTACGGCAATCTGCTCGGAATTCTGTTTTTCTTGGAAGCTCCCGACTCGAGCCGTAGGAAGACCAATCTCCACTGGCACCATCGCCTTCGAACCGTAGGAGAGCGGGAATGGAGTTTCTCTTGTTGAAGACTGAGCTGTGGTCCTATAGGCCTAGAGAACAAACGGAAGTTCTTCTGTCCAACTGCCTTTTGCCTTTTCTAGTTTTGTCCTGAGATGATGTTTGATAACTTTGTTGACTGCACCCGACTCAATGTTAATGTCAAAATCCGAAACACCCTCCACTCCTCGGATGGACCCTGGTCCTACATAAATGGTGAGCAAAGGAGACCCTGGTTAGGCCGGGGGACCCTTCGATGCTTAAGTCAGGGCAAGGGAATTGGGGTCTAAGTTGGAAGGATAGAGGGAGAGTGCAAGATGTTGCGTACCTGTAGCAATAGCGTCCTCGTGTATTTGTACCCAGCCATCGAATGGTCTGGATCCGATAATCACGACCCGCTTCCCTCAATCAGGGAGATTTTCAGATCGTAGAGATACCATACACAATTCAGGGATCACATAACACTATACACGCATCGTGCGTATCTACGAGCGACGTTACCACCCATGTCCTCTTATGGCAGTTCCTAAGTTCAGTTCAAGGAGCGTCCGCCTCCGCCTCGGAGTATACAATAGATTCGGACCATTCCGTAGGTAGGGTTTCCGACCGGTAGGAGATATAGGCCTTCGTTGGACTTCGTCCATTCTATTGAACTGGGTCGAGCAGTCGGTTATCCCTCCGATCAGATTAACATGCCATGGTGCCTCGAAATTATGAGGGGCTCGGATCTTCCCATAACAGAAATCAAACCTAGTTCCCCATAGAAAATTTTTAGGGAAGACATTGGAATTTATCTAGAGTCCCCTTAGAGTTAAGAAAAAAAAATTTTGAACATAGATAAACAAATTGTAAAACCCTTAGGAAATTGCAGGTTTAGTTATTTGAACTTAGAAATTAAATTTAAGTTCCCTTGAAATCATTAGACTAGCCATTCAAACTTGTCTGGGTTTACTTTAGAGTTATGAAAATTGAGAATATAGAGACCTACAAAAAATTTAGGTTCCCTAGGAAATCTTTTAGATAACCATGGGACTTAGGGACAAAACCTATATTCCCATTATAAACTATCAGGAAAGCTATTAAAGCTTAGAAACTGAACTTAGGTACCGTGGGTGGACAAGGTCCATTATAATGAACTTAAGGTCACATGAGAATTTTCCTTAGACCTAACATCCAAGGAACAACTTTTAGAAGCTTACAATTTGAACTTTTTCTATAATCTTCCTTAGTTAAAATAACATTGTCACATCACTCAATGAATGAAACAAAATTAGACATCATAGGAAATCCTTTAACCACCACATTGCTCATTAACTTTAACATAAACACACTCACTAAACTTAATGAATTATACTATGAATCAAAAAAAAAAAAAAAAAGAGTGTGTGTTGGTCATTTAGGATTGTTTCACCCAGATTCCAAACACTCTTATTATGAAAATAGAAAGTTTCATGATATTCCCAAGTGTTTAGGATAATCAGGACCACGTACTGATGGAATCATATTTTGAGCAAAGCATATGCGGATTGATCCAAATTTTAATCCTAGAAAACCTCAATGATTTCAATGCATTGATCAAGCAGAAGATCGAGATTTACCAAGATTGGAAGAGGATACTGGTGATTCCACTGTTTTGTGCAAGTAGAGGATTGATGTATCAGGTTCAAACTCACCATAACCATCCATTCGTGTTAGCTCGAACGCTCATAATGGAAAATCGTATTGCACATAGAGGATAACCTTGCCACTTGTACCATAAGAATTGGATGTATGCTATCGAATCTCGAGGGCGAGATTCTTCTTTAAGGGGGGTAGATTGTAACAACCCCAGTTCTGATAGATAGTGATATGCGTTTATACACATGAACAACCTTTATAAGAAAGTAATGAATGCTTAAAATCACCATGACTCATGTTGTCATTGTCCCTAATCATATTAGAAGCACTAAATCTCGAGGATGAGATTTTCATTAAGGGGGGTAGATTGTAACACCCTGTACTTTGAGTACTCGGGTGTTACCATTAAACCGTAGGATATATTTAGGCGTGTGGGAATACAGGATATCATCATCAGACGATTCACAAGGAGACCACCTTTGGGAACCACGAACAACTCTAGAAAATTTCATTAGTTACAACTCTTATCGAGTCTGGTCTACGATCACTCTACGAGTCCATTGAAACTCAAGACAAATCCTACTCACCAACCACTTTATGAAATAAGAAAAATATAAGACAAACTAGTAGTTCGATATCTACACCATAGTAAGCACATCTACCTAACAAGGTCACAATCCAACCATTTAACTTGACCTATGCATTTCACATTTGTATTGGAACATGTCAAGAAGTCATAAGAACAATCCAATCATATTCAAAACAAATATGAAATTGTAATAACCCATATTTTAATCCTAACTAAAAACCTAATAACTAATCTCATTAAACATTAAACGATTAGATCAACCCACCTAAAAACATAAATCCACCTTCAAAAGTGTATAACCAGACCCTTTAAGAAAATCAATCGTTCAGATTTCTCGAAGGATCGCGTGAGTCCTATTTTTAAGTCACCGCATGTGCACAGACCCATGTACACACGATGTACATGGGACCATTGCTGGGTCAAAACCAGCGCTGACCCGGTAAATTTCTGAAAAAGGGCAGATTTCCCGCCGTTTGTATTTTAAACGGAAGACGTCCATTTCAGGATGCTGTGGCCCACCATCTTCAAGCATCCCCATGATCTGAACCGTCCATCTGATAGAGTAGGTCCTATCGACCATAACCATGTGGTGATTTCACATTGAAAGTCGTTCGTGCTGCCTCTGTCCACAACCCAGGGAGCAACGTTAGGAAAAGACACTGACGAGGAGAGAAAATCCATGTCATCTGCTGGGCTAGCAAATCAGCCGTTGGAGACCATCAGACGACCGCCACGCGTGCGAGGGAGTCCCCGTCACCCCTAGAGTTTCCGAAAATGCCTCCCTATTCGGCAAAAGGCGGAAGGAATAACTTCCATTTTTAGTAAGATCCGATCTCAGCCACTCCTCAACTCCTAGAAGGTTCTCCTGAGTGATCTGAGGCATGGAAAATAGGGCTACAAGGCGTTCTCATAACCACCGAGATATTGACGAGTTTTTGAAATGGCGCAAACGATTTTCGACTGCGACAATTCGTTCCAAATCAACGACTCTCCTTACACCATTAGAAGGTCCATACACGCCTCTTGGGTCTCATCCAAACCTATTGAACGCACTGGATGGTCAGATGAACCGATCGTTAAAGAAACGCCATGATAGATGGGCCATCTTCTCCCATCCGACCATCATCAACGGACCCTGATGGCTCGACCCTTTCTTCAATTCGAGCCATCTATCGAGCGGCCCACCCCATTTAAGGTTCATCAAGGAGGAATGTATAAACCCATGCGCACATGCAGTCAATAGAGAGATGACTGATGATGGGTTTCTTAGCACCTCCTTCGTTAAAAGTGCATTAACCCATCTGATTAGCCGTGGAATCGTCTGGAAATTTAATGGCTATATAAGACCGTGTATTAGGGTGAATTCCAAGGCAGAATAGAGAGAGAAAAGATTAAGAGAGAGAGAAGGAGAGTCGGCCGCTGGGCGAGTTATAGGCCTCTGTAGCAACTCGGTCAGCCTCAGATCCGACTCATTTCTCTGCTAAGGAGAGAGAGAGAGAGGAGAAGATAGAGAGAGAAATAAATTAAAGAGAAACAAAGGAGAAGAAGGAAGAAAAGAGAAGTAAGATCGAGAGGGAGAAAGAAAATAGTGAGAGAGGCGATGTTGCTGCTTGTCTTGACTCGAATCAGATCCACAGCCTCGCTGTCGGGTCGCTGCCCCAACTGGGTCAACTCGTTGTCTCTAGCACTGGTTGGGGATGCCAGTTCAAACAAAGAAGAAAGAAAAGAAGATGGAGAGAAAGAGAAGGGAAATAGGAAGGAAAGAAGAAAAGGGAATGAATAGAGAATGGGTGGCCGAGTCCACCACCTGATGCCACACCAAGTTGGGTCAGAATTCATTCTTGGGCCTGCCATGAGAAGAAAAGAAATATAGAAGTTGCAAAAAGAAGAAGGGAGCAAGGGAAGAAAGAGGAGAAAGAAGAAGAAGGCAGAAGATAGAGAAGGAAGAGAAGGTGTGTGACTAGCCGCACTAGCTCGAACCGAGCGAGTCGGGGAACCGAGTCAGATTTGGGTCTGGCTGGGTTATTACATGAGATTCAGTAGAGAGAGAGAGAGAAGAAGGAAAAGAGGAGAGAAGGAAAATGGAGAAGGAAGAAGAAGATCAGAGAGAAGAAGCAAAGATGGGGCGAGTTTCTGAGTCAACTCGGTTCAAAACCGAGTCAGGACTCTGATTCACTATTGGTTGGGTCCAGACCTTGCTGGAACCCCATAGCACAGGGAGAAAAGAAGAAAAGAAAAAGGGAAAGAAAGGAAGAAGAATGGGAGAAAGAGTAGAAGGGAGTTGTAATCGAGTTGGCACTGAGTTGACTCGGTTTGAACTCGATCCGAGTTTGGGACACATTCAAGTTCAATATATCGAATTGAGTCAATTCAAGCTAGTGAGGGCAGATCGAGTGCTTTGAACTCCTTCGTGATCCCTAGTCTAGCAAGAAGGGGATCCACACTTCAAGGTGAGGAGCATCCCACATAGCTTTTTCCTTTCGCTAATATCCATATGGATTAAATCTCTAATGTATAGAATCATTGATTCCTAGCTATTGTGACTTTCTTGGAATAATCTTTTTATGTCATATTTCCTTAAAATTATGTGCATGATATATTGTCTTATAAACTCTATGTCGCGTTTATAATTATTTGCCTATGAATATGACTCTGTTAGACATATTAAGAAAAGAAAGCTTCTACACTAGATTATCTGTGAATTGGGTAGTGAAATATTACCTTCATGACTTTCTATATTCTCTAACAGTTAATTTAGTTGGCACTATCATGTGGATAGTTCTTATGATATGGCAAATGTGAATTTGTTTACATATAGTGTACAAAGGGATGATGGGAACTCTATCTTTCATAATTATTGCTGTTTTGCTATGAGACAAAATTCCTCTTGTCATCTTTAATTCATGAATATAACTCTAATGAGTCTGACTTGAGCTTTACAAACTCCTATTTCATTATACATTGGGAGTAGTATGAAGAAGGATTATGGGAAGAGTCCTTAAGGGACATGGAAGGACTCTTAGATAATTTAAATGATATGACCTCGCTTGTAAATGTACATGATACGTAGTGAACCCTCCTTGAATGTAAAGAAATTATGGAAATTCATGTGGAATGTATAGTTAGATATTTCCTATTTGAAAATTGAAAGTCATTCCTATTCTATCAAAGTAATGTATATATGTGTCCTGGCGCATAACATTCACGCATGACATGTGAGCTTTTTCGAGTGCTTAATGTAAGCCACATTCTGTTCGATTTACTGTAGATAAGTTGAATGACCAGAGTTGTGCATTTGAGTCACTTTGGGCGCTCTTATTTTACACGAGGCTTTTCTGGAATTTTTACTCCTCCTCGGGCATACCCTGGGTATTTTTCCAGGAGAACGTCCTTGGGCGCACTCACCTTCATGGCCTTTTCCAGGTAGTCTACCTACCACGGGCGGTCTTTTAATTTGACACTAGATTGCATACCCAGATCTGTGACTTGAGGATACATTCATACACACATACATTCATTTATAATTTCATGATTAGTCTCCTTGAAATTTGAATATGTTATATATGTATTTGTATTACCCTGTGAATTATATATGAATTGTTAATTTTTTTTGGATGATGTGTTATGGCTGAATCTTTGAGGGAAATTCCTACTGAGTTTTCACTCACCTAATAGTGCAGTTGCACCAAATAGATGCAGGATGGATAACAGGTGGAGACCCCTATGACGGGATTCCAGGGACGGCTGAGGTGGAGTTTGGCAAACGAGAGTTCTATGTGAATGTTGTTGAGCCATTGGAGCTCTAGGATTTACTTGCTTTGTATTTTAGATTCTGTGTCTTGTTTGAGTTGTAATAAAATATTTCCCAGTTGTTGGATTTCATTTTCCTCCCACTTAAATGCATTAAACTTCCATTTTTGTTACTTTTGATATCCTTAGTTTATGTAATGTTGTCTTACTCCATGTTATGAAATTTACTGCTATTTAGATGTATGTTAGTCCACTTCATAACGTAACGCTCGGGTCCTCAATGAGGAGCGGCTATCCTTGGGTTTTGAGGATAGGGTGTTACAATAAGTCTACTCCACTCCCGGTAACCGCACTCAACCCTTGAGTGTATCGGATTTCACTAAGGTGGTTTCACAATAGTTCACCTCAAACCTAAGGTTTTAAATCAGGTTCACCTTCAACCTTTACAACCCACACTGAGGCTGACTGTTTATGCTCTCACGAGCAAGGGTCAACACAACGCACCCACTTTTAGGCACACTGACCAAGAATCTTCCCTAAGATCGTACCCGAGGTTTCACACAGTTCACCTCAAACCCAAGGTTTTACACGGTTCACCTCAAACCCAGAGTTTTACTGGTTCACTCCTAACCAGATGTTTATGCTCTCCACAGAGCAAGGATCCACACAACGCACCCATCACGTACACTCTCACCGGAGGCCTCCTTGAGGACTTCAAAGGGTGAGAACCACTTAAGACCCAATCTTATAAAGGAATGATCACAAGTGTCCTCTTGGACTCTGGATACTTACAAATAAGCTGATGAGTCTCGTTTAGCACAATGCCGAAGATCTCCTCCTCTTTGTTGATGAAGAGTCTTCTGCTCCCTTGATCCGCAACACAAGATAATATACCAATACTTGGCTTCAGGTTGGGTCAAGGTCAAGATGGAATCCTACTCTCAAAATATTTTCCTATTAGAAAGATAGAGCGATTCCAATCTTATGCATTCAAGGCATCCCAGCTTAATGATTTGCCATTAAGGTAGTAGCTGGAGGATCCTTGAATGCGGAAGTTCATTCCCCAATCCACTCTATTGAATGTCAATGATGAGGGTGGATTGGAGGATGACCTCCCTTGAGGGAAAGGCCCTTGGATATAAGATATAAGTTGAAACATACAAAAGCTCTCTCTTCTTTCTCTCATAGCAACAAAAGACAAGTCCTCTATATATAGGCAAAAAGTTCCAACATATATAAAACGATCACATTTATGGCAGAGTTCGATATCATCGAGCGTATACTCTCAATAGCATCGATGGTCTGCACGATGACTCAGACTCAATGTCATATGCTTTTGAAACTCTTTGCCAATTGGTCGATGAATCGAAACTATTGTCGATGTCATCGGATTTCGAACTCCGATTACATCGATGACAGGTTCGATCCATCGACACTTGAAAAATGAGAGAGACTTGACTTTGAAATATTTCAGGTTTTCATGAATGATCGAGGAACCATCGAGATCATCGAAATTTGAATGTCGATGATATCGAGATCAGAGTCAAGGAATCAATAAATCCAGCGGATTTGTCTTTAAGCTTGCTAGACAGTTTATGACCTTGTTCGATGCAATCGACCTGGTGCCGATATCATCGATATTTGAATATCGATTCTATTGAAGGGCCCCCGATTATAGTTTAAAAACATCCTGAAATATCTGCTATAAGATATGCGTGCCCACGATCGATATCTTTGATGGACTTTCGATGTTATTGATATTTGATTTTAGATCATATCGGAAGAGCATCGATATATCGAAGAAATTTGAGATTTTCATTAAAAAACATGGACGCTGGAAATCTGCCTGTCGATCTTATCGAGTCACTTTCGATGGACTCGAGATTTGAATATCGATGATATCGATAGGGGAATTGATATATCGATAAATCAGTCCAGATGAGTATTTAATTGCTGGACATTTTTAGTTCTTATATCGATGATATCGATAGGTGTATCGATACATCGATAAATCCGTCCAGATGAATATTTAGTTTGCTGGACACTTTTGGTCATCACATCGATAATATCGTTAGGGTATCGAGGACATCGACAGAGCAGGTCGATCATATCGAGAGTGTTTCGATAAAATCGACAAGGCGAGAAAAACTTAGAGATTTTCCTATTTTGAAAAAAGTTTTCTCACCTTAAAACCCTATGATTTCTAACTTGTTTTTAAGGGTTTTATTCACCTGGTGTTTTGGTTCATGGGATGTGAGGCTTTAGTTTTACCTATGACGAGCTTTCACACATCCAGTTGAGGTAGACGGTTGAATTGATTTTCCTATCAGGCTCTGTAGACACTCTGACTCAACATTCACGTGACTTGACAAACCAAGGCACTTTCAATTAGAGCAACTAGTCTATAATCAATAGTGTGCTTTACAACTTAAGTGTCTAGCATACAATTCACTTCAAGCATCCATATAATTTAATTAATCAAACACATAAGTATAAATAAGAATATACGCAATTCATAATTCAAAACATAAACATGCATAGTAGTTCGGTTTCCCCACTCCACTCCCAGCGAACGCACTCTCCTCTAGGTGTGCTATGTTTTAAACTGATATTTTTATAAACTTATACCTTGGAATTATAATACTGGGTTGTTTAAGGATATATGAATATATGGATTTAGTCTGCTCGAAAAAGAATTTTGATCTTGGATTTTTTTTAAAAAAAATGAAATAAATTCTTATATTTTGCTCGAGACTAACAAAATGCTGGTTAGGGGTGTGATAAGACCTAAATATGTAATATTTATCTCCTATAATGCATTATTTTCCCATGAATATTAGTGTTAAATTGATCTAATTGAATAAAATTTCCCATGAATCTAAGTCAAATACGTGTTAAAAGTGTCAAATAAAAGCCCAGAAGATATTAAAGTTGATGATTGAAGAATGCAGGATAAACTTGAAGATCTCAAGTGTCAAAGATCTAAGGAAACTAAGTATTGAAGTGAAGATGAAGACCAGAGCCATCGATCGATTGACAAACCTTCGAGCTGTCTCGATTGACCAAGAATTGTTAGAGAAATTTTTGAATTTTTAGAAAAACTTGTTAGACACTTGTTGACAACTTTGATCCGATCGATCGACAATGCAATGATTTTTTAAATTTGATCACTGGACATTTTTTGGCATGTTTAATTGATTGAGAATTTGAGTTCAATCGACTGAAGATTTCTCTAATCACTCTCGATTGATCGAGGACATCAATCAACGATGCGTGTAAGTGCATAAGTGCATAACCTCTTGAGTCAATGTGAAATTTTCCTATATAAACAAGCATTTCTAAGTTATTTTAGTGACAAATTAAGTCTTGGGAGAGAGTTCAAGTCAAGGCAAAGCTTCTTCGGTGCTGTTATTCCTCTTCAATTCTTCAATCTAGTTTATTTTCTTTATTTTTGTTTTGAGATCTTAGCCATGCTATGTTAATCTCTTAGCTAATGCTAAGGGATGAACATCTTGATTAATTCTTCTATTTAATTCATTTTTAATTCAAGTTTATGGCTTGTAAATGTTGAATGGTGATTATGTTGATTGAATTCCTAATTTGGAGAAGGAACTAGTGTATAAAATCAATTGTTCTATTGTTAACTTTGGATACAATAGATGCTTTTAATTCCCTCGATCAATTGCCTAGATCTTTATGATAAATTATTCTATCTCGATTCATATATCTTAATTGGATGTTGTTAATTAAATTTACAAATTTATGTTCTGATTAGAACGAATTAGAATTCAATTCTAGTTGAGTTATCTACTTGAATAGATGAATTGGTTTAAGAATTTGTTAAGTGGAGATTCTTGGATCATTAGTGTTTTTTACTTATTGTTTATACCTTATTAATTTACCGGAACCCATAACCTTACATCATTGTTTTATTCTAGTCAACTCCCAATAGAACGATCTCGATCCCACCAAGCTATTACTAAATCGCAGCCCTACAGTTGGGGTTGGCAAACATTCACATTCAGATATCTGTTTAAGTTAATCTAATGTCCTACATCGGTGACTAATCACGTGAAATTTATCATATCTTCATTCATCTTCGAGCATTCTTCGCCCTTTAATTTCGGTTGAACAAGGTGGATGTTAAATTAGATACAACGTATCCTTTCAATTTAATAGTTACATGAGTATTCCCGCTTGATTTTCTGGAAATTCAAAAGCTTATGACTTAAATAATGTTAGACGTATGGAAAATTAAAATTCCAAATCTATAGATTGTATTTCTATATTTTAAACGTAAAAAATCAAGGTCATGATTCCTAAATTGTGTAACTTTTTAAGCAGATGGGTTTTTCATAATTTTTTTGAAAAAAATAAGGATTAAAGCATGATTTTATAAGCCTAATTATATTAGGAACTACCTCGCATGAAAATCCTAAGTTTTGCTTATTGGATCACTCGAAACCTACCCTATAATACTTTGCATTTGAAATCATATACTATATTTTAAAAACTCATATATTTAGAGGGCTTTTGTATAATTTTTAAAAAAATTTTTAGATTTATTATTTATTTTTTTATTATTGAATTTATTGCTGAAAATTCAAAGTTATTACATGAGATACTCGATTTTATTTTTCGGGAAGCAATTTGTGATGATTTTGAAAACTATGTTGAATTTGCTAAATACGCACTACACCAAAATCGTTTAACTAGAACGGTGACGATTTTGGTTCAGAAACGGTTTTCCACCGTACTCGACCCATTTCTGCTTTGAAACGGTATTCCACCGTACTCGAGCCGTTTCTGATTTGAAACAGTATTCAACGGTATAGTATTATTTCCACTATTTTATTGGTGTGTCCCAATTGAGTGTTGGATCTTCTTATTTGTTATTCTTATGTTTTAGTGTTTTATTTTGAAACAGATGAATGGAAGGGATTCGATTAGTAACCTCTGAGTGGACCCCACAAGGCTCAAGAGGCACATTGGTTTATATTTGCCGCAGACTACCGATTCATTTTCAATCCTTTCTTACGCTAAAAGCTCCCGAACCCTACTTCACATCCATTTCCATCTCCCTCTCCCTCTTTCCTCCCCTTTTCTTCGATCTCGTCTCGCGTCTCTCTCTCTCTCTCTCTCTCAAATGGAGATCGGCGTCGGCCAGATCTGAACCATTTTCACTCTCTCCCTCTCAGGTTTAATGGCGGTCGAATGTCTGTGAGTGTGGAAGAACCCAATCAATCCCTGCCATTTCTAATCTTCTTGGATCGAGATCTCTTCCAATCTCAATGGCTTCCGCGTCTGCTCTGCCTCCTCCTTCATACGCTCTCGAGAAAATCGAAGGTATACTCTCTCGATCTCTCTCCCTTCATCTCTGTCTCTCTCACTTCCCCTTTCGATTATCAAAATTTGGGCAGCAACCATCGTGGAGGCAGCCATATCTGCCGCTGTCCATGGCCGCCGACATCTGCATGTTAGTTGTTTGAAGAAATGCTTCAACCAATAACGTGTACCACTGTTGTACATTTAATCTCTCTGTTTCTTTCATATTTTTTTTGCCCATCCATGAGTGGACTAGTCTGATATATAGGAGGGGAACAATCAACATTGATCCACCTCATTAGAGGCAGTGATCCAATACATACCACTTTAGACCATGTGTTTGTGTTGTTAGGGCATTCCTCCTTTGTTTATTCACTTCAATGAATGTAACTAAGAAATACAAATGGGAACATTACAGGTACGAATTCCAAATGCAGTATGGATTGATTGGATGGTCAGTGGGAGCAACAGTGGGTTATGCACAGACTGCAAAGATCAGCTGTTGGGTTTGTATTATTCCATTACATTATATTGTTTGTGCATTCTTTCATCGGTCAATACAAGTTTGGATGTTCCCAACACTTGTGTTTACAATTATTATCTCTTGTCGTGTTAACTTTGAAGGTAAATCTTAGTGCTGCTATTTTTTATTTATTTTTTTTTTTATTATTATTTTTTTTAAAAACTTTCCTAACAACTGGTGCTACAGATGTCAACATTGAAACATTCTTAGAGCTGACCATGATGTTTATATGTCATCCAAACCATTCGTAGGGTTGTTACCGCTCAGATAAAATGTAGGCACAAATATCATCCTAATAAAAAATTTCTATTACTCCCCACAAAAATTTCAATGTTGGGCATTCAATCCAAGCTTTTCGTGTGTATGGCCCACATGAGTTTTGGACCTGCCTGATTTTTATCATCTTGTCCTATCGTGGTCGTGCAAAACTGATGTATGGATTGGATTTGTCACGGGCCGACACAGCTTGGACAATGGGACCTGAATGTAGGTGTAGCAGGTATATATTTTGAATGTTTTAAATTCTTGCTATGAAAATCTACTACTAGCTTCTCCATGTGCCATAAATGAATAGTGAAACCTGAATCTCTCATGTGCCATAAATTGTTTTGAGGATTTTTGCATGTAAGGTGTATGTTGTTATGCTTGTGAGAAGGGCCTATGCATTTGATAATTACATGGGTGGAGGAAAAGGTGGCATCGGTAAAGATCAAATGGGAAATATCTGTGGCAGGATCTATAACACAGTGGCTGAAATGCAGGTGATTTAGGATGGTCTTAAGTTTTGCATTTATTTGGGCCTAAGAAATATTGGGCTATTTCAAATCCCATGGTGGAATCAGATGGTGCATTGCACTCAAATGGACAGCGGCGGGTGCATGTCTCCAATGCTGTAGTTGTAACTTGTGCAGATGTTACCAATCTAGCTCAAAACTTCTTATGTGAACCTGACTGCCATAGGTTAAATAGGACAAGGCAGGCTTGGTTCTCTAACAGAACAGGGAAAAATATATCTTGGACTGAAATTAAGGACTCTTTATATTTATATGCTGGTTTATTCTTGTTTACACTTGCTTTACCAAAAATTGGCAATGCTTTGTTAGGAAACCCCTAGGAAGATATATCATGACAATGGGCATTCTCTGTCAGGAGTCCTCTATCAATGCCATGTTAGTAGATTACGTGGCATGTATGGGGGCCTTTTGTCAGACTGTTTCCATCATCATTTGTTTTAATCGTTTTCAACAGTTCTCCTGAAGTAGCGCGAGATTATTACTTTTTATGAATCTTCTCTCGTGATGTTCTTCTAAAAAAATGCTCAAGCACTGGACCGTCTTTCTTCTTCTCAGTGAAATACACTGGCAAACTTGAAGATGGAACAATTTTTGAGAGGAAAGGAACTGATGAAGAGCCTCTAGAGTTCATGTGTTTTGTAGGTATGAGCGCACCTATTCTTGTAGTTTCTGTTCGCATTTTCTACTACCATCATCATAGGAATTTTCATGGTAGCTTGATGGAAATTCAGCCACCAACTGCCTGCATGACATCAACCTCCTCCTTTAGCCTGGCTTGAGAACATCTAGTGCAATTGCTACCAGGCAGGGTTCACTACACCAAAAGTTTGAGTAGTAACAGTAACAGTAGCAGTAACAACTCCACCAGAGATTTTCGAGTAAAGCCCTTCTCTACATGTGCTAGTGCTAGTGCTAAAGCCCTTCTCTACATGTGCTAGTGCTAAAGCCCTTCTTTACATGTGCTAGTGCTAGTGCTAATTCATCTTAATTCTATTTATTAATATTCTATTGATTTGGGGTTGGAAGAAAAGGTACGACAACAATGCCAAGGAATTCTCTGTATTCAAGTATTGGTGGTAGGGGTGCTGCTTCTGGTAATATTGATCAAAGAGCAAAAGGACGTCTAGACGGAATGTATAGGAGTATGAGATTCGCTTCCTGCTGACTTTTCCTGTTCAAACTATATATTCCAGACTGGAGTGTTGATAGAATAATCAAATATATGCAATCTGAAGCAGACAGAGCAGGTATTTTATTTAATTTATGATTTTTATTTCAAAATGATGAAAATGCTCTCAGCTACACCTTAATAGTGTATAGGCTTCTGAAAGTGCATCAGGAGGAGACATTTTATCTCTTTCCTCCATAGAGTTCGTGCATGCTTGTATTAAATTTAGGCAGAGCCACATGCAGCAGGAAGCTGGAAGTTTGAAGAAAGGTGATGCGTCAAAGAATACCAACTCACAAAAGCCATAGATTGTTGAGGTGCCAGTCTTTACTGTATTGATTTTCTCTCTCTATTTTGTTGTTTTCTTGCAGCATAAATTTGTGGAATGTGGAGTCACACAATAAAAACATAGTTAGGGATTTTTATTGATAAAAACATAGTTAGGGATTCACACCTGAAACTTCCAAATGGTAGTTATTTTTGTCAAAGGATCGTGAATCTTGAGATTCCCTTGGTGGCTGGAAGAGGAAGAGGATGTACTAAGGGCATTTCATCAGCACAGGGCCTCCAATAGATGATATAGACAAATTAAGTTGTTGAGAATCCATACTCTTCATTGATATGGGATGTTGTCCCTATTGTTTTCTATGGTGTGGTTTATTTGAGCTTGGATTTGCTTCATTTTTTAGGTAGTATCTCAAAATGGGCCAAACTATCTATTGGTGTGATATGTGTAAGTTACTTGTGATGTTTCTTAAAACTTGAAAATTTTCTTTTCATCTTCTTTCAGTTCATCCAGAGACTTGGAACCCAATTTGGTCTGTGGCAAGGTAAGGTGAAACTAAGTTTCAGTTATGTTGCTGGAATGCTATTTGTTTGGATTTTGGTAATTGGTTTAACTGCTTTCACATGCTGACATGTTTAAGCTGTGGATGTGCAGCATACTTGCAGGACTTCTGTCGTTCATGGTAAGTTCATCGATCTTCTTCTCTTTTATCCCCCTTTTTTTTTTTTCATGGTTCATTCTGGAAGCCCCTGTTGCTATTAGCAAACACAAGTGGAAGGAGAAATGGTAATATGAATTTCATTAGTTTGTATAAAAATGATGTTTTTTTTTTTTTTTTTTTATTCTGAATCATGTCTAATAGCCTCACAATTTTTTTTATGAACACAAAATTCATAACATTGATCCCAAGAAGAATAAGAGGAAAGAAAATTGCCATTAAATCCTACAACAATTGAGAATTCCATTTGATCCCTATTACTTTTATACTTTGTGAAGTCCATTCCTTTAAAGTGAATGTAACAATTTTCTTTTCGCCTATTTTTGTTGAAGTACGTGTTCTTAGTTCTTTATCTTGTCTGGAGATTGTTATAACTGTTACTGACAATATCTGTTCTGGTAGCTGAAAATTGGCCTTCTCTATGGAGAGTTCAATTCCAGCTCAAGTAGCAGGTTTCTTCAACCTGCATATGATGTGCAACATTTAGTTTTTGGATCTGTTGAATAACCGTATTATTTTATTTTTCTGTTCACACTGCATTTTATCTTTCCATGATTGTCCTTGCCAACTGTAGATGTGAGTATTTTAGTCGTTTCTCATGTTTCTAGTTCTTTATTATTTCCATTTATTTGGATATGATACACATTTTTCATGGTTGATTTCATGACTAGGACTGTATATTTTTACTTTCATTAGATTTTAGGTTTTTATTTACTGAGTAATGCTTTTCTATCAGCCTAGTATTAAGCAAATCTAGTTGATTTGGTGATGTTCTTTTATTTCTTTTTCATTTTTTTGAGTAATTGATTGATTTTTTTATGTAAGAAATGCCTGTTGCAGGTGTTTTCATTGAGAAATGCTAGGACGGTTGAATGTCAGCCTATCAGCCTGCTTGGATGTATGCAATTTTGTGTAATCTTTCATCTGTATGTAATTGAATAATAATGTTGATTTTCAGCTTCAAGGACCGATTTCTTGCTGCTTTGCCAGCACCTCGTGCTTCAACCAAATCATATTTGAAATCTTCAACACTCCTGCTATGTATGTTGCCATCTAGGTTGTTCTCTTCCTTTATGCCAGTGGTTGCACGACTAGTAAGCAAGACTACTAGTTCTTATTTTGGTTTGTCTGGGCTGCATTCTCTTGATTACTTAAACAACAACAATGATACTCTTTTTTTTTTTTTTCTTTTTTCTGTCAATTATCAATTAACAGATGTTTCTATATTTAGCATAATGCCTTTGGTATTTTTACGTTTTGAAGAACCTTGCTTTTTTGTGAACTCTGAGACAAAAAAAAAAAAAAAAAAAAAAGAAAAAGAAAAGAAAAAGAAAAAAAAAGAAAGAAAACTCAATTCATCTATACAGTGAGTAATGATCACAATCTTTTGGAGTGTTTTGTTCTGTCATACTCATCTACATTATACTAGCATCTCTTACTGATGAATTTAGGCTCGGATATTCTAGTCCATGTTGCAATCAGATCCAACAACAAAATGTCAAAACTAGCTAGAAGCTGCCTGTGAAACATCATCTTGAAGATTTTAACAGAAAGATCTAACAAGATAAATGGTTCAGATGTTCTGCTACAAGTATCGAACATTGCGGTATCCCTCAAAGACGAATATTCTAAACATTTTCGTCAATATCACTTTCTAAAGATTAGTTTTCATTCCTCCGGGTCGCTTTAAAAACTTGCTTGTTTTGTATTCAGATCAGGCTCAGCTGACTCTGAGGCTAGCCTAGGGATCTCAAGTGCCTTAATTGTAATGGCAACAATACCACTTTTCCCACATGAATTAGCTGCGGTAGCTTTTGAGGGCAGAAAACTGAGTGTTTATTTATTTCTTTACTTTGGTGATGCAGGTTGTGGCTTTGAATGCACGGTACAGGCTATCAGAGAGCAAGGATTGGGAGGTGAAAGTGGCATTTCTCCAACTGCCTACATCATCCGGATGCAGAGAATTCTTTGGTGAAGTAGAGAAAACATTAAAGGAGGTTGGAAGGATGAAGTATCTTCGTCCATTGTATACAGCGCTGGTACAAGGCCCTGGGAAAGAAGAAGCAAAGATACTGGCCAAAAGAATTTTTGCGGAGGCCTGCGACGGTTATCATCCCATTGCTCAAGGTGTTGTAGAGTCCATCTTATCCAAGAACCTGTAGCCATACAAGTAAAATTTCATGTAGGTATCTAGACTTCTCTGCTGCAGTGCTTGTTTTGGCGACAATTGCAGGTATGTTTTACACATGGATCATGTAGGTATGTTTTACACATCAATCTCTTCATGCTTCAACCAATCTCATTGGTTGCTAGAGCTGTTTTTTACTATTAGGAATTTTCAATTTTTATGGAAATAGTGTTGAGTGAGCAAATGTGTAGGGGTGTGTGTGCACACATCTGATTAATTCCCATTCATTGTCTTCTAATCTGTTCCTTACATTTTCTTTCTTTCAAGGTGGCAAAATTTGATTCAAAAGCCTTATGAGAGCGGCGATGAGAGAGGATTGAGATTGGTTAAAGCCATCCCAAGGAATGGTGGGACCTTGTGTTTTCTCAAGGAGTGGAGCACATCATGTAGGATTTTATTTTATTTATTTTTAATGTATTCGTGTAATTGTAAACTTATTATTGTAAATATGTATAATTTTTATTATAAAGTTGTACCATATTTGTTCGATATTATTTTTTTATTATATATAATATTCTTTGGTTTTTAAATATATAAACAAATGTACCGTTTTTATTGGCCATTCGTAAATAATGAAAAAAACCATTCCAATAATTTGAAAAATGACCATTGTCAACATTAAGAACGGTTTAAAACCGTTCCTAAGATTTCAGTTCCTAAATTTGAGGTCAACCCTACTCATGGTTTAAAACCGTTCCTAAGAGGTCGTTCTTAAAATCTGAAACGGTATTGAACCGTTCCAGTTTTTTTGCGACGCCTCTTCTAGGAACGGTTTAAAACCGTTCGTAAGGGGTTTGGGAACGGTTTAAAACCGTTCCTAAATGATGTTTTTGGTGTAGTGACGTTGTATATTCGAAAAACTTATAAATCATGTCGGAGACCTCGTAAAGGTTTAAGAGCTTATTGAATACCTAAAAAGTATATGAAAATTGTGATTGGATATCTACTATAGACCCTTTGGCCGGGTGATCGGATTGTAAAAAGTTCTCGCTGTTAGGTTCAGTAAGAGTTATATATTTTATTCGCCTGTGTTGAATGGTTTCTCACTAGTGAGCCATTGGATGGGTGAGTCTAAGTTTAAAAAGTTCATATTACTAGGCCAAGAGTGCCCTTTGGATGGGTGTGCATTATATAAAAGGTTCTCGTTTTAGGCTAGGTGTTATAATGGGAAGTGTCGGTCAGTTGTAGTAAAGCAATTCTGGTCGTTTTAATAATTAATGGTACTAAGGAGGTTGATTCATATTCACTTGTTCTACTGTATTCATGGTTTTATTGGAGAGCATGTATAATTCTAAATTTAATATTTATAAGTATTTCATTCTAGTCTTGAATACTCTTATTCTGTAAAATATATATTTTATGCAATTTTTAAAATTTTTTTATGTGATAAACTGCACGAGATTATCTCATTGGGCTTTATAAGGTCACCCATTATTATGGATACTAGATTTAAGGATGCAAAGTCTAGTTATGGATAGAAGTGGAACGAAGCCCTATCCATCTATTCCGTTTTATTTTACCTTTCCAGCCTATATCCATTGTTTGTGTGTGTGTGTGTGTGTAGTTGAGGCATAGATGAAAGTTTAGATTCTTATAATGAAGATTAAATATTTTGTTGGATTTATTTTATAGAAGTTTGGCTTATTGTCATGTGATTTTTGTAGAATCATGACTGTGAGTACTTGAATTATTAGTCATGACTTGGGATACGAAATTAGGTTCTAACGAACTAAGGTGTTGGATTTTGGGGCATGACACATTATTAGCATTGATCATGCTTGATGCAGCAATTGTTGGACCACATATATTGACCATTTAGATGTATCTAGCATTTGCTTCATATGCCTAGCACATGCTTGTCATGTGTACATCGTTCTCCATGAAGGCCTTCGACCAAGAAGGCCATCTCACTTGGTATAAACCTATCTGAGTGACCCACAACCCATCTGGTTAATTCATGGTCCATTAAGTTGGCTCGTGGTTTGTTTATATAGTCCAAGCCCACTTCATTACTTCTAGCTAGTCCCACTTTGTTACTTCAAGGCCCACATCATCTCAAGGATTCCACCTGATATAGTCTCACTAACTCTAAAACATGTGAATTACTTCAGTCCCTTGCAAATGGAAAGCTTATTTCATTTATTTGCTTATTTATGTGTAATTTATATCTTACCTTAAAATTAAGGGTGATTCCCCTAAAATGTAATTAAGGACTTGTAGTATGTCACAACATGGCATGTAATTAAACCCATATTATAATAAAAACTTTTTAAGTGTGTGTGATCTGATTTCTCTCATGTGATGTGATAATGCAATGAGAATGTCTCGTGAATATCTTTGAATGAATGACAATAAAATGCAATCCTGAAGCAACATTTACACTTATATCAAAATTACATCAACAATGATGCATTGTTTCTTCCCATTGCCCTTGCCTTTTAAGACTTGTGCACCCTTTGTTTCCTAAGGAAAACTTTACTAAATTTTTTTGTTGATTAAGTCCTTGGCATCTTGCTCATGCCTTGGCACCGGCCTACACGCAGCTTGCCCACGCCAATGCATGGTATGAGTACAGACCATCCTAAGTTGGCACATGGCTACACATGGAATCTTCCAAGCTTAATTGTTCCTATCAATAGTTTCCAGTAGTATTGTATCCACTTCAAGACATTCTTTGACAGGATGAATGACATTCAATTTAGACATATGATGGCATATTAGAAAGCTTAGGGAAGTTCCTTCCACAATAAGCTTTGAACCATCTCAATTCAACTCCAAATGCAGGAGTTATGACGGTTCGACCAAAATCATGTGGTGCAATCAACATAATTAAAGAACCGTGGCCTACTAAAGTAAAAAAGTGGCTTGCGTACATGACCATACAAGAGTGAGCCTATTGCACCTTGCTCATTCATCAATTCATCGAATAAGCTTCTTAGTAAGCTTGACTACCTCTCCTTCCTATTCAGGAATAGAGAGATCTAAGCCATTCATCACAAATGTGCCAACACAAACATGGCATTATGCACAGGCTACCCTCTAGTGATTCCTCACCAACTCTCACCAAGATGATTAGCCTATGACAAAACTATTATAAAGCATGTTAGCGAACCTATACATTCCCCTTTCCAACTGGCTAAATTATGCTCAAATATGATATTGGACAACTCATCTGTGGGCGACTTTTAGAGACCGTGTAAATACAGTCATTTATATGCAAACTTAGTCTGTCGTCTATATTAGTACATGCTACTAGCGTGTTGATCATCTAAGCTCATGTGTTGGCTCATTCTGGCAACATCTCAGACCCCTATTTATATATTAGACTTCAGTCTTTTGGAGCCCTTTTGGAGTCCTTAAGATACCTAACTCGCTTCTTTAGACCATTTCACTCATCAAGCTCATCGATATATTCTGAGTATCATGACTCTTAAGCTGCATAATTACCTCTCATTGGAATCTTCTGAGAAGTTATATTATATTATACATGGTCTCGCAGTAGAAAACCTCATATTAGAGCATTTTGATTGGCTTCACTCAGACATTATCCTAGGCTATCCAGACGATCCTCGTCACTCTAGACTCTTTTACGTCAACTCCATGCATCATCATACACTCATTATGATGCATTCATTCATGCTCATGTGCATCTCATCTCATCCATCATCTATGCATTGAGCTAAATAGAGATGAGATCACTCATCCCCGTCCCTTGAGATATAAAGGCCTCCTTTTCATATCCCATAGTTGGTTAGCTTATGCCCATTGCTTTACTTAATAACACATAGGCTCTTGAGAAGTCTATGATCACTCGACACACTCATGTCTATCATGTATTCTATCTCTCACAGTAATGTCCAACTGATATGACATACTGAGAACAACTAAATCTCAAGAAAGCCTTTGAGCCTTGACTCCCTTTCTTATGGCTTTCGAGCTTAGCTGGTTTGACATAGTCATGAGCTCCCTAACCACCATGCTGACAGTCATTTCTATACATTATTGTGTGATGCGTCTATGAGGCCAATATCACTCATAAGTTGATAATGAGACTAGCTATATTGCTCACCAAGTGATGCGCCTAGGAGGCCAACATCACCCTAGCTGATCTCAAGGACAAGCCACCTCTCACAAGCAGATAATGAAACTAGTCATATCGTTCACCGAGTGATCAATTGTCTTTCGAGTACTGCACAATACTATCCACTCAAGTAGCATATTCCAACTCATGATATGGACACCACACCCTCAACAAGCTAAAGAGATCCCTTTAATTGTTGAGGCTAGCTTGCATAGCACACATATGCATCATGCACTACATTACAACTTATTGATCTTTACTTTAGAACAAAGGTTTATGTGAACGCTGGAAATTGGCGTCCACGCTCATCTGGCAAATCTTCCAGATGTTGCGGATGTTTTTTGTTTGTTAGATGGATGGGGTGTGTGATGTCAGTTTGGAGTCGCCACTAGCCACTTAATCTTAGAATCCCGTAGTCGGCTAGAACCCGCGGATATTTTAAGGTTGGACAAATCCGAAGACTCTCCTACCTTATATTGAGTCTTGGTCTGCGATCCGGGATTCTGAGTGAGGAACCTCAATTACAAAGAGGGAAGGGGTTAGGCACCCTCTGCCCGTACAAATGTACGGTCTCTACTTAATGTGATAAAACAATCTCAAGGGTTGGATGATGTAGTCGAGATGGGACTAGGCACATATGGATTTCTGATGCAGCTAGATCTGAGTTTTCGGCAAGCCACAGAGCATACGTCCACAACGTGTCTAGAGAGCGGATGTGATGATATTTATGAAAAAAGGTAAAGAAAAAAAAGACTAGATTACTAGGAATTTTTGATATGATAGGATCCGATGTATGACAAGTCACAAAGCATACGTTCACTAGAAATCTAGAGGAGCAGGGGGGTTGAGAAGAGAATAGCTGTCATGATGAATGCTTGCATAAAGTAAAAAGATCTTTAGCTTGAACTTGAGTAGGTTAAGACATGCGTTGTACCATGATCAATCCGAGCTAGACTTGGGATTGAGAAGGTTAGGAGAAAGCTAAGAGATGGCTAGAAAAATCTGATCTTGGAGGCTTGGGAGCTCTCTCTCACCCTCACTCTCTTCCTTTCTCTCTCTCTCTCTCTCCCTCACTTGGATTTTAAGAATGGGAAGCGTGTATGAAATGTGAAGAGGAGAGGGCTATTTATAGCCTTTTCCAATGGCAATGTGGTTATTGTTGGGTTTGAGAGGGGTAAATGCTGACATGACAACTTGGGATTAGTTGAGGGGAGAGGAATGCCACATGGCATGCTCTTATTGGCTCTTGGTGGTTGGCGAGGTTGGTAAAAATGGTAAATAGGGTGACCTACGAGAGTAAATCCATATAAAAGTTGACTTTGGCTTGGTAGGATGGCAAATAGAGTGAGCTACAGGGGTAATTCCATATGAAAGTTGACTTTGGGCTTAGTAGGATGGTAAATATGGTGAACTACGGGGGTAATTCCATGTGAAAGTTGACTTTTGGCTTGATAGGATGGTTTTAGGGTTTAGATTAGGGTTTAAGCTAGGGTTAGGCTGGGTTTAGGGTTTAGGTTGGGTTTAAGGTTCAGGCAATGGTTTGGGTTAGGGTTAGGCTGGTTTTTGGTTTACAGTTCGGATTAGGGTTTAAGCTGGGATTAGGGTTGGTTTAAGATATGATCATGGTTCCCGAATTGTCTTAGTTTTCTCAAGATACTAGCCTGTGTGGGGTGTCTACAGATGCCCCTCTTTGGCTAAGGTTGTGAGCAACCGAGTGCCAAAGCGAGTGGACACCCCACCCTTCTGGCCAGAAAATGGTAATGATTCGAATCTTGCCTACCATTATATCATTGTCAGTTGATTGTTTGAAAAGAGATAACTTGCACATATCATGAGGGTTGAGAAAAATGTTGTGATTGTCCTTGCGCATTCCTGCGGCATTACGGGTCACCAATCACAACCCTTTCATGTCAGATTGTTAATATCATTGGAGGGTAAGTCTGAAAAGTAGGGCCTCTGCGCGTTTGTGTGGCTTGATGAGGATTCTCGTACTGTTTGATCTATCATTTCCTTTCCTACGTAATCACCCTAGGAGTGTTCATTCTGTTTGATCGTCAAAGTGGTTAGCTGCCCTATGCGTTCGTGTAGCCTTACGGGGAACTCACTACGCTGACTTGAACTCGATCAAATTTTCTAAACATCCCGGACTAGGTATGTGCAGGTAATCCTTTGTCATGTAGTCTATTGATTTTGATAATTTGGTTACAATGGATTGTTGTCACTTCGTGTTTGATTATTCTTTCCAGAGATAGATCTACTCATTTCTACTAGCATTCGTACGATTGTCTAGATATAGAGATCGAGTCAATCATACATGTATCATGTACGGATTCGATCATCCTTCGGGGAAACTAGAAGAGATCGAATCTTATTTAGCTATTTGCACTGACTGCAACTAGAGAATATGGAAGATTCCTCATTGTATTGTGCACCGCGTGCGATTTTTTAAAAATTTTGATTTGAAAATTATCCTCTTTGGAGCTAGACTCCTTGGGAATTTTATTTGAAAATATTTTTGGATTTTTTGAAAAATATTTGTTCGATCTTACGGGTGGGCGTCGTCATTCGATTTTTATTTGTACCAGTTAAGTAAATAGTTGCATTGCCTCCACTGATGAGTTGGCGGGGCTAACGGTTTTTATTTGAGATATTTTTGAGATTTTTGAAAAATATCTGTTCGATCTCACGAGAGGGCATCGTCATCCGTTTTTTATTGTACGGTCTGGATCAAATAACCAGATGGCCTCCACTAATGAATTAATGGGCCAATTGGGGAACATGGGCCTGATTTGGACATGTGAGCCTAGGACCATGGGCTTTAAAATTAGGCTTGTGAAGTGGGCATTTCTTTGGATATGTGGGCCTAGGAAATGGGCTTAAAAACATGAGCCTTGAATCGTGGGCCTTTGGACAATGGGCTTAGTAGGCTTTTGACATGTGGGCCTTGTGGACTTTGAACTTGTGGGTTTTGAAATGTGGGCCTCTGCGGCTTTGAAATTGTGGGCCTTGTGAGCTTTGAAATGTGGGCCTTTGGGGCTTTGAACTTGTGGGCCTTGTGGGTTTTGAAATGTGGGCCTTTGGGGCTTTGAACTTGTGGGCCTTATGGGCTTTGAAATGTGAGCCCCGTGGATTTTAAAATGTAGGCCTCTGGGGCTTTTAACTCGTAAGCCTTGTGAGCTTTGAAATGTGGGCCTTTGGGGCTTTGAACTTGTGAGCCTTGTGAGCTTTGAAATGTGGGCCTCTGGGGCTTTGAAATGTAGGCCTTTGGGGCTTTGAACTGTGGGCCTCTGGGGCTTTGAAATGTGAGCCTCTAGGGCTTTGACTTTGACTTTGTGGATCCCTGACTTTGTTGGCTACTTGTCATGTATATGCATGTATGTTTTTATTTTTGTTCTTGTAAAGGAAGGAAAATAATGTACTTGTAAAAAAGATGTTTTAAAGGAATGAAAATTTCTATTTGTGTCAAATTTGTCAGTGTTTGCTTGTGTTTGGATTTGTGCTTTGGATGATTGGGATCAGAATATTGAACTCAGCCCATGTCGAATCCGATATTCTGAGTTGTTTACCAGGGATCTCTGTTCCCTGAGAGTAGCGCATATTAGGATCATGCCCCTTAGATTTGGGTTGATTTTGACAGAATTATGATCCAGGACTTATCTCTTCCTTTTGCTTCTTCACTTTGCTCGTTGCCTTGGCTTTTTTGGTACTTACAAATTTTTATTATTTTTAAAATTTATTTTCTAGCCGTTTTTGCCCGTAGCGCCCTTTCAGGTTTTCACCACAGGTGGCTTTCCCATCATTTTTGCCCGTGGTGCCCTTTTAGATTTTCACCACGTTCTGGGTCTTTACTCTTACCTACCCCTTGGTAGCTGTGCTCTTTTTACCCTTGGTACCTTTTCAGGTTTTCACCAAGTCCGCTATATGCCAGCTATTTTTACTCGAGGTGCTCTTTCGGATTTTCACCTCGCCTGTTTTGCTTAAGCATATTACTTTTCTTTTGACTTCTCTTTTTCTTGTACAGAGGCAGGAGGCTAGACTCCATTCATTGTCGGTCGACTGGTGAGCTGCCTGACTTTGTCTTCAATCACGACCGTGAAGTTGTTAACATTGGGTTAAACTATCCTGAGGGGAAATGGGTTGGTGACTTGTGTTCTCACTCATTGGATTCGACTCTTCTTTTCTTTTCCTTTTTCTTCCTTTTTTTTCTTTTTTGACTGCGCTCTTTATTCATCCATTTTTTATCTTTTTTTTTTACCCTTTATTTTTTGGAACACTTATTGGAAGGAAGGAATGATGATGGAATGTACCTCGGGATGCTAACATCTTGTTGTTTGACTTAAGCTTTTCGATTATAGTTGTTAACATAGTCGAGTAGGATTACCCATGTTGTCAGCGTTGATGGGCTCTGGAAGATCATTGCCTCTAATGATGATGAGACAAAGGGTACCTCATGAAAGAACTTCGCGAATGATCGGTGGATCATCATAGGATGGCTTGGACTTACCCCTAGATCTAGTAGGTGCAATGATAAAATATGCATTATTACCATGTTGCTAACATTTCTTTCAGACTTGCTTGTTGTTGGTCCTAGTGATCATCGTACGCTTTATGTCTACAAGATGTAGTTGGTTGCATCGAGATTACCACCAATCATTTTCTTTGACTTCTCTTTTTCATTCGTACCGATGATATAGGATGTTGTTAGCGCCCGCTTTTGTCTGCTACAAGAATATACTCATGACCATTGAATGCCTTTGAGTTCATTCTTTCGATGATGTCCATACCCCATAATGAAGAATGGCTAGAGTGTTGTCAAGTTATAAAGACTCGAAGCATGCACATAGATCCGTTATGCAAGCTTTGAATAGTTAAAGCACTTCCTGGCATGCTACAATAGCTTATCTCCATCGTTCATCGCAAGTTCTTCTTGGAATTGCACGTTCCTTTACACGTAAGTTGTGGATTCCATTGTAGACTTCAGACATGATCTTGATAGTTTTGTTAGGCTTGACTTCAGGCTTTATAGCAAATGGTTTATGACTAGCTCTTCATTTGATCTGGGTATGGCTTCATAAGAGAACCCAAAGTTAGATAGCTCCGGGTCTCAGGAATTCTGTCATTGTCTGCTTGTATTCAGGAGGCGAGAATCTCTTGATGCGTACTGTTCTAGGGAGCTCAAGGGATCCCAAGTTCACAATTTAAAAATCATCCATGATGACATTGGCCTTTGTTTTGAGCTTTTTGAGGGAATCCTCTAGCTTGAGAGTTGGATCATCATTTTCCCCATCCTGGGCTTTGTTCAAACCCATGAGTTTGAAGTCTAACTCTAGATCAAAATCATATGAGTCGACTTCAAACTTAGGTGTTGTAACAAACGCATTTGACACATTATTGCTTATGAGTTTTGAAAGATTTTCTATTATTTTTGTGTTTTAAGAAATTTCTGTTGTTTTTGGATTTTGGCAAATATATGATTTTTTGGCATTTTGACAAGTATCTGAATTTTTTTAGTATTTCGAAAATATTTATTGTTGTTGGGAATTTTCTGATTTTTTTTTTTTTTTGGATTTTTTTAAGAAAGACAGTGATGTGAACCAAGTATTGCCTAATCCTGTTCGAGGAGCCAAATACTATTTTCTTTTATTGTGCCGTCTTAGGGATCGTGAACCAATTATTACCCTGCACTCCCTCCCCTCAGGAGGCAAGGCCAGACGGATCAGTAGGTGGGCCCTCATCGTCATGCCCAAATGTCATGATGAGTTTGGGATTGGGATCTGAGTTGGTGTTGGATGTCACTTTCCTCAGCTCATCCTCGACGCATTATGAGTCTTTGAATTCTTCCAGCTCGGGTGGGATCCAGACTGTGATCCAGTCAATCGGGAAAATTCTTGCCCCTTGCCTAAGTCATTTTAAGTAGCTTAGTTAGGCTCATTCCGCTCATTTGATCCCCCACGGTGGATCTCGGCCTGCCAACTAGATATATGATCCATTCTCTGATGATTTGATTGATGTGCAGCTGAAGGGATCATCCTCCTCTTGCCGACTTTGCCCTCCTTCATTCCATTTGTGCTTTGTTACCTCACCCTTATGAGGCTTATATCCCAGTCCTGTCATGCCTGCATTTTCTTAATATTCAAGCTGATAATAAAATGTTGGTGCCCAACTGAAGGGAAGACATAGTTTGATCTGATGGGACATGCAAGGGGCATGCAAGGCACAGTCTCGAACTCGAGACTATGGTATGGGATATCCTCATCGGAGCATTGTATGTTTGTGATCGGGATATCTAGCTCTTGATAGTTGACTGCTTCTATTGGAAAGATTTGTTCAGGATCATCCAGAATGATCAGTGCCTTGTCTCTGAAAATGTACTTGGCCTTTTGGTGAATAATTGAAGAGAGAGCCTTTACTTTATGGATCCAAGATCGATTAGGGAGGATATAAAATGAAGCTGTGATGTCAATGACCTTAAAAGTGATGGTTGATGCTTTGAGGCTAATCAAGATCTCGACGTTAATCTCTTCCTCGACCTTTCTCCTAGAGGCGGGAACCACTCGTCCTAGACTCTTCTCTTGAAGGATTGAAGACTGAGTAGAGGTAGGTAATTCCTTTTGAGTACCAGAATGTCATTCCTGGAAAGTTACCGCATGATTGAAGCTGGGCCCTGATTTTACTGGTGCATGTGATATGTTGATCAGGGAAGGAGATTTTTCTTGGAATATGACAGTTGGAGCAAGGGTTGGATAGGCAGATGGTGCCCCTTGCGAGACAAAGAATGTATGGATTGGATTGATTGGGGGTGGCTTTGAGGGCACGGAGATTGGACCGGTTGGAGGTGCCCCTTGCATATTTAAGAGTGAAGAGCTTGGACTGGCAGGGTGCGACCCTTGTAGACTTGGGGACATTGGTGTTGGGTTGGCGGTGATTGAATAGGTGCTTTGGACTGGATGACAAGGTGATTCTCCCTAAATGATATCATTGATAGGGGTTCCTAATGAGTTGGGGCATATTTGATACGGTGGCAGGGAATTCTGAGGGATATAGCTGATGGCGGAAACAGCAGGAGAGGTAATCACAATCCTTTGGTTATCAATCAGATCTTGGACCGCATGTTTAAGGGTGAAACAACAGTCCATTGTGTGGCCTCGGGATTTGTGATATGCACAGTACTCATTCTCATTATAATTTGGTGGCAGAGGGTTCGGTGGAGGCTTATGTAACATCCCGGATTTTTGCCAACCTGGGATTAGATGTCCTTAGGTAATGGGTTGCTCCTAACACCTTATTATTTCGTCAGAACTGAACCCCACAGTCTAAAATTACTTCTGAACCCATTTCCTTCACAAATTCCACCCCTTTACTACCTTGTGCTTTCAATTTTTCAAAACACTTTAGCCCTAGACACTAATTTAAACTAGCTAAGTAGTAAAACTTGGATCACTTTATATACAAACTACAAAGGCCTAAGTACCATCTCAACCAGAAAACAATTAGGATTAAATCCTTTAGAAATTTAACAAAGTTAACTAAGTGCAAACTCGATTAGCCATGAAATCCGTTGGGATCGCTTTAAATACGATCTGCAAGACCCAAAACTTGCAAAATCATTGACGCTAGGTTACCCTAAAACCTAGGATCAATCTCATTACCCGGTTGCTCTCGGGAGCATCTCGAAACTTCGTATTAGGTTTAGATCGCACATCGGGAGTCCGATTAACTCGAATCTAAGGAACTAGGACCGCCCCACTGGGCTTGACAATCATCTCAAAAATCAGCTCCGACCGATGTCCCACGGCCATTTATTTCGACCCGGAGCGAGGGAGTGTGAAAAACACTATTCCCTTTGAAATTAAAATATCTGGAATAGTGATCTGGCACCATTCGCTTGCGCATCAGTATTAAGCAACCAGACCGTCAGAATCAGATCAAATTACACCCTCGGATCAGGAAAAATTTCAGGAACATTTACATGTACTTGGAATTTCGGATCATGGCCCACTGACCGTTGAACTGAAACTGGTCCGCCACGCATGATCTGGAAATTCCACTGAAATGAAAACTAATAGAACATAGATCCATAGATGGTGAGCTTAAGTCTGACGTTTGGCTCAAGGAGGGCCACCAGAACCTCTCTTTTGAGCTGGAAAAGTGACGAATTACCTATATTAGCAGTAACCTTTGAACAGGAGTCTATTTCGGTGAGTTTTGAGGCTATATAAGGACCTTAAACCCTCTCTCATGGCAGCCATACGAATTTGGAATTTGAGAGAGGGAAAAGAGAGAGAAAGTGTGGGAGATGTGGGAGAATCTCCCTGCCGTCCTTCCCTGCTGCTATCCATGCTCCACCGCATCCTTCTTAACGCTTTTCCGGCGTTTCCGGCGTCGTTTCTAGGTAAGAAACCCTAACCCTAATCTGTTTTGGGGTTTAGACTGTTGTAGGTTGTGAAATAGCTAACCTATTTCGTTCTATAGGTCGCCTAGTTGCCGTATACGGAAGCTTAGCAAACCTATCAACTCCGTTACGATTCTACGACAAAAGGTGTGGACTTTAGGTGTATAGGTTACGTTTTTCAACGCTTTCAATGTCAGATAATGATAGATTCATGATCTGCATGCAATTGCACATGTACAAAGTGCTTTCCGTTTCCTGTTTCGATTAACGTTGTAGAATATGGAATTTCACATACTCTAGGTATACGTAGAAATACCGTATACGTATTTTTTTTGGAATAATGTTTGACATGTTTATTTAATGTATGATTATACAATACATGGATAAAATACTAGTTTGGCAAAAGGAATCGCCGTAATATATGTTCGCTTGTAAACACTATGTATGTTGAAATTGTGTATTCTAGAAATACCGCATATGTGTAAATTTTGGAAATGTAATTGTCATGATTATTTGTTGTATGATCATGGTATACGCGGATAAAATAACCGCTTGGCGAAAGAGTTCGCCCTAATACATGTTTGCTAACATACACTATGTATGTTGGAATAATGTATTCTAAGTGTTTGTTGAAACGACTAAGTAAATATGGATTTATGATTTATGTTTGTCATGTGTATTGAATGTAAGAACATGATTGAAATGTACTAGTCAACCCCTTGACAAAAGGACTTGCCCTAAATCACGCCACGGTCAATACACTACACATGTTAAAGTGTGTAGTCCAAGTGTTTGTGGAAATGACTGAATGAATATAGAACTTGGACCCATGCTTGCCATGACTATCCGTCGTGGGGGCACGCGTGTTATGATTGGGGTAGCTCCCTAGTAGAGGGATTTGGCCTAATACCTATGTGATCAACATATGTCATGTATGTGATGTATGTAGTTCAAGTGTTTCTTGAAATGTCTGAATGAGTAGTAGTTAGCAAATTGTAATGTATAAGGGTGTTGAGACATGATTCTCAACCTCTTTTAACTATGTGTATGATCTCCTTTAATAGTTGTGTGATTAGGATTTGAACATGTACAAACTCATGCTTGTGTTGTGATTTATAACATGCTCAACTGCTTTATGATATTGACTATGTAATGCATATGTTTAAATTTATAATTACGTTGTACGATCCGTCATGGGTGATGGGGGAGCAGAGCAACGAGTGCGTGCAACAGCCCTGGCAGCCCTAAACGGATAATACCGAACCTTGATTGTATGAGTTGAATCTTGATCCATTACTGCTTTATATCTCTGTAATTGATTGTGTTTGGGGCTATGATTATAGTCCAGGCAATCGGTAACGAGATTAAACTCGTGGCTGAGATTCATTTGCCACGTGGGATGTGTTCGACGAACTCGAATCGTGCGTTGCCTGTCGGCAGTGGCTAGGCCACACGAAGTTGTTTATGCACTTCATGTCATGCAGCTCAACGGGCGATCGTGCTAGTCGAGCTCGTCAAGTAACCCGATCTGCCTTATGCATGTTCACCCTGCTTGGACGCTACTGCTTGAACCTAGGGTACCAAACTTACCAGTGAAACCCCTTTTAACCATGGTACCTCGATCCGCTAAGACGCATGAGCCGGGCATGGTGGTATGGGACACCGTGGTCGAGCTGTCGGCCTACGCTGGGGCCATGTGCCTCCCCGTAGTGACCATCGCGCAACCAACTCGTGAGCCGAATACGGTGGTATGGGACACTGTATTCGAGCTGTCGATACTTCGGCGAGAGCCGAGTACGGTGAGATCTGTGCTCGTGCTGACGGACGACGAGTCCTCCGTAGTATCACCGAGTACACTCCAAGGGCCTGTGATTGGCCACGAGTCTTTCACAGTAACTAGAGTGTGAGTTGAGCCGAGTACGGTGAGACCTGTACTCGAGCTGACGGCTAGTGATTGAGCCGAGTATGGTGAGACCTGTACTCGAGCTGACGGCCAGCAATTAAGCCGCATACGGTGAGATCTGTATCCGCGCTGACGGGTGACGAGCCCTTTGCGATGCCTTCACTACGCTTCTCAAACCATAATATCGTATGAGATTATCTAGGATTGACGACCCTAGAATGGATCATGTTTGAGAATGATACAAGGGAGGTACCTTAGTTTCCCAATACTGCTGTTTGAAATGGACTAATAAAAACTTGGTAATCATGAGCATCATCGCACCGCATGTTCTTTGTAGATGTGGCGCACTGAGGGAGTAAGCATTCGCGAACGTAAGATGATGTCGCTTGAGGGTGGTTTGGCAAGGGCATACAGCATCATGTCATTTCATTTTCGCACTTAACAAGAGTAGTTAGAAATGTTTGATTTGTACTGCTTTATCATTACTGCTTGATTGAATTGATAACATGTTAACCTATGCTTTACTGTTCCACTGAGTTGATCACTCACTCCCATGTTACGGGACGGTGTTCCGAACACCCACCAGATTTGTTGAGTTTCAGGTGATGGCGATGCTTATAAAGCAGAGCCGGACTTCTATGATGTGGAGGAGGAGTTCTCCTACATGTAACTTTCTGACAGGCCAATGAAGACCTGGTATTGTATTGACGGGGTTATGGATCTTGGGATAGAAGGCATTACACTTCCTCACATTTGGTAAATTTTAGAACTACACTTGTATTTATTTAACCTGGTAATGTTATCACACTCTGGAGACTCATCATAAGTTATATAATTTATCTATCTATCACAGTCTTCCGCTTGCAAACTTAACTGTCTCTGGAGTATGATATGCTGTTTTGGCTTAATCTCACTCATGTTCAATGCACGAATACAGTCAACATTCAATCATCATTCATTTTGTTGCATAAGTGATGTTCTGGAACTCGGGAGTTGAGTTTATGCTCGACCCCCGATTTTCAGGGTGTTACAAGATGGTATCAAAGCATGATTTTGATTAAACCAGACCTGGGTTATGGTCACACTACGCACTCTGACACACTCTGACTTAGGAGGGAGCGACGGGATGTAGAAACAGTCATAGGTATCCCGATTTCGCCAATTGGCGAAGTTCATTGAAAACAAACGCCGAAATCGAGTATGTATTCAACCATGGTCGCACGGGTCGACCTTAAAACACTTCTAGGTTGTCTAGTAAAGGGTCTAGATCATAATCCACCTCATCCCAATCATTGAGAATCAGTAAAATGTGCGATAAACGTGATGAGGATAACTACCCCGAATCCTTGGAGCTTCTCTGGACTCCTCCCAGAGACTTCTCGAATCTACAAGAGGAGAAAGCAGAAAATAGAAATAAATTCTAATAAATTCGAAACTGATTAATGAATGACTAAAAACGAGTTCACAACCCTTTAAATAAGGATACCAGGTAATGGGAAAGAAATCAGGAACAAACTACAACTAAAACTTCTAGAATTCGCGACTTACTATGGGTCGTGATGTCTACTAGTGGGTAAGGTTTTCGGTCAAAAAATAGTAAGTGTCCTAAATGACTTCACCAAACTGTTCTCCTAATTATTCTAAACTCTTTTCTCATTGGGCACAACTCCTAAAGCCCAATGGATGAAGAGAAATCAAACTAAAACTACTACTTTAGCAAACGATATTGAAACGGGGAAATAACCGTCAATCGGAGGGTTTTCTCGCAATTTTGGGCTGCGCAACCCGACATAACGGGTTGGTTGGCTTCATTAGCTCGTTCTACCCCAAATTCATATATTTTATGTCAGATAACTCATTCCGAATTGTAAGATATGTCTGATTGTTCCGAAAATACCCGAAATGGAGCGAATCGGAGTCGAGGGCCTCTCCACTTAAAACCGATGGGACCCAGGGTCGAACCAGGGTGCATTTGGCACCTTGGGACCATGGAGAACAGGTCCCCACCGCGGCGGCGCAGTTCCGGCCAAGTCCGGCCGCGGCGGCGGACCGCGGTCCGGTGGCCCATCTGAGGTGGGTCCAAGACTGAGGTTGGTCGGCCCGACCTCCCCTACCCCCTGGCACGTGCGGTTTTGGCTGGGGTTTGGGATTTTTAGGTCTGGAGCTTCCCTCTCTCTCACATCACCCTTCCAAGCCCCCCAACTTGTTGTTTCTCTCTCCAATCTCCCTCTCAATCCTACATTCCACCTTTTTCGACCATCATCCATCATTCCACAATGTTTACAGTAATACCTATCCTCCTACCCTCATCATTCTCTCTCATTTGAGCTCATACACCCCTCATTTGGAGCTCAAAAACGTGTAACCTCTCTACCCAACCCATCTCTCCACTTTCCTTTACAAATCCCTGTTCTTTGGGCCCCTACAACCACTGTTGAGACCCAAGTTCGTGGAGAACCAAAAACTTCAGCCCTTTTTCTCCCTCTAGGGCCCGTTCGGCCAACTGCATTAGGTGAGTAAGGTGGATTGAATTGTAAAAGTAATAATAAATGTATGTGTAAGGTATGGCCCTAGATTGGTTGTATCCCATGTTTTCTAATACCGTGTTTGGAATGTATGCATTTAAACGTAAACTCTGAGTTGTCCTTCCAAATTTCGCTTAGAAAATCATTATCCTGGGATTTGGAAATCCCATCTCACACTTTCCAACACATCGCTCATTTTCCAAAGCCTATACTAATAATTTTAATCCCCACCCACCCTCCTACCAACCATGTCACTCCCAATCCTGAGGTAGGATTAGTAATACAATCCCGTTTAGTACGGCTTAAGACCACTAGCCAAATAGTGTTGAAGTGATAAAGTCCCTTGATATACATTAACCCACCACACTCTGATAGCTTAAGCTTTTAGAGTAAATGGTTGTTTGACAAATATGGCCCATAGAGTTTGGACCTAGAGCAGTGCTTTGACAGACTTGACGATATAGGCAATCCAACCAGAACCCCCTTAGTTGGTTTGAGCATGTGTGATATGCTCAGGCGTAATTAAATTCAACTTTAGGCAACTCAATTCCAATTAGACAACTTGACCCTAAGTGATAAAACCCTTCCTTGTATTAAAAATGAAGTGAAATCATCTAACGTATAAACATTGACTTTGGACTCACCTATGGATTCCCGCTACTCCTCAATTAAGACTAGGCTACTAGTTAGGCTAAGGAGAGTACAAGACTAATTAATTATGCTAAGCCAATTGAATAATAGACTCAGTTATTCGGCTTAACCGACTCAGACCCACTACACAATTTTCTTTCCGTGTTGGCCCGACCATTTACAATTAAGAGTTTATAATTTTGTCCTTGAAAAGTGTTAGGAGTATATTGCTGATAGAGACTTTGTCTTTTAGGCCTAAGGAATTGCCCAAATGGGCAACAGACAGTTATGGATTAGGTCCCAAATCGCATGCCATGTTGGCATACATATTGTGTTTATGAATGTAAAAAGATAGCCTGCCTATTAAGCTAGACATAATTAAATAGGATAAGTCTGGACTGCGACAAAAACCCCTTGGTAGAATTAGGCATGTTGCCTCAAACTCACACCCATTTGTGATAGCCCCTTTTTATAATCCTAGATACCAAGACTGATGTAGTGGGAGACCGCATTTCATTTCATGTCAAGGATAAGACTTAAATTACACCTTGTTCCGACATACGGAGCAGGACATAAATCTTGAGCCTTAAGGGTAAAACTAAAATTTTAGGGGGGGTAGAACATTATGAGCCCAATCTAGTTAGGTCACCTAATACGCCTCTTTGATCTGGGTGGCGCAGCGGAAACGCGGTGGACCCTACTCCACTGGCCCAGGATCGAAACGGTGCTCGTTGAATACGAACATTATAGAAGCCCTAGCCTGCCCTACTATGAGAAACCATTTTAGGATGATCTAGTAAGATTTGATTTACCATTTCCTTGGACATAGATAATAATGAGGACTCTCTTAGACTAAGACCTAAAGGGCAACCTTAGAATAAACAATTTGAGCCTTTCAATGATGGACATTCCCTACTCTTAGAGAGTGATCGGACTACGGAGTTACTGAAATATACAACTGCGAAGTTTTCGCGGCTTGACCCAATTCCCAATCCTGGGTGACTACCGATGGACTCTCTGCTGACGAGCGGACGACCAGGATCCATCAGGATTCGGAAGGGATACGATGAGCTTCCTACCCTGGCCCGGTAGATGATCGATGTATCGGGATCGAGCCCACTATTACCGTCTCTCCGTGTTGGTCAAACAATGAAAACAGCTATCTTATTCTAAATTGTTGGGAATTGTCGTCGAGACTCCAAATAGGTAAAGAAATAAATGGTAACAAACCATCAGGGTATGAGAAATGGATAAAGAATTAAGTTTTAAGGGGGGTAGACTAAAATGAACCAGCTGGTATATACCCTACCACGCGTGGAAACTTGGAATCAATAAGTCTTAGGCGAATGAAATAATAGAAATTTTCCCTTATTACCCTTAGCCAATTTCGGGGACGAAATTTTGTTTTAAGGGGGGTAGATTGTAACATCTCGGATTTTTGCCAACCTGGGATTAGATGTCCTTAGGTAATGGGTTGCTCCTAACACCTTATTATTTCGTCAGAACTGAACCCCACAGTCTAAAATTACTTCTGAACCCATTTCCTTCACAAATCCCACCCCTTTACTACCTTGTGCTTTCAATTTTTCAAAACACTTTCGCCCTAGACAATAACTTAAACTAGCTAAGTAGTAAAACTTGGATCACTTTATATACAAACTACAAAGGCCTAAGTACCATCTCAACCAGAAAACAATTAGGATTAAATCCTTTAGAAATTTAACAAAGTTAACCAAGTGCAAACTTGATTAGCCATGAAATCCGTTGGGATCGCTTTAAATACGATCTGCAAGACCCAAAACTTGCAAAATCATTGACGCTAGGTTACCCTAAAACCTAGGATCAATCTCATTACCCGGTTGCTCTCGGGAGCATCTCGAAACTTCGTATTAGGTTTAGATCGCACATCGGGAGTCCGATTAACTCGAATCTAAGGAACTAGGACCGCCCCACTGGGCTTGACAATCATCTCAAAAATCAGCTCCGACCGATGTCCCACGGCCATTTATTTCGACCCGGAGCGAGGGAGTGTGAAAAACACTATTCCCTTTGAAATTAAAATATCTGGAATAGTGATCTGGCACCATTCGCTTACGCATCAGTATTAAGCAACCAGACCGTCAGAATCAGACCAAATTACACCCTCGGATCAGGAAAAATTTCAGGAACATTTACATGTACTTGGAATTTCGGATCATGGCCCACTGACCGTTGAACTGAAACTGGTCCGCCACGCATGATCTGGAAATCCCACTGAAATGAAAACTTAATAGAACGTAGATCCATAGATGGTGAGCTTAAGTCTGACGTTTGGCTCAAGGAGGGCCACCAGAACCTCTCTTTTGAGCTGGAAAAGTGACGAATTACCTATATTAGCAGTAACCTTTGAACAGGAGTCTATTTCGGTGAGTTTTGAGGCTATATAAGGACCTTAAACCCTCTCTCATGGCAGCCATACGAATTTGGAATTTGAGAGAGGGAAAAGAGAGAGAAAGTGTGGGAGATGTGGGAGAATCTCCCTGCCGTCCTTCCCTGCTGCTATCCATGCTCCACCGCATCCTTCTTGACGCTTTTTCGGCGTTTCCGGCGTCGTTTCTAGGTAAGAAACCCTAACCCTAATCTGTTTTGGGGTTTAGACTGTTGTAGGTTGTGAAATAGCTAACCTATTTCGTTCTATAGGTCGCCTAGTTGCCGTATACGGAAGCTTAGCAAACCTATCAACTCCGTTACGATTCTACGACAAAAGGTGCGGACTTTAGGTGTATAGGTTACGTTTTTCAACGCTTTCAATGTCAGATAATGATAGATTCATGATCTGCATGCAATTGCACATGTACAAAGTGCTTTCCGTTTCCTGTTTCGATTAACGTTGTAGAATATGGAATTTCACATACTCTAGGTATACGTAGAAATACCGTATACGTATTTTTTTTGGAATAATGTTTGACATGTTTATTTAATGTATGATTATACAATACATGGATAAAATACTAGTTTGGCAAAAGGAATCGCCGTAATATATGTTCGCTTGTAAACACTATGTATGTTGAAATTGTGTATTCTAGAAATACCGCATATGTGTAAATTTTGGAAATGTAATTGTCATGATTATTTGTTGTATGATCATGGTATACGCGGATAAAATAACCGCTTGGCGAAAGAGTTCGCCCTAATACATGTTTGCTAACATACACTATGTATGTTGGAATAATGTATTCTAAGTGTTTGTTGAAACGACTAAGTAAATATGGATTTATGATTTATGTTTGTCATGTGTATTGAATGTAAGAACATGATTGAAATGTACTAGTCAACCCCTTGACGAAAGGACTTGCCCTAAATCACGCCACGGTCAATACACTACTCATGTTAAAGTGTGTAGTCCAAGTGTTTGTGGAAATGACTGAATGAATATAGAACTTGGACCCATGCTTGCCATGACTATCCGTCGTGGGGGCACGCGTGTTATGATTGGGGTAGCTCCCTAGTAGAGGGATTTGGCCTAATACCTATGTGATCAACATATGTCATGTATGTGATGTATGTAGTTCAAGTGTTTCTTGAAATGTCTGAATGAGTAGTAGTTAGCAAATTGTAATGTATAAGGGTGTTGAGACATGATTCTCAACCTCTTTTAACTATGTGTATGATCTCCTTTAATAGTTGTGTGATTAGGATTTGAACATGTACAAACTCATGCTTGTGTTGTGATTTATAACATGCTCAACTGCTTTATGATATTGACTATGTAATGCATATGTTTAAATTTATAATTACGTTGTACGATCCGTCATGGGTGATGGGGGAGCAGAGCAACGAGTGCGTGCAACAGCCCTGGCAGCCCTAAACGGATAATACCGAACCTTGATTGTATGAGTTGAATCTTGATCCATTACTGCTTTATATCTCTGTAATTGATTGTGTTTGGGGCTATGATTATAGTCCAGGCAATCGGTAACGAGATTAAACTCGTGGCTGAGATTCATTTGCCACGTGGGATGTGTTCGACGAACTCGAATCGTGCGTTGCCTGTCGGCAGTGGCTAGGCCACACGAAGTTGTTTATGCACTTCATGTCATGCAGCTCAACGGGCGATCGTGCTAGTCGAGCTCGTCAAGTAACCCGATCTGCCTTATGCATGTTCACCCTGCTTGGACGCTACTGCTTGAACCTAGGGTACCAAACTTACCAGTGAAACCCCTTTTTAACCATGGTACCTCGATCCGCTAAGACGCATGAGCCGGGCATGGTGGTATGGGACACCGTGGTCGAGCTGTCGGCCTACGCTGGGGCCATGTGCCTCCCCGTAGTGACCATCGCGCAACCAACTCGTGAGCCGAATACGGTGGTATGGGACACTGTATTCGAGCTGTCGATACTTCGGCGAGAGCCGAGTACGGTGAGATCTGTGCTCGTGCTGACGGACGACGAGTCCTCCGTAGTATCACCGAGTACACTCCAAGGGCCCGTGATTGGCCACGAGTCTTTCACAATAACTAGAGTGTGAGTTGAGCCAAGTACGGTGAGACCTGTACTCGAGCTGACGGCTAGTGATTGAGCCGAGTATGGTGAGACCTGTACTCGAGCTGACGGCCAGCAATTGAGCCGCATACGGTGAGATCTGTATCCGCGCTGACGGGTGACGAGCCCTTTGCGATGCCTTCACTACGCTTCTCAAACCATAATATCGTATGAGATTATCTAGGATTGACGACCCTAGAATGGATCATGTTTGAGAATGATACAAGGGAGGTACCTTAGTTTCCCAATACTGCTGTTTGAAATGGACTAATAAAAACTTGGTAATCATGAGCATCATCGCACCGCATGTGCTTTGTAGATGTGGCGCACTGAGGGAGTAAGCATTCGCGAACGTAAGATGATGTTGCTTGAGGGTGGTTTGGCAAGGGCATACAGCATCATGTCATTTCATTTTCGCACTTAACAAGAGTAGTTAGAAATGTTTGATTTGTACTGCTTTATCATTACTGCTTGATTGAATTGATAACATGTTAACCTATGCTTTACTGTTCCACTGAGTTGATCACTCACTCCCACGTTACGGGACGGTGTTCCGAACACCCACCAGATTTGTTGAGTTTCAGGTGATGGCGATGCTTATGAAGTAGAGCCGGACTTCTATGATGTGGAGGAGGAGTTCTCCTACATGTAACTTTCTGACAGGCCAATGAAGACCTGGTATTGTATTGACGGGGTTATGGATCTTGGGATAGAAGGCATTACACTTCCTCACATTTGGTAAATTTTAGAACTACACTTGTATTTATTTAACCTGGTAATGTTATCACACTCTGGAGACTCATCATAAGTTATATAATTTATCTATCTATCACAGTCTTCCGCTTGCAAACTTAATTGTCTCTGGAGTATGATATGCTGTTTTGGCTTAATCTCACTCATGTTCAATGCACGAATACAGTCAACATTCAATCATCATTCATTTTGTTGCATAAGTGATGTTCTGGAACTCGGGAGTTGAGTTTATGCTCGACCCCCGATTTTCAGGGCGTTACAGCTTAGGCAGTAGAGGAGTAAGTATTTGCCTTTAGACTAGCATGGCTAGTATTTCGCTGTATGTTTGGGCTATCGGTGTAAACTGCCTAGGCTTTCATGCCCTTCCCATCTGCTGACCATGATTGGGATACTGAAGATTCTCCCTTTGTTGTTGTTGTTGTTGTTGCAATTGTCCCTCTTGAGGGGCGAATTGAGCGCCTTGTGTAGAGGCAACGAGATTGTCTTCTTCTGTTGGATGGAGGTTAGAAACATTTCTGTTACCGTTCTTGTATTTGGTAGACCTTCCTTCCACTATACGTTGTACTAGGGAGGCCTGATGAGGCCACCAAGGGGAGATTGTCCCAGCCCTTATTCTGGCTTCGATTTGTTCCCTATCACGAATGAGTTGGGTAAAGTTGGCATAAGGATAGGAGACGAGGTATCCAGGGTACGCGGGTTTGCCGAGTGGATGATCACGTAGATTTGCTCCTCGTCATCAATGGGTGTTTTTATTCTAGCGACCATTGCCCACCACCGTCCAACGTAAGCTGACAATGACTCATCATTCCTCTGCATTAAGGCAGCAAGATCTGCCCTTTTGGGTGCTACATTAAGATTGTACATAAAACGATTAATAAAAGCTTGGGAAAGTTTTTCCCAAGTTTTAATTCGATGGTAGTTTAATGATGTGTACCAATCTAACGCATCGCCTTTCAAAGATTTTTGAAACGAACAGATCAATGCTTTGTCATTACCTGCTATAGTATTAAGCTCTCCAGAGAATGCTCTTAAATGGTCCATAAGACACCTCATACCATCATACCTTTTGAATTTTGGTACCACAAATTTTTGAGGTACCTTTGCATCGGGAAAGGGACAAAGATCCCTAAACTTGGTGGATGGGAGATCCACCCCTTGCTGCCTTTGCAGCTGATTTTGTACCATTTGCAGTTGTTCCCACAACTCCTCGATTTCTGACTTGCCGTGTTGCGGATATCTTGCCCCTTGTTGTAAAGCTTGGGCTGCTTCTTCCTCGTAAGGGTCAATTTCTTCAACACTTTAATTTCCAAGAATGGGAGGTTGCTAGAAAGAATATGGACTCCTGGTGGTGGGAGGTAGCTGGAATTGAGTGCCGCTCCCTTTCGGAGGAGGGTGTGATGTTCGGAAATGGTTACCACCTGGGGTATCTGTCAATTCCGGAATGTTGCTCCCATTAGGGGAAGAGAGTTGGACTCGAAACTGACCCCCTTCATAGGCATCCGCCAGTTCTTGTTTGTGATTCCCGTTAGGGGGAACCTGTGTTGTGAGTTAATTGTTGTGATGTATTGAGTAATGATGTGTGGGAGGGTTGCTCCCGTTTGTTGGTTGTTATTGATCTTGTGTTGACTCTTCTGGGAGAGGGAGAACAGGATTTGTTAGAGGGATAAGGGAGAAGGCAAAAGGAGTTTAAGGGATTGAGCTATTTTGCATACTAGGCTGTGTCGCCTGTGTGTTTGGTGTGGCACTTGACACTAGGCGAAGCAATATCTCTTGCAGTGCACGGAAACTTTGGGCCATCTCATGCATAGTTACATTAGGTGGTGGGTCTGTTGGAGCTGCTGGAGGTGTCGACACCAGTGCCGGTGCTGGTACTAATGTTTCAGGAGCTGGCTGAGCCGCCGACTCTTCTTCTTGGGTAGCCTGAGAAGTCCTATCTGCACGGGATCGAGTGGTCATAGTTCAGATTGATGCCTACGAAAGTGTAAGCTAAAAATTGATTTTTTTTTATTTTTTTGTGATACATGAATGCAGTGATGAATGTCCCTTAAGATTGGAATTCCACACATTTTCGAGTTGTGTCGCGGTTAGTGTGCTCTAACAAATCCCCAGTGGAGTCGCCATTCTGTGAATGCTAGAAATCGATGCCCACGCTCATCAGCGAATCTTTCAGAGGTTGCAGATGTTTTTTGTTTGTTAGATGGATGGGGTGTGTGATGTCGGTTTGGAGTTGCCACTATCCACTTAATCTTAAAATCCCGCAGTCGGCTAGAACCCGCGGAATATTTTAAGGTTCGAGAAATCCGAAGACTCTCCTACCTTAGATTGACTCCTGGTCTGCGATCCGGGATTCTGAGTAAAGGACCTCGGTTACAAAGAGGGAAGTGGTTAGGCACCCTCTCTGCCCGTACAAATGTACGGTATCTACATAGTGTGATAAAATAATCTCAAGGGTTAGATGATGTAGTCGAGATGGGACTAGGCACATGTGGATTTCTGATGCAGCCAGATCCGAGTTTTCGGAAAGCCACAGAGCATACATCCACAACATGTCTAGAGAGCGGATGTGATGATGTTTATGCAAAAAGGTAAAGAAAAAAGTACTAGATTACTAGGAATTTCTAATGTGATAGGATCCGATGTACGGCAAGTCATAAAACATACGTTCACTAGAAATCTAGAGGAGCAGGGGGGTTGAGAAGGGAATAGATGGCATGTGAATGCTTGCATCAAGTAAAAAGATCTTTGGCTTGAACTTAAGTAGGCTAAGACATGGGTTGCACCATGATCAATCCGGGCTAGACTTGGGATTGAGAAGGTTAGGTGGAGGCCAAGAGATGGATAGAAAAATCTGATCTTGGAGGCTTGGGAGCTCTCTCCCATCCTCTCTCTCTCTCTCTCTCTCTCTCTCTCTCTCTCTCTCTCTCTCTCTCTCTCTCTCTCTTTCTATCCCTCACTTGGATTTTAAGAATGGGAAGTATGTCTAAAATGTGAAGAGGAGAGGGCCATTTATAACCTTCTCCAATGACAATGTGGTTATTGTTGGGTTTGAGAGGGGTAAGTGCTGACATGGTAGCTTGAGATTGGTTAAGGGGAGAGGAATGCCACATAGCATGCTCTTATTGGCTCTTGGTGGTTGGTGAGGTTGGTAAAAATGGTAAATAGGGTGACCTACAGGGGTAAATCCATATAAAAGTTGACTTTGGCTTGGTAGGATGGTAAATAGAGTGAGCTACATGGGTAATTACATAAGAAAGTTGACTTTTGGCTTTGTAGGATGGTAAATATGGTCAACTATAGGGGTAATTCCATGTGAAAGTTGACTTTTGGCTTTGTAGGATGGTAAATATGGTCAACTATAGGGGTAATTAGGGTTTAGGGTTTAGGGTTTAGGTTAGGTTTCAGGTTAAGGCTATGGTTTAGGTTAAGGTTAGGCTGGTTTTTGGTTTATGGTTTGGATTAGGGTTTAAGCTGGGATTAGGGTTTGGTTTAGGATATGATCATGGTTCCCGGATTGTCTTAGCTTTCTCAAAATATTAGCCTGGGTGGGGTGTCTACAGTTTATTCCTCTACAATGTAATTAAGGGTCGTGATATGTCACACCCGGAATGTACATGAATTTAAAGAAATAAAATACCCCGAGTCTACTTATCTCTTATCTCTTGTGTATTTATGAATGCTTTATGATGTCTATTAAAGATTCCAAACAAACACTATACAAATTCTATACATCAACCGAAAACGCGATAAACAAAATGGCAACTCCACTACGGATTGAACCCATAATCTCTAGTTTTACTCTAAGTAGTTTAAAGCTTCAAAAAACCTTCTTTCGTAGACATTTTTATAATATTTGTTAATACATGAGAAAACAAGTAGGTCAAGGGATCTATGACACCAAACTAGCGACTCTTAATGAAAATATTCCTCCTCCTATCTCTAAAGCAAAATTCAATGAATCATAATCTCTACGGTGCACCATGGTCACCTTCTCTTTGTTGTTTCTATGTTTTATTATGAGTTGTAGCTGCAAGAACTTGCTTACTTCATCTTGTAACTTACTCTCCTAGAGCATCCCTTAACGACTCTCATGGCACCTAAAGTTGCCTTATATTTCTTCATCCCAGCTGCAGGATTTGCAGTCGCACTTATACCATAAGAGATTCTATCTCTTGTGCCATTAGCTCCTAGAGGAGTTGGCAAACTCCCTTTCAGCTAGGGAATCAAAGACTTCCCAATGAGAATGATTCATTTGATGGTCTACGGCTGGGGATTCTAAGGACCTCGGTGACGGAGAAGGAATGAGTTATGTACCCTTTTTTGCCTACACTCACGTGCAGTCTCTATTTTATGGGATTTTAAAGCTTTTAGAATTTTCAAAGTTCTCGGATGGCCTTATTAATTAATTAGTTGTGAACAAAGACTAAAACCAATTAAAGAACCACTGCTTGACTCAAAGCACTACTTAAGAGATCACAATGTCTCAACCTTGATATTGATTTGAGGAGGTAGTAGTTGCAAAATAAAAGAAAATGAATAAAATAAATATCAAGTGACTATTAGTTTCTGATACACTAGAATCTGAGAGTTCGGCAAGGCATAAAGCATACAACTAAGTGTCATTTACTAAAAAACAAGGAGGTGTATGAAAAGAGAAATGAAAAAAGCAAATAAACAAATGATCAAATCACTGCTCACGCACGTGGAGATTTGAGATGAGAAATGAGAGATACGACACTCCTTCTAGGAGAAATGATCATGAATCTTAAATTCTAAACCTACTCTGGTTGACTTGAACTATTGAGATGGTTTGGATGTGTGTATAAGCAATTGGATGGCTTAGATCAAATGGATGAGTGGGCTACTCTCTTTTCACTCTCTCATTGTGTAACATCCCGAATTTTTGCCAACCTGGGATTAGACGTTCTTAGGCGATGGGTCGATCCTAACACCTTATTAACTTGTCAGAACTGAATCCCACAGTCTAAAATCGCTCCTTAACCTATTTCCTTCACAAATCCCACCCTTCACCACCTTGTTTTTTTTTTTTTAAATTTTCTAAGTACTTTCACATTAGACACTACCTTAAAGTTTAGGTGATGAAGAACAATACTTAAACTAAACATTGCTACAAAGGTCTAAGTACCACCTCAGACCGAAATCACTCAGGACTAAATCCTTTAGAAATTAGGCGAGATTTAGCTAGTGTTAAACTAGAGTGCCTGTGAAATTAGCACCAATCACTTTAAATACGATCTGCAAGACCCAAAACTTGTAGAATCATTGACGCTAGGTTACCCTAAAATCTAGGATCAATCTCATTACCCGGCTGCTCTCGGGAGCATCTCGAAACTCCGTATCGGATCTGGACCGCACGTCGGAAGTCCGATTAACACGAAGTTAAGGAACTAGGACCGCCTCGCTGGGCTTGACAACCATCTCGGAAATCAAATCCAGATAGTGTCCCAGCGCTATTCGTTTAAGCTCGAAGTGAAGAGTGTGAGAAATGTGAAATTAATTCAAAATAAAATATCTTGAATAGTAATCTGGCACCTCTCGCTTGCGAATCAGTTTTAAGCAACCAGACCGTCAGAATTAGACCAAATTACACCCTCAGATCAGGAGAAATTTCATACACATTTACATGTACTCGGAATCTCCGATCGAGATCCGCTGACCGTTGAACTGAAACTGGTCCGCCACGCGTGATCTGAGAACCCTACTGGAACGAAAACTTAATAGAACCTAGATCCATTGTCGGTGAGCTTAAGTCCGACCTTTGGCTCAAGGAGGCCCGCCAGAAGTCCTCCGTTGAGCTGAAATTGACCCGCTTTGGTTATAACCTAAGTATACTTTGACCTAGAGTCTGTTTCGGTGAGTTTTTAGGCTATATAAGGACCTTAAACCCTCTCTCATTACAGCCATACGAATTTGAGAGAAAACCTAGAGAGAGAAGAGAGAAAAGAGAGAGAAAGTGTGGGAGCAGTGGGAGAACCTCCCTGCCACTCTTCCCTGCCGCTTTACGAGCTACACCGCTCCGTTTTAATCTCTTTCCCGGCGATTCCAGCTCCGTTTCTAGGTAAGAAACCCTAACCCTAATCTGATTTGGGGCTTGGGTGGTTGTAGGTTATGAAATAACTAACCTATTTCGTTCTATAGGTTGCCAAACTGCCGAATACGGAAGCTTAGCAAACCTATTGACTTCGTTACGATTCTACGATAAAAGGTGCGGACTTTAGGTGTATAGGTTATGGTTTTCAATGCTTTCAATGTCAGATAATGATAGATTCATGATCTGCATGCAATTGCACATGTACAAAGTGCCGTCTGTTTTCCGTTTCGATTAAAGATGAAAAATATGGAATTCTACATACTCTAGGTATTTGTAGAAAGTACCGTATACGTATAAATTTTGGAAATATATTTGACATGATTATTTGTTGTATGAATATATTATACATGGATAAAATACTTGTTTGGCGAAAGGACTCGCCCTAATACATGTTTTGTTAATATACACTATGTATGTAGAAATAATGTATTCTAGAAAATACCGTACATGTATACATTTTGGAGATGTGTTTGCCATGATTATTTGCTATATGAATATATTATATATGGATAAAATACTTGTTTGGCGAAAGGATTCGCCTTAATACATGATTTGCTAACATACACTATGTATGTTAAAATAGTGTATTCTTAAGTGTTTATGAAAATGACCGAATGAGTATAGAATTCTCATTCGTGCTCGCCATAACTAATTGTCATGGATTTATGATTGTTGTATTGGCGATACTCCTTTGACGAAAGGATTTGCCCTAAATCACGCCACGGCCAAATTACACTATATATGTTAAAATGTGTGGCCCAAGTGTTTGTGGAAATGACTGAATGAATATGGAACTTGGATTCCTGCTTACCATGACTATCCATCATGGGTGTACGCGTGTTATGTTTGGGGCAACTCCCTAGTGAAAGGATTTGGCCTAATACCTATGTGATCAACATATGTCATGTATGTTGATGTATGTAGCCTAAGTGTTTGTTGAAATGTCTGAATGAGTAGTAGTTAGTAAATTGTAATGTATAAGGGTGTTTAGATATGATTCTCAACTCCTTTAACTATGTGTATGATTTACTTGGATAGCTGTGTGATTAGGAATTGAATATGTACAAACTCATGCTTGTGTTGTGCTTCATAACATGCTCAATTGATTGTATGATTTGATCTATGTGATGCATATGTTTAAATTCATGTTTACTTTGTATGATCTGTCATGGGTGTTGGGGGAGTGGAGTAACGAATGCGTGCAACAGCCCTGGCAACCCTAAACAGATAATACCAGACCTTGATTGTATGAGTTGAATCTTGATCCACTACTGCTTTATCTATCTGCAATTGATTGTGTTTGGGGCTATGATTATAGTCCAGACAATCGGTACCAGAGTTGAATTCATGGCTGTGATTCATTTGTCACGTGAGATGTGTTCGACGAACTCGAGTCGTACTTCAGTTGGCGATAGTGGTTGGCCACATAAAGTGCTCATGCGCTTCATATCGTTCAACTTGATGTGCGCTCGAGCTAGCCGAGCTCGTCAAGTAACCCGATCTGTCTTATGTATGTTCACCATGTTTGGTCACCACTGCTTGAACCTAGGATACCAAACTTACTAGTGAAATCCCTTTTAACCATGGTACCTCGATCCGCTAAGACTCATGAGCCGGGCATGGTGGTATGGGACACCGTGGTAGAGCTGTCGGCCTACGCTGGGGCCACGTGCCTCCCCGTAGTGACCAATGAGCAACCAGACTCGTGAACCGATTATGGTGGTATGGGACACTATATTCGTGTTGTCGGCCTACATTGATAAGGTGATGGGGGAGCGGTGCAACCTTTGTGCGTAACAGCCCTGGCAGCCCTTTGTAGTGACCTCGAGCATCCTCTGAAATCGCAGTGAGCCTTAGGGTTTGCCCCGGTATATAGAGTATGAACTAGGCCTGTTTCTATATTGTGATGAATCGTTTAAGAGGTGATGGGGGAGTGGTGTAACCTTTGTGCGTAACAGCCCTGGCAGCCTTTACAGTGACTTAGAAAATACACTGTCGTCTGATATTAACTAGGACTGATGACCCTAGAATGGATCATGTTTGGGAATGATACAAGGGAGGTACCTTAGTTTCCCAATCCTGCTGTTTGAAATGGACTAATTAAAAACTCGGTAATCACGCTCATCATGCATTGCATGTGCCTGGAAGATGTGGAGCACTGAGGGATGAAAGCATGCCGCGAACGTGAGATGGTGTCGCACGAGGGAGGGTGTGGTGAGGGCATCCATCATACCCGCATCCATACTTGCATTAGTAAGAGTAGTTAGGAGTGTTTGATTTTACTGCTTTATCATTACTACTTGACTGTATTGATAACATGTTAACCTATGCTTTATTGTTCCACTGAGTTAGCTACTCACTCCCACGTTACGGGATGGTGTTTCGATTACCCACCAGATATTGTCTGATTTCAGATGGTGACGCTACTTCTGAGGCGGAGTCGGACCTCTGCAATGACTACAATGCCTGCTTGTATTGGTTGTCTTCTGACGGCTTCCAGTGAGCCGTGTCCTAATCAGCGGGGCTTTCTGGGATATTGACTAGAGGACCTTATACATTTGGTATATTTTAGGATTATACTTGTAATTATTTAACTTGGTAATGTTATCACACTCTGGAGACTCATCTTAGTTTATATATTTTATCTATCTATCACAGTTTCCGCTTGCAATTTAACTGTCTCTAGAGTATGATATGCTGTTTTGGCTTAATCTCACTCATGTTCACTACATTAATGCAGACAACATTTAATCATCATTACCTATGTTGCATAAGTGATGTTCTGGAAACTCGAGAGTTGAGTTACTTCTCGACCCTCGATTTTTCGGGATGTTACACATTGTCACTCTCACTCTCACTCTACTCTTATATTCCCTTGGTAGAGAGAATTTTTTGTAGGTCTCTAGTGTATGAATAGAGGGGGTGAGAGCTATTTATATAAGGCTTGAAGACAATTGAGTAATACGAGAAAAATTTATATGAGGCTTAGATTAGTTGTTGGATGCGTGGCTTCTCTCGGTTAGCTTGATAAGTGGTAAACCCTATAATTTCACTGAGATCCAAGAGTAAATGTCATTTTTCTACCCAACGATAATCGGGTTGAAATTCAATATAGTTAAACTAGGATCCTAGAGATTTGTGCCTAGTGCTATGGAGAATTTAGTTTTTTTGTCATCGACAATCCTATTTCACATACTTAAAGTTTCTTCACACAGGCTACTTTGGGATGAACCAAGGTGTCCTTTAGGGGACCTAGACTGCTTAGAAGTTGGCACCGGCAATCCGATTACGTTAATTTAAGGCTTCTTAACTTTAAGCAGATTCCTTAAGCGATATACCCTCCAAACTAGGTAAATGAAATGGATCCTTCTCAACAATAAGATCGAAGAGGAATTCTGTAAAGGCCCAGATGGGTTCCTATATAGCAGGAGAGTGCTTGTGTGACACAAAAATAAAGTATGAAAATGTAAATGACTGGAAAGTAAATTGCAGTACCAATGAATCACTGAAATGGAAAGTAAATTGCAAGACCAGTGAATCACTGAGTGAAAAGTAAATGACTAGAATGGTAAATGAAAAATAAATAAAAATAAATTGATTAGAACTACAAAATCAAAAATAAAAAATAAAAAATCTCATGCTTCGAGTTTAGCCTTACCTAGGGTGTGTTTGGGTTTACGATGAGGATCATTTTGCACTATATTAATGAATAAAATTATGCATTCCAACTGTATGAATTCGAATTGAAATCTGGCGTCTAAGCCACCATCGAATACATCACCAACTTAAAGTACTTATTAGCTCCATCAGTATTGTCAGTGAGCAGTCCATCAATGTAACGCCCTGAAAATCGGGGGTCGAGCATAAACTCAGCTCCCGAGTTCCAGAACATCACTTATGCAACGAAATGAATGATGATTGAATGTTGACTGTATTCGTGCATTGAACATGAGTGAGATTAAGCCAAAACAGGATATCATACTCCAGAGACAGTTAAATTTGCAAGCGGAAGACTGTGATAGATAGATAAAATATATAACCTATGATGAGTCTCCAGAGTGTGATAACATTACCAGGTTAAATAAATACAAGTGCAGTTCTAGAATATACCAAATTTGAGGAAGTGTAATGCCTCCTATCCCATGTACCATAGCCCCGTCAATACAATATCAGGTCTTCATTGACCTGCCAGAGAGATACAGATAGGAGAACTCCTCCTATCATCACAAAAGTAGTCCGGCTCTGCTTCACAAGCATCGCCATCACCTGAAATTCAACAAATCTGGTGGGTGTTCGGAACACCGTCCCGTAACGTGGGAGTGAGTGATCAACTCAGTGGAACAGTAAAGCATAAGTTAACGTGTTATCAAATCAATCAAGCAGTAATGATAAAGCAGTACAAATCAAGCATTTCTAACTACTCTTGTTAAGTGCAAAATGATATGACATGATGCTGTATGCCCTTGCCAAACCACCCTCAAGCGACATCATCTTACGTTCGCGAATGCTTACTCCCTCAGTGCGCCACATCTACAAAGCACATGCGGTGCGATGATGCTCATGATTACCAAGTTTTTATTAGTCCATTTCAAACAGCAGTATTGGGAAACTAAGGTACCTCCCTTGTATCATTCCCAAACATGATCCATTCTAGGGTCGTCAATCCTAGTTATTCTCATACGATGTTATGGTTTGAGAAGCGTAGTGAAGGCATCGCAAAGGGCTCATCACCCGTCAGCGCGGATACAGATCTCACCGTATGCGGCTCAATTGCTGGCCGTCAGCTCGAGTACAGGTCTCACCGTACTCGGCTCAATCACTAGCCGTCAGCTCAAGTACAGGTCTCACCGTACTCGGCTCAACTCACACTCTAGTTGCTGTGAAAGACTCGTGGCCAATCACAGACCCTTGGAGTGTACTCGATGATACTACGGAGGACTCGTCGCCCGTCAGCACGAGCACAGATCTCACCGTACTCGGCTCTCGCCGAGGTATCGACAGCTCGAATACAGTGTCCCATACCACCGTATTCGGCTCACGAGTTGGTTGCGCAATGGTCACTACGGGGAGGCACAAGGCCCCAGCGTAGGCCGACAGCTCGACCACGGTGTCCCATACCACCATGCCCGGCTCATGCGACTTAGCGGATCTAGGTACCATGGTTAAACGGGGATCGCCACTAGTAAGTTTGGTACCCCAGGTTCAAGCAGTAGCGACCAAACAGGGTGAACATGCATAAGGCAGATCGGGTTACTTGATGAGCTCGACTAGCACGATCGCCCGTTGAGCTGCACGACATGAAGTGCATAAACAACTTCGTGTGGCCTAGCCACTGCCGACAGGCAACGCACGACTCGAGTTCGTCGAACACATCCCACGTGGCAAATGAATCTCAGCCACGAGTTCAATCTCGTTACCGATTGCCTGGACTATAATCATAGCCCCAAACACAATCAATTACAGAGATATAAAGCAGTAATAGATCAGGATTCAAATCATACAATCAGTCTGGTATTATCCGTTTAGGGCTGCCAGGGCTGTTGCACGCACTCGTTGCTCCGCTCCCCCATCACCCATGACGGATCATACAACATAAATATAAATTCAAACATATGCATTACATAGTTAAAATCATAAAACAGTTGAGCATGTTATGGAGCACAACACAAGCATGAGTTGGTACATGTTCAAATCCTAATCACACAACTATTAAAGGAGATCATACACATAGTGAAAAGAGGTTGAGAATCATATCTCAACACCCTTATATATTACAATTTGCCAACTACTACACATTCAGACATTTCAAGAAACACTTAAACAAACATACATCAACATACATGACATATGTCGATCACATAGGCATTAGGCCAAATCCTTTCGCTAGGGAGTTGCCCCAATCATAACACGCGTACACCCACGACGGATAGTCATGGCAAGTAGGAATCCAAGTTCCATATCCATTCAGTCATTTCCACAAACACTTGGGCCACACATTTTAGCATATATAGGGTATAATGGCCGTGGCGTGATTTAGGGCAAATCCTTTCGTCAAAGGGATATCGCCATTACAACAATCATATATCCATGACAATTAGTCATGGCGAGCACGAATGAGAATGCTATACTCATTCAGCCATTTTCACAAACACTTAGAATACACTATTCCAACATACCTAGTGTATGTTAGCAAACGTGTATTAGGGCTATTCTTTCGCTAAGCGGTTATTTTATCCGCGTATACCATATTCATACAACAATTAATCATGACAATTATATTTCCAAAATCCGCACGTATGCGGAATTTCTAAATACGCAATTTCAACATACATGACATTTACACATGAACATGTATTTTTGCGATTCTTTTCGCCAAACTAACATTTTATCCACACATGAAATAATCAAACATTAAATAAACATGTCAAACATTTTCCCAAGAAAAATACGTATACGGTATTTATACGTATATCTAGAGTATGTGAAAATCCATATTCTTTATCGCTAATCGAAACAGGAAACGGAAAGCACTTTGTACATGTGCATTTGCATACAGATCATGAATCTATCATTATCTGACATTGAAAGCGTTGAAAAATGTAAGTTATACGCTTAAAGTCCTCACCTTTGGTCGTAGAATTGTAACGGAGACGATAGGTTTGCTAAGCTTCCGTATTCGGCAGTTTGGCAACCTAGAGAACGAAATAGGTTAGCTATTTCACAACCTACAACAGTCTAAACCCCAAAACAGATTAGGGTTAGGGTTTCTTACCTAGAAACGACGCCGGGAACGCCGGAAAAGCGTCAAGAAAAGGATGGTGCAGCCCGTGTGGTGGCAGGGAACGACGGCAGGAAGATTCTCCCACTTCTCCCTCACTTTCTCTCTCTTTTCCCTCTCTCAAATCCAAATTCGTATGGCTGGAATGGGAGAGGGTTTAAGGTCCTTTTATAGCCTAAAACTTCACCGAAATAGACTCCTGTTCAAGGGTTACTGCTAATATAGGATATTCGCCACTTTTCCAGCTCAAAAGAGGTGTTCTGGTGGCCCTCTTTGAGCCAAACGTCAGACTTAAGCTCACCACACATGGATCTATGAGGGATCACGTTTTCGACTCGATCGGATTCCCAGATCGCACGTGGCGGACCACTTTCAGTTCAACGGTCAGTGGGCCACGATCCGAAATTCCAAGTACATGTAAATGTTCCTGAAATTTTTCCTGATCCGAGGGTGTAATTTGGTCTGATTCTGACGGTCAGGTTGCTTAATACTGATGCGCAAGCGAAAGGTGCCAGATCACTATTCCAGATATTTTCTTTTCAAAGGAATAGTGTTTTTCACACACCCTCGCTCCGGATCGAAATAAATGACCGTGGGACATCGGTCGGAGCTGATTTTTGAGATGATTGTCAAGCCCAGTGGGGCGGTCCTAGTTCCTTAGATTCGTGTTAATCGGACTCCCGATGTGCGATCTAGACCTCATACGAAGTTTCGTTTCAGTCCCGAGAGCAGACGGGTAATGAGTTTGGCTCTAGACTTTAGGGTAACCTAGAGTCACATGTTTTACAAGTTTTGGGTCTTGCAGATCGTATTTAAAGCGATCCCAACGGATTTCATGGCTAATCGAGTTTGCACTTAGTTAACTTTGTTAAATTTCTAAAGGATTTAATCCTAATTATTTTCTGGTAGAGATGGTACTTAGGCCTTTGCAGTTTGTATATAAAGTGATCCAAGTTTTACTACTTAGCTAGTTTAAGTTAGTGTCTAGGGCGAAAGTGCTTTGAAAAATTGAAAGCACAAGTTAGGAAAGGGGTGGGATTTGTGAAGGAAATGGGTTCAGAAGCGATTTTAGACTGTGGGGTTCAGTTCTGACGAAATAATAAGGTATTAAGAGCAACCCATCGCCTAAGGACATCTAATCCCAAATTGGCAAAAATCCGGGATGTTACAATCAAGCAGTGCAACACATTCATCACACTACATTGGAAAAGATATTATCAATTTCAAATGCTACGGTGGTTCATATATGCATTTACTCCTTCATTGTTCTTTTGTTGAGACTCAAATATTGCATATTTAACCCTTCAATTACATTAGTTTTCATGGGATTTAATTGATAATTTGATTTAATTATATACGTTTTTGTCATGCGAGGTGATTCGGAAGCTTATGATAAATATGCGCTTAAAATGATAGATTTAGAGCTCAAAAGATGATAATGAAGAATTGGAGATTTGGAAGTCATTAATGAAGAATTGACATGCCAAAGATCCAAGGAAACCAAGTGAGGAATGAAGAGAATTGAAGATTTGAAGTGAAGAAAAGGAATCCTGAAAATTGTACTGAAAAAAGATATTCTGAAATTCCGGGGCCAGAAAAACATAGTTCTAAAATAATTTCAGAATAGACTTCAATGCAATCGAAGACAATTCGATGCAATCAAGAATTTCAGGATTTTTCAAGCCGAACTCGCTAGACATTTCTAGACAATTTTTCGATGGCATTGAAGATACTTCGGTAGCATCGAAGGTGTAATCGAAGGTTGTTCGATGCATTGAAGGCATTACGCAAAGTTTACGTGGAGTGCGTAAAGTTGAGGCGGTTTACGAATTTTCCAACTCAGTGTAAAAGTTGGAGTTTCACAACGATAAATATAAGTCCCTAGTGTAAGACTCTAACCCGTGTGTGCATGTCATTCCTTTAGGTCTCGTGGTCCTACCGGTTGAATCCCGGCAACCCGCGACCTACGATATTATTTGCAATCATCCTCAAGTTCGGTCACATTGACCCGACTCGGATCGACCCTAAACCTATGTCATTACGTCCGCATCGGTGCCGCGGTTCCAATGCCGCGTCCCATGCATGAATCCGACGTGTACATCACAAGTTATGGGCCACGCTCGATATGGACCATTGATGTGTGATTGGTAGACCCCACCATGGCCATGCACGTTTTCCCATGTGGTGATGTCATGGCAGGCTTAGGATTTCTAGAAAGCCTATAAGCCTATAGTTAGAACCTAGACCCTATGCAAGCTTTGGTTGTATCTCCCTAGCCCAATGATTTCGTTTCTCTAATCTAGGTAGCCTCTTTTAGAGAGATCATGATTGCCTCTAGCTACATCTTCCCAAGCTCTTCTTTTCCCTCCCATTTCTCTCTCTCTTTACTTCTCTCCCTTGCTAGAGAACCCCAAACTGTCCCCACCCTTCCATTTTCTCCAGCCCCTTCTCCCTCTAATCCCCTCCAATCCAACCTTCTCTAGCCCATCTTCACCTTAGAAACCTCTTCCTTGGAGCTTGAGGATCATGGTGGTGTAGGTTGGGAGATAGATAATTGAGATGGGTGTGCATGTAGTTACAAATTCTGATTTCTTTAATTTCTTAGTTGTTCTTCCCATTTCTTTCATGTTGGAGCTTGTGGGGCCCATCAAATGATGGTGGTGGCCCTCAGACTCTATGGATGTGGCTCATAGCTCATCTTTTATGCATGCATGTTCCATGCAAGGGGCCATTCTCCATGGACACCTACATGGATTTTCTTTCTTTGATCAGGGATCCTTGGGCCATCTAGGCCCTTGATCCTTGGTGGAGATTGCATCTCCACCATAGATCTTAAGTAGAAAGTCTTATGATCATGTAGATCCTTGTAATGTTGCAATATTGGATGTGTATGATTGTGTGATGAAGGGAAGGGCCTCAATGTGGCAGAGCCCCTTCCCTTGTGGCCGAATCTTCTTACTTTTTCTTGTTTATATCTCTGGTCTTGATGTGTGTGGCCCACCTTGTGGCTCAGAACCACCTGGACCGTCCAAGGGGAGTGGACGTCCATGACAGTCCACTCCATGGACGTAGGGCCCTAAATGCACCAAAAAAGGGCACATTTAAATGGTATTTTGAGGTGGGAAAGGTCTGGATGTTTGTGGTGCCCACTAGGGTGGTCCATATCACACATTTTATGGGATGAATCCTCCTTTTAAATGGTGAATACATTTATGTATTTTCAGTTATATGTTGCTGTCCAGAAATTGTTTGGACAGATTTTGGGTCATCTTGAGCCCAGATTCTTGGACATTTGGTGGGGTGTTTGGTCCCATGTGATAGGTTATTCTTGATGGTGTGGACCCCACCTACATGCATGCAAATTTTCAGCTTCAACTGACCTCATTTGGGCATCCAAAAGAGTGGGCCAAGATGGTTGGACTGCCAGATTTTAAGCTATGCAGTCCAGCAATATAGTCTGATAAAACCATAATTCATAAATATTCCTATTATAGGTGGGCCACTTTTCTGGAGTCCATCTTGTTGTATACATATTGAGGGACCTTGGCCCCCAATTTCTAGAATTTTAGAGGCCCTGGACCCACTCCAATGGAGTGCCCAAATTGAGGACAGCAACATGTATGTAGCAGAATTTTCATCCCAACATTGATGTCCTCCTTGTTGTTGTAGAAATCTTTGGGCCCCAGTCCACTGGACTTAGTGTATGATTTTTTTGGGGCCCACCTCTGATATTATAGAGCGCCCATTGGACCATGATTGTGGGGGCATTGAGCTGGACCAACGCCCCTGCTGGACGTCCAGCATGGCTGACATCCAGTGTGCAGGCCCACCATGGGTATGTGTTTCACCTAGCCGCCCCTTCATTGGGTGGCCCAGGTGGGAAGGGTCCACCTTAGGTGGACGTCCCCTGTGAGGCCCACCTTGGGAAGTGTGGAGCCCACCTTGTTACATGTATATGAGCTAGGCCGTCCAGGCCCTTGGGGCACCCATTGCTTATGGGTTGTTGCTGGTCTTGCAGTCCAGCAGCAGGCTCACTTGATTTGTGTGCCAAATTTCCTTCCTCCATCTAGTGGGGCCCCCCTATGAATAATGTTGGCCCTTATGGGATAAATTCCCACATGATTTGATAAGTTTTTGGACTTTAGCAGGCCAAGGATATTGGGTGGACTAAAAGTCCAGCAAGGTCCCCAAATAAACATTCATATTATTGGATTTTTATTGGATATGTGGCCCACCATATTGAGGAATTTGGGTAGTTGTTGCTCCCTTCTGTCACCCCCTAAACTCGGAAACCGGGCTCACAAAATTTCTGATCGCCAAATCCGGTGCCGATAGCGCCCGTAGTACCCCATTCTCTGTACTTAGTGTCTATACACCAGATTCCGATCCTGGGATCCTATAAGGAGGATTTTCCAATGTACATTTAACTTGTAATAAGCATAACCACAAGTATACCCAAATCACAAAGGCAACATCATCATCACATATCCACTAATATAAACATTTGAATACAATGTTGAAAGGAAAATACATAAATCGAAGTCAAAGCTCCAGAAGACCACTGCAAGCTCCATGCTCGACGCTGCTACAACCTAACGCAACCTGCATGCATCTATCGTGCATAAGCTTATAGAAAGCTTAGTGGGTGGTGGAAGTGTGTGCGCAAGATAAGTGCCGAGTATGCAATACAATGCCATAAATATACAATATCGAAATAGGCGAAAATACTGACAAGATCATGAATCATACGATATCAGAGTAAGCGAAAAATATACTGATAAGTACATGAGTACCATCAGCCGTACTAAGGCTATGTGATGCAAGGCATGAATGCTAATGGCCATATCAATGTAGAAACATGGCAACCTAAAATGCTATATGTTGCGGATGCAATGCAATATGTAGTGTGAATGAAATGAACAAGCCGGAGTGAATTTAGGATGATAGTACGTAGTATCGCAGGCCATGGGGTCCATCACAAGGGACTTCTATCCAAACCAGTTTCCTACCTAAATTTGGATAGTCAGACTGAATGTGGTAAACTCTTGATCTTAGGTTAGTCGCGCGCCCCAACCGAAACCTTAGCCATTGCGAAGGTGCACGTAACAAATAGTTGCACACCACCAGCCCAAGTGAATAGTGAATGAATGAATGAGTATACAACTCCTACTCAATAAGTCCACATATCAGCACCATACATCTCTGGGATCATCACCAGGGTCTAATACACTCCAAGCTGGATATCGCCTTAACCGACCGCCCGCGTAACCTTGTGAGTGGAAAAGACCTCACTACCCGTCTACCAGTAGTATGTCAATGCCTACCTAGCTCGTCGATAGTAGACCCATTTGGGAGCTGGTCAAACTCAGCCTAGCTTATAGCCCCCTCACTCAGGCGAATAAGGTCACACCCCCTCTTAACCGACCACGACACAATGGGAGACACACCCTACTGGTATTCGGCACTCGGGCGCTTATGTATCTACTCAATCTAGACGTAGAGGCGTCTCCTAGCCTCGGAGGTTTAAGGACTTTCACCCACGGACATTCGAAGTGCCCAGATGCTCGAACCAAACATTTCTGGTGTCCCATCTGGCCATCCATGACATACCTGTGGAGGTCATAGCCCTGATGTCGCTAGGGCGTATAGTAATCGTAATCACACAATGTAAGATGCATGAGTCATGTAGTCCAATCATGCATCAATCCTGCGCATATCGTGCGCGCATGTGGGATAACTCCACCTATCAGGGAGTCTCATAAACCATCTGTACTGTGGCATATGCAAGGGTCAATCACATCTCACAATAAACATGCAGATGATACGTATGGGCATGTATCATGATGCTTGTTGTCACATACTCATAATCAGTATCAATAATCGGCATCAACAATCGGCCTCGACAATGTGGACATTTAACTAACATTGCCCCCAAGGAATGGCCCACATAGAGCTTAACATATAGTGGACCCATGGCCTCACACAATGACCTAATATACAACACCATGGGCCTTGCTCAAGAGCTTAATACACATCACGACGGGCCTCTCACATGGGCCTAATATACATCATAATGGACTTCATCGCCTGGTCCTCAAATGCATCACAATAGGCCTCATCACATAGACCTCATATTCATCACATTAGGCCTTAAACACCGGCTACATATACGTCACATAGGTCTCGATAATTAGCCTTGGCAATCGAAATCAGCCTCGACAATCGAAATTGGCCTCAACAATCGGAATCGACACTCGGAATCAGCCTCGATACTCGGCCTCGACAATCGAAATCGGCCTATACAATCGGCCACGACAAATCGAAATCGGCCTCGACAATTGGAATCAGCCTATACAATCGACCTCGACAATCGGTCGAACAAGGCCTCGATACTCGACCTTGACAATCGGAATCGGCCTCGACAATCGAAATCGGCCTATATAATCAGCCTCGACAAATCGGAATCGGCCTCTACAATCGAAATCAGCCTATACAATTGGCCTCGACAAATCAGAATTGGCCTCGATACTCGCCCTCGACAATCAAAATCGGCCTATACAATCGGCCTCGACAAATCAGAATCGGCCTTGATACTCAGCCTTGACAAATCAGAATCGGCCTCGATACTCGGCCTCGACAAATCGGAATCGGTCTCGATACTCGGCCTCGATAATCAGAATCGGCCTCGACAAATCGGAATCAGCCTCGATACTCGGCCTTGACAATCGGAATCGGCCTCGATACTTGGCCTCTACAATCGGAATCGGCCTATACAATTGGCCTCGACAAATCGGAATCGGCCTCGATACTTGGCCTCGACAATCAGAATCAGCCTCGATACTCAACCTCGACAATCAAAATCGGCCTCAATAAATCAGAATCGGCCTCGACAATCAGAATCGACCTATACAATCGACCTCGACAATCGACCAAACAAGGCCTCGATACTCGGCCTCGACAATCGGAATCGGCCTCGATACTCAGCCTCAACAATTAGAATCGGCCTATACAATCAGCCTCGATGAATCAGAATCGGCCTATACAATCGGCCTCGACAAATTGGATTCGGCCTTAATACTCAACCTCATATATCAAATTGGGCCTCATCAAGTGGGTCCCTAATACATCAAATGAGCTACATCAATGGGCTGCACTTATATATCAAGGTGGGCCTCAGGGATGGGCCACAAATATATCAAGGTGGGCCATAAAAAAACATCATATTGGGCCCCGACAAAGGCCACAAATACATAGTAGGTGGGCCCTTCTCATGAGCCCTCAAATACACCACATGGGCCATATAAACATCAAGTGGGCCGCATTACATGGGCCTCATATATAACACGTTGGGCCCCATGGATGGGCTACAAATTCATCGAGGTGGGCTTCATGGATGGGCCATAAATACATCAAGGTGGGCCTCATGGATGGCCACAAATATATCAAGGTGGGCCTCACTCATATGGGTTGCACCAAAAATCATTTCAATAGTTGTAGGTGTAACATGTGTATCACTACACACATGGCCTACGAATGATGATCAGCACTGACCAAACATTGTCCAGGTAAATCAGTACCATCCAAACATTGTCCATATAAATCTGCATCATCCAAACATTGTCCAGCACCGTCCAGTACAATCTAGATGGTGTGGATGAAATAAATACATCAAGGTGTGGTCCACCGTCCAGATCATTGAACGGTGGAGATGGGACACAAATATCCCAATAGGTCACACTGTCCCACACAGTGGACGGTGTGACTTAATCCCATACATTACATGGTAGGCCCCACATGTGTGGTCCTCACACGTGTGGATGGATGGATACAACACAGCTCGAGCAGGGACCCACAAAGCTTACTGCGTCAAAGCATCAACTATAACTGCTGATATGGGGCCCACCGTTTGGATGGTGTTGATGAAGTACACATAGCATGGTGGAGTCCACACGCGTGTGGGTCCCACGGCTGCAATGCAACAGTTATATATATATATATATATATATATATATATATATATATATATATATATATATATATATATATATATATATATACACATATACATATACATATAATATAATATTATAATATATAACAGGTGTGAGGTATGCCACCATCCCACCGTCCAGGAATTGGACGGTGAGGATACAACACATTCATCATGGTAGGCCCCATATCTGGGCAATGGACCGTGTGGATGAAACATATGAACGACTTATATATAAAACACATACATCAAAGAGGGTCCCACCCAACCACCATCCAGATGGACTGATTGAATAAAACACATACCTCATATGTGGGACTTACCCCACACGTGGCATTGAATGGATGGACGGTTGAATGTAACCCATACATCACGGTGGTCCTCTCAGCAGTGGATGATGTGGATCTCACACCAGAGAGGTGGGTCCCACATTTGCTGACGTCAGCAGCAACTGTTGCTGCTGCAACAGAGGAGATGCACGGCATGGATAAAGTCCACATATCAGGTGGGTCTCACCGTCTAGATTTGTTGGACGGTGTGGATCTCACATCAAGGTGGACCACGTCCCACACGAATGGCCACCACATCAGGGCCCACTGTCCCTACTGATGGACGGTGTGAATACAACAAATACGTCATGATGGGGATCCACCATCCCAACCAAGGACGGTGTGGATGATACAGCACCGTCCAGACTTCTCTAAACGGTGGGAGATTTAACGCATCAAGGTGGGGTCCCACGCACACGTGGGCCACCCCACACAGCATGGATAGAATGCATGAATCATGGTGGGCCACACATAAAAAGGGAGAGAGAGGGAGAGAAAGAGGGAACGGTGGAGATGGGAGGGACCCCGCCCTTATGGGTCCCTCTTTGATATAAGGCATACATCAAGATGGGTCCCATTGCAAGTGGGCCCTCAAATTATCAAATCCAAGAAAAAACATATGAATCTAATCTTAGGAAAGCACCCACCTTTGATCTTCTCCCCCTCCTTCCACCAAAGCATCCTAGAGCTCCAAAGGACGAACTTTAATGGTTAAGATTGGTTTTGGAGGGTGGGGATGGGAGATAGGAAGTGGGCCACACAAAGCTCTTTCATGGAGCTTGCTTGGACGTGGGTTGCTTGGGAAGAAATGAGAGAGAGAGAGATGAGAGAAAGAGGTGTAAGAGAGAGAGAGGGATGGGTGAGTGATGGGGTGTGATGGGTGAGTGAGTGATGGATGTGTGCTTGTGTAAGAGAGATTGTTGACTTTTGGGGAGGGTGGTTGTACTTGGGGATGGGATGGAGTGATGGGTTGTACTTTGATTGATTGATGTGACGTATCGTAGAGATTCTCTCAAAAATTGCAACGCGTAGTGTTTTCCTTGAACTAACGCGAGCCCATATCTCCTGACCTGGGTATCACCTCAGCGCCCGATACGCAGCGCCAGAACGCGCGGCGACGGTGCAGTTGCACTGGTACAAGTCTCAGGTTGAGTCGACTCAGATATACAGGACTCGGCTTAGGCTCGTGCGCAAACATCGGTTATAGGTCGTAGGTTGCCTGAATGCGACCAGGAGGACCGAGGAAGCCTATGGAATGGTACGGGTTTGGATACAGTTCTTACACTTATTTTTTAGAATATTCTTGGGCTTATGTAACGCCCTGAAATTCGGGGGTCGAGTGTGAACTCAGCTCCCGAGTTCCAATGCATCACTTATGCAACATACATAATGATAGTTAAATGTTGTCTGAGTTAGAGCAATAAACATGAATGAGATTATACCAACACAGTAATTCATACTCCAGTTCAATTGTATAAAGGCAAGCGGAAGACTGAAATTGTATATATAAGGTATGTAAGGAAACAAAATCTTCATGAACACCAGAGTATGAACACTAACTGAGTACCCATATACATGTACTGTTTCTGAGTCAAAAGTCAAAATACAATCTAAAAGATGAGTCCTGAAATCCCCGCGATGCAGTCGGCCTAAGCAAAACCGTCGGAGTACTGCATGAATGAGAACTCATCCTGGTCCTCGTCGTAATCGGGCTCCGCCTCCTGAACCGACATGCCGTCTATACCTGTGATAGAGTCTGGTTGGTGTGTACAACACCGTCCCGTAACGTAGGAGTGACTAGCTAACTCTGTGGAACAATAAAGCATAGATTAACATGTTATCAATTCACTCAAGCAGTAATGATAAAGCAGTACAATCAAACAAGTTTAACTACTCTTATTAAATGCAAGTATGAAATGACATGATGAATGCCCTTGCCAAACCACCCTAATGCGACATCATCTTACGTTCGCGAATGCATACCTCCCTCAGTGCTCCACATCTACTAGGCACATGCGGTGCGATGATGAGCATGATTACCGAGTTATTATTTTAGTCCATTTCAAACAACAGTATTGGGAAACTAAGGTACCTCCCTTGTATCATTCCCAAACATGATCCATTCTAGGGTCGTCAATCCTAGTTAATCTCATACGGTATTATGGTTCGAGAGGCATCGCGAAGGCATCGGAAATGGCTCGTCACCCGTCAGCACGGATACAGATCTCACCGTATGTGGCTCAATTGCTGACTCTCAGCTCGAGTACAGGTCTCACCGTACTCGGCTCAATCGTTGGCCATCAGCTCGAATACAGGTCTCACTGTACTCGGCTCAACTCATACTCTAGTTGCTGTGAAGGGCTCGTCGCCAATCACAGACCTTGGAGTATACTCAAAGATACTACTGAGGACTCGTCGCCCGTCAGTACGAGTACAGGTCTCACCGTACTCGGCTCTCTCCGTAAGTATCGACAGTTCGAATACAGTGTCCCATACCACCGTATTCGGCTCACGAGTTTGGGTTGCTCGGAGGCACGTGGCCCCAGCATAGGACAATAGCTCCCCCACGGTGTCCCATACCACCATGTCCGGCTCATGAGTCTTAGCGGATCGAGGTACCATGGTTAACGGGATTTCCATTGGTAAGTTTGGTACCCTAGGTTCAAGCAGTAATGACCAAACATGGTGAACACACGTTCGACATATCGGGTTACTTGATGAGCCTGACAAGCTCGAGTGCACAACAAGTTGAGCGATATGAAGCGCAATAGCACTCCATGTGGCCAACCACTATCGGCAACCGAAGTACGACTCGGGTTCGTCAGACACATCCCTCGTGGCGACATGAATCTCAGCCACAATCTCAAGTCTGGTACCGAATGTCTGGACTATGGACATAGTCCCAAACTCAATCAGTTCTCATCCATAGCATGTGGAGTAAAGCATGATAAACAAAGTGATACAAGCATGCTAGTAGGCATGTCATAAGGCATGTTATAAAGCATGATATAAAGCATGTTTTAAAGCATGTTATAGAGCACTATACAAATAGGGATACAAATACATATACATCATAAGTGAGTGGTTAGAGTAAACAACCACATGGAGGGAATCATACATGTCTCTAAGGTAGTTGAGAATTCCATCTCAGCACCTACCTACGGTACTAACATTTAAGCATTTACTCTCGCAAGCATTTACACAACACTAGGCCTGTTTGTTTCAGCGAATTCGCTGGAAATGCGTATTCCCCTGGCATTTATTATTCCCAGGGAACTGCAGTGAAGCGCTGCACATTTTCCATAGCCGATTGGACGGCTTACTTTTTTTAACGTAAAAATGAAAAATATTTGTGGGTCCCACTATGATGCATATCATATATCTGCACCGTTCACCCATTATGTCATATGAATTTATGATATACGCTAAAAAATGAGGCTTATCCAAAGCTTAAGTGGGCCACACCATAGAAAAATGTGAATTAAATACTTACCATTAAAAACTTCTTGGGCCATTATTTCGTTTGGTTTGGACCAATTGAGTGTGGATCTAACTCATTTTTCTTCTCATGTCTCAAAATGTTGTGATAAAATGGTTGGACGGAACAGATATATCGTATACATCAAGATAAGGTCCTAAAATGACTACCCAAACTTTTGAACCGGTTTCCAAGAAATAAAATTCCTCACCAATATCCAAACATGTGAAACGGTAATAATAGCCCATTTGCAGGGGATTTACCATTTCCCAGTGAAATGGTGAAAATCAAACAGGCCTTTAGAGTACACTATTTCAACATACATGACGTATGTTAGTAAAATATGTATTAGTGCTATCCTTTCGCCAAGCGAGTATTTTATCCGTGTATATCATAATCATACAGCAAATAATCATGACAATTGCATTTCCAAAATTTATACATATACGGTATCTTCTAGAATACACAATTTCAACATACATAGTGTTTATAAGCAAACATGTATTACGGCGATTCCTTTCGCCACACAAGTATTTTATCCATATATCGTATAACCATACATCAAATAAACATGTCAAACACATTTCCAAAAAATGTACGTATACGGTATTTCTACGTATACCTAGAGTATGTGAAATTCCATATTCTACAACTTTAATCGAAACGGAAAACGGAAAGCACATGTGCAATTGCATGCAGATCATGAATCTATCATTATCTGACATTGAAAGCGTTGAAAACTGTAACCTATACACCTAAAGTCCTCACCTTGCACCTTGGAATCACAATAAATCAGCAAGGTTCGAAGGGCTTCCGTATTCAGCAGTTTTATCGCCTAGAGAGCGAAACTGGTTAGTTATTTGATATCCTATAACCTCCACTCACCCAAACAGATCTAGGGTTAGGGTTTCTCACCTAAAAACGGAGTCGGTATCGCCGGGAAAGTGTCTGGAAAGAGGCGGTGCAGCCCGTGTGATGATCAAAAGTAGTAGGAGGAAGATACTCCCACAAATCCCAAGCTTTCTCTCCTTTTTCTCTCTCTCTCTCCTTAGGGTTTTATCCCAAATTCGTATGGCTGTGAGAGGGGCTGTTCTAAGGACCCTATATAGCCTAAAACCTCTCCAGAATAGACTCATGTTCAAGGTGTACTTCTATTATAAGCATTTCGGCGTTGTTCCAGCTCAAAAGAGGGTTTCTGGTGGCCCTCCTTGAGCCAAATGTCAAACTTAAGCTCACAACTCATAGATCTACGTGGGATTACGTTTTCGTCTCGGTCGGATTTGCAGATCACACGTGGCAGTCCGTTTTCAGTTCAACGGTCAGTGGGCCACGATCCAAAATTCCAAGTACATGTAAATGTTCCTGAAATTTTTCCTGATCCGAGGGTGTAATTTGGTCTGATTCTGACGGTTTGGTTGCTTAATACTGATCCGCAAGCGAGTGGTGCCAAATCACTATTCAAGATATTTATTTTGTAAGGAAAACAATGGTTTTCCCACTCCCTCGCTCCGGACTCAAGCGAATGGCCGTGGGACATCATCTAGACCTGATTTCCGAGATGGTTGTCAAGCCCAGTGAGGCGGTCCTAGTTCCTTAACTTCATGTTAATCGGACTTCCGATGTGCGGTCTAGACCTGATACGGTGTTTCAATTCATTCCCGAGAGCAGTCGGGTAATGAGTTTGATCCTAAACTTTAGGGTAACCTAGAGTCAATGATTTTGCAAGTTTTAGGTCTTGCAGATCGTATTTAAAGCGAATCCAACGGATTTCATGGTTAATCGAGTTTAGCACTTAGTTAACTTTGTTAAATTTTGAAAGGATTTAATCCTAAATGATTTCTGATCGAGGTGGTACTCGAGCCATAGTACGGAAATTTACGGGTCGTTACAATCTACCCCCCTTAAACAAAAATTTCGTCCTCGAAATTTATACCTTTTCGTATTCCTCGAGAATCTGAGGGTAGTTCTTCTTGACCTCGGCCTCAGTCTCTCAAGTAGCTTCTTCCTCTGAATGATGCGTCCATAATACCTTTACAAGTAGAATGACCTTGCTACGCAGTACCTGCTCCTTCCTGTCAAGGATATGCATCAGGTGCAACTCATACGTAGCATCCTCGCTCAGCTGTACCTGCTCCCATCTGATGATATGCGAAGGATCAGGAACGTACTTCTTCAGCATAGATACATGAAATACGTTGTGTACAGATGCAAGTGGTGTGGGCAAAGCGAGACGATACGCCACATCACTCACTCAATCCAGTATTTGAAATGGACCGATAAACCTCGGTGTGAGCTTCCCCTTCTTCCCAAACCGAAGGACTCCCTTCATAGGGGAAACTCGGAGGAATACATGATCCCCGACTTCGAACTCAAGCAGTCGCCATCTCGTATCGGTGTAACTCTTCTGCCTGCTCTGTGCTGTAAGTAGTCGACGCTTGATAATGTCGACCTTCTCTGTAGTCGCCTGTACCAACTCCGGGCCAATCAAACTACGCTCGCCAACCTCAGCCCAACAATGCGGTGCTCTACAAGGACAACCATATAAGGCCTCATATGGCGTCATGCCAATAGTCGCCTGGAAGCTATTGTTGTAGGCGAACTCTGCGTAGGGAAGACAGTCATCCCAGCTATCCTTGAAGTCTAACACACATGCCCGCAACATATCCTCCAGAATCTGGTTCACCCGCTCTGTCTGCCCATTAGTCTGAGGATGAAACGTCGTACTGAACTTCAACTTCACACCCATTGCCTCCTGGATGCGAGTCCAGAAGATAGATGTGAACCGAGTGTCTCTGTCCAACACGATCTCTAAAGGAACTCCATGCAGACGGACAATCTCTCTGATGTACAATCTAGCCAGCTCGTCTGCAGAGTTCATAACTCTGATAGGGAGGAAATGGGCCTATTTGGTCAACCGGTCCACAATCATCCAAATGGAATCGTGTCCCTTCCTCGTCTTCGGCAGCCCTGATATGAAATCCATGGAGATGAAGTCCCACTTCCACTCTGCTATGGGCATGGGCTGAATCAGTCTAGGAGGTCGGCGATGTTCTGCCTTGACCTGTTGGCACGTCAGACATCGAGACACATACTCAGCGATGTGGGCCTTCATGTTATCCCACCAATACGTCCGTCTCATATCCCAGTACATCTTCGTGCTACCAGGATGCATCGCAAGCTTCGAGTTATGGGCAGACTCGAGAAGCTCGCGTCTCAAGTCAGGCATATCAGGAACGCATAGGTGGCCACGGAATCATAGACTCCATCAGAACCAACTCTCCACTCGGAGTCCTCGACGTCGCTAACTTGCTTTTGAAGCTCAGACAGTCGCTCATCGCCCTCCTGGGCCTCAATAATCCTGTCGTCAATAAGTGGTCGCACCCGAACGTGCGCAACACACTCAAATGGCTCCTCCACAGTGAGTCTCTGCTCGAAGTCCCGTACGAACTCAACCATGTCCCACTCAGCTATCATCAACGGTGCCGCAAATGCTATAGCCTTCTTGCGGCTCAACGCGTCTGCCACTAGGTTCGCCTTGCTAGGATGGTAGGAAACCTCGAACTTGAAGTCCTTCAAGGTCTTCATCCATCGGCGTTGTCTCATATTCAAGTCTCGTTGTGTGAATATGTACTTAAGGCTCTTGTGGTCGCAGAAAAGCTCGAACTCCTCTCCGTAGAGGTAATGTCTCCAGAGCTTCAATGCAAAGATGACGGCTGCCAACTCCAGGTCGTGTGTAGGGTAATTCTTCTCGTGCTTCCTTAATTGTCTCGAGGCATACGAAATCACCCTATCCTTCTGCATCAGAACACAACCTAAACCAACGCGAGACGCGTCAGTATATATCGCGTATTTCTCCCCTTGCTCTGGCAATACTAGCACAGGGGTGAACGTGAACTTGTCCTTCAGCTCCTTAAAAGCTACTTCCGCCTTCTCATTCCAGGCGAACTTCAGGTCCTTCCGGGTCAACTGAGACAATGGCCTGGCAATCTTCGAGAAATCCCGAATGAAGCGCCTGTAATACCCAGCTAGACCAAGGAAACTCCTCACCTCGGTAACCGAGCCGGGCTGCTGCCAATCCTGAACCGCGGCTACCTTAGCAAGGTCCACCGCTATCTCATCCTTGGACACTACATGTCCGAGGAACTTGACTTCCTCCTGCCAGAAGTCGCACTTCTTGTACTGTGCGAACAACTGGTTCTTCTCCAGTGTACCCAACACCGCTCTCAGGTGCTCCTCGTGCTCCTCCCGACTCGTAGAATATATCAAAATGTCATCAATAAAGACGATGACGAATCGGTACAGGAAGGGCTGAAATACCCAGTTCATCAGATCCATGAACACGGCTGGTGCGTTCGTAAGGCCGAACGACATCACTAAGAACTCATAGTGCCCAAAGCACGTCCTGAAGGCTATCTTCTGCACATCCTCATCTCTCACGCGCAACTGGTGGTACCCCGACTGAAGATCAATCTTCGAGAAATACTTCGCCCCCCTCAACTGATCAAATAGATCATTTATCCTGGGCAAGGATACTTATTCTTCATCGTGAGCTGGTTCAACCTACGGTAATCAATACATAACCGTAGCGACCCATCCTTCTTCTTCACAAATAGCATAGGTGCTCCCCAAGGAGACACACTAGGTCGTATAAAACCCTTCTCTACAAGCTTGTCAATCTGTCTCCTCAGCTCCTCCATCTCACATAGAGGCATACGATAAGTCGGCAATGAGATGGGCGTCGCACCAAGCGTAAGATCAATTGTAAAATCAATCTCGCGCCGATGAGGTAAACCAGGAATAGTCTTAAACACACCTATAAATTCCCGAACCACCGGCATACCCTCCAATGTCGGGCCTTCAATCGGCACTAATAAAGTAGCATAACAATCAACACGGCAGGACCAACTGACCTGCACTGGAAACGTGAAAGCTGTGCCGTCAGACCCATAGGCAGTCACGATCCGAGTATCACAATCTATTTCTGCTCTCATCTTAGCGAGCCAGTCCATACCAAGGATAACGTCGTAGTGCCATAGTGGAGCAACAATGAGGTCGACGAGCACTGTGCTGCTACCCAAATCTACAGAGCAACCCTCGCATAACCGTGTGACATTCGAACAGGTCCCAGTGGCCGTAGTGAGTCTCAGTCCCTTAGTGAGAATAGTACACAAAGATAGATGTTTAACTGCCCCACAAGAAATAATAGAAGTAGTGGACCCAGTGTCCACCAATAAGGAAATGGAAGTACTATGAATATAAACCGTACCCTCAAAAGCCGTCGGGGCCGAAATCGACGTCTTAGGTGCCTCGGCAACAAGCGTATGTACTCGAGCCTGCTGCTGACGGTTCGACTGTGGAACCAAGGGCCGTTGAGGCGGCCTGAAGCGTGATACAGGAGGCCTGAAAGAAGGATGTGCAGGAACAGTCTGTAGAGGTGGAGCTGATATGGCCTGCGGGTAAGGGCGATCCAGTCTCTGCGGTGGTGAAAATTCGCTAGCCCTCATACGCGAGAAACAACTCTCAGCAGGATGCCCTGGTTTCCCGTAATACATGCAGGTCACAATAGGGCGCCTCACAGGAACTACTGGTATCGCGTCCCTGGGAGGCGAATCAGCACGAGGCCTGTTGCTTAGGATAGGCCTGCTCTGTAACTCCTGTCGTGGCCTCGCAACCATAGCACCACGCGATCGGGCCAACCGGTCCACATCCTACTCGGCCGTCATAGACATGTGGACCAGTGCCGCGTAGGTAGGTATACTGAGGCAGCATATCTTCGACCGTATGTCAGGTTGCAAGCCTACAAAACGGCCCAACTCTGTGAAGCGGTGCTCATACTCAGTAACCGTCATGCCTCCTTGCCTGAGGCGTAGGAACTTATCCTCCCGCTCATGTCGGTAAGTCTGCGGGTAGTATTTCTCGTGGAACCGGAACTCGAAAGCCTCTCAGGTCCACACGTAACCCTCTGCGACCTTCCGTAGCACACTATCCCACCATATACTGGCCTCCCTCTCAAACATGAAAGAGGCCAACTCGACCTGCTCTGCCTCTGTACAGTGCAGCATCCGTAGCATCTTGGAGATGCGGTCAAGCCAAAACTCTGCCTCCTCGAGTCTGTGAGAACCCATAAATGAGGGAGGCCTCAAGCGCTGAAATCGCTCAAGTAAACCGCGGGTACCAACATCTCCAGTAGGAGGTGGTACGGGTGTGGGCAGAGGCACATCCTCAAACCGAGCAGGAGGCTCCAAATGCTCAGCAGGATGTGCGGATGTCGTAGGTGGAGTCGCACTATCACCCTGGGATAAGGCCTCAGCAATAGTGGTCATAAGCTGCTGGTGCTGCTGGTGTTGTATCTGCTGCTGCTGCATCTGCTGCTGATGCATCATCAACATCAACTGATTGATCCTATCAGTAGGCGGAGCAGCCTGTGAGTCATGCTGCGCAGATGAAGACGGCTGGTACTGCTCACGAACTAGGAACGTGTAAGGTGGCAGTCCATCGGTAGGACTAGCAGGAGGCTAATCAGAACCTAACCCTCGGTCCGTAGGATCGCCACTACCAGGAGTCTGGTCCATAAAGCCAGTAAGACGGAGGTGTGCCGTGCTCCGCGTATACTGTCGTGGCATGCCCTATACAACATAGGGTGTAACATTGGTGAGATAAAGCATATCAACGCATCATACAAACACTTAAAGCATTCTACACATCTCATAGCAAAAGAGGTTACATGCCTTTCATTTACCCAAAATTGTCATAATACATGAAATACAGAGTTACATGAATCATGACAGAAATTACATGCAAGCCGATACGTCTATAACATCAAACACTTAAAATATTTAACTAACTACTACATCATCAACATGCAACATAAGCCTACTATAGAGAAAAAAATAAACAACTACAAGAAGCAGTATGGATGACTAGGCATCCGAATCAGGCGATGGAGGAGGGGCATTCTTGTCCTGCAGACAACACAGGATGGCCTTAAAGGTACGAGACACCTTGCCAAGCTTGGTTCAGACCTGCCTGACTTCCTACTGTAGGGCGGCTTGACCCTCCTCAAGACGGGCTAAACGTGCATCAATGGCATCCTGATCCACGCCCTGCTCCTGAGCCGCAGGAGGTGAACTCTCCTCAGTGTCCTGAGCCTCAGGTTCCTCTTCCTCTTCTTCAGCTTCACTTCCATCTTCACTCTTGTCTTCATCGCTCTCAATCTCATCCTCACTCTCCCCCTGTCGGGCCCGTTGTCGCTGTGCCCCAAGCTTCATCTGTTTGAGAGTATTCTCGTCAATCTGGTGGGCCGGTACTGGCATTTTCGCCCCCAGACTATAGCCATACTCCCGTGCAATCCTGCATATGAGTCGGCTGAAAGGAAGCGAATCAGAGCTCCTGGTGGCGCGTGCAACATTCACGATCTATCGCAACACGAAAGTGGGCACACACAAGTTCGCCCGCTGCCCCACTTGGTACAGAAAATCAACCGTAAGGCGCGTGCACTCGCTACAATTACTGTATCTGGGGTAGAGGTTGTATGTGAAGATGTGATGTAGTGGGCGGAAGTCTTCAGACATGTGGGACGCTAGCAGGCTTTTGTTCGGCTGCCATTCAGCTAGTCGGCCACCACAAAGGTATCAGGTGCGACGATCCCTTTCACGAGTAGTCGCTAAATTCAGCTCGCTAGCATGTACGTCACCAAGGGGCATATTCATAAGCCGCGCGATCATCCTCACATCAACGGTGACGAACAGATCCACCCCAATTAAGAGCCGGAACTGCAAAGGGTCTAGTGTAGGCTCGCGAATGTTGGCATAGAAGGCTCTGACAGTGCCAGAATTTGCGCGACCCCTGACCTCAAATAACGGACCCCAGAGGGCCGCCTCCACTTGCTCAAACAAATAATATTCTCCAGATAGCCGACCATCCACCTGGGCTTCAAAAAGAACTCTGCGGTCCTCATAGATTCCATGAGGTAGCGCCGCCAACTGTACCCGCTCGGCAGGGATCTGAAGATCAAGGTCCCGCTTCGTGCGAAACTCCCTGGCAAAGCTCGAGCTAGCGGCGGCGCCTCGCGACCGCCTTGATCGTGTAGGGCGACTAGGCCCGACCTCATCAGCGGCACTTTTTCTCTTGCCCATCAGAGAGAGGACGGTGGAGATGGAGAAAATGGCCGCCACAACTCCAAAAAGGGCCATGAAAAAAGGATGAAATAGGAGAAAAGGGCTGACTTCCCTAGTCCTCCACAATCAGCTGCCCCAATAGGCGTGGGAGAGTGAAAAAAATAGGGAAATGAAGAAAGGAAATGGGAAGAACAGGTGGGGAGATAGCTCCCACGATTTTGGGACCTCTAACGACGTGTGGAGGGTTCAAAAGAGGGAAACGAAGATGGGGAAGGGGGCAACACTCCACGATGGAGGAAGGTGGGATATGGTCGAAACTGGTAGAGAAGAGGGGTGGAGATACAATTTGCAAGAGAGGGCAGCAAGGTAGGAGGGAAAAACGGCTAAGGGAGGGGGTTTGTGAAGGAAGTGGGATTTTTCGAAATGGGTTTACGACGGGAGCTAGGGCAAGGGGTTGTAGGGACCCCCAAACTCGACCGGCCCAGGCCGCGGGCCCGGCCCAACCCAAAAGTCGGCGAGGCCTCACCGAACTGGTGAGGGCCTCGCCAAAAAAATTTGAATTTTTGAAAAGGGGCCCCATGGCCCTGTTCGTACAGCCCCCTGGGCCCCAAAAATATCTGGGTCCCACCCTAGGTACCCCTGGATCAGCGTGGGTAGGCCTCCAACCCCGATTCGCTCTATTTCGGGCACTTTCGGGCACTCCCGAACACACGCTGACTTTTGTAGATTTTTGACTACCTGAGCAAGGTGTATTGTGATCTAGACACGTCAATAGACGGTTTAGAAGTGGTCTGGGATCCATACGTGCGGTCGGGATCGAGTACGAACTCGATCAATATGTCCATTTTCAATGAACTTCGCCGAATGGCGAAATCGGGAGACCCTAAGACTGTTTCTATATTTTTGCGCACCCTCCTAAGTTGTAATGCGTTAGTGGACGTTATGGGAACAGAACTCAGGTCCGGTTTAATCAAAATCATGCTCTGATACCAACTTGTAACGCCCTGAAATTTGGGGGTCGAGTTTGAACTCAGCTCCCGAGTTCCAACGCATCACTTATGCAACATACATAATGATGGTTAAATGTTGTCTGAGTTAGAGCAATAAACATGAATGAGATTATACCAACACAGTAATTCATACTCCAGTTCAATTGTATAAAGGCAAGCGGAAGACTGAAATTGTATATATAAGGTATGTAAGGAAACAAAATCTTCATGAACACCAGAGTATGAACACTAACTGAGTACCCATATACATGTACTATTTCTGAGTCAAAAGTCAAAATACAATATAAAAGATGAGTCCTGAAATCCCCGCGATGCAGTCGGCCTAAGCAAAACCGTCGGAATACTGCATGAATGAGAACTCATCCTGGTCCTCGTCGTAATCGGGCTCCGATTCCTGAACCGACGTGCCGTCTATACCTGTGACAGAGTCTGGTTGGTGTGTACAACACCGTCCCGTAACGTGGGAGTGAGTAGCTAACTCAGTGAAACAATAAAGCATAGGTTAACATGTTATCAATTCAATCAAGCAGTACAATCAAACAAGTTTAACTACTCTTATTAAATGCAAGTATGAAATGACATGATGAATGCCCTTGCCAAACCACCCTAATGCGACATCATCTTACGTTCGCGAATGCATACCTCCCTCAGTGCTCCACATCTACTAGGCACATGCGGTGCGATGATGAGCATGATTACGAGTTCTTATTTTAGTCCATTTCAAACAGCAGTATTGGGAAACTAAGGTACCTCCCTTGTATCATTCCCAAACATGATCCATTCTAGGGTCGTCAATCCTAGTTAATCTCATACGGTATTATGGTTCGAGAGGCATCGCGAAGGCATCGCAAAGGGCTCGTCACCCTTCAGCACGGATACAGATCTCACCGTATGCGGCTCAATTGCTGACTGTCAGCTCGAGTACAGGTCTCACCGTACTCGGCTCAATCGTTGGCCGTCAGCTCGAATACAGGTCTCACCGTACTCGGCTCAACTCATACTCTAGTTGCTGTGAAGGGCTCATCGCCAATCACAGACCTTGGAGTATACTCGAAGATACAACAGAGGACTCGTCGCCCGTCAGCACGAGTATAGGTTTCACCGTACTCGGCTCTCACCGTAAGTATCGACAGCTCGAATACAGTGTCCCATACCACCGTATTCGGCTCACGAGTTTGGGTTGCTCAATGGTCACTACGGGGAGGCACGTGGCCCCAGCATAGGCCGACAGCTCGGCCACGGTGTCCCATACCACCATGTCCGGCTCATGAGCCTTAGCAGATCAAGGTACCATGGTTAATGGAATTTTCACTGGTAAGTTTAGTACCCTAGGTTCAAGCAGTAATGACCAAACATGGTGAACACACATTCGACATATCGGGTTACTTGACGAGCCTGACAAGCTCGAGTGCACAACAAGTTGGGCGATATGAAGCGCAATAGTACTCTGTGTGGCCAACCACTATCGGCAACCGAAGTACGACTCGGGTTCGTCAGACACATCCCTCGTGGTGACATGAATCTCAGCCACAATCTCAAGTCTGGTACCGAATGTCTGGACTATGGACATAGTCCCAAACTCAATCAGTTCTCATCCATAGCATGTGGAGTAAAGTATGATAAACAAAGTGATACAAGCATGCTAGTAGGCATGTCATAAGGCATGTTATAAAGCATGATATAAAGCATGTTTTAAAGCATGTTATAGAGCACTATACAAATAGGGATACAAATACATATACATCATAAGTGAGTGGTTAGAGTAAACAACCACATGGAGGGAATCATACATGTCTCTAAGGTAGTTGAGAATTCCATCTCAGCACCTACCTACGGTACTAACATCTAAGCATTTACTCTCGCAAGCATTTACACAAACACTTAGAGTACACTATTTCAACATACATGACGTATGTTAGTAAAATATGTATTAGGGCTATCCTTTCGCCAAGCGAGTATTTTATCCATGTATATCATAATCATACAGCAAATAATCATGACAATTGCATTTCCAAAATTTATACGTATACGGTATCTTCTAGAATACACAATTTCAACATACATAGTGTTTATAAGCAAACATGTATTACGGCGATTCCTTTCGCCACACAAGTATTTTATCCATATATCGTATAACCATACATCAAATAAACATGTCAAACACATTTCCAAAAAATGTACATATACGGTATTTCTACGTATACCTAGAGTATGTGAAATTTCATATTCTACAACTTTAATCGAAACAGAAAACGGAAAGCACTTTGTACATGTGCAATTGCATGCAGATCATGAATCTATCATTATCTGACATTGAAAGCGTTGAAAACCGTAACCTATACACCTAAAGTCCTCACCTTGCACCTTGGAATCACAATAAATCAGCAAGGTTCGAAGGGCTTCCGTATTCGACAGTTTTATCGCCTAGAGAGCGAAACCGGTTAGTTATTTGATATCCTATAACCTCCACTCACCCAAACAGATCTAGGGTTAGGGTTTCTCACCTAAAAACGGAGTCGGTATCGCCGGGAAAGTGTCTGGAAAGAGGCGGTGCAGCCCGTGTGATGATTGAAAGTAGTAGGAGGAAGATACTCCCACAAATCCCAAGCTTTCTCTCCTTTTTCTCTCTCTCTCCTTAGGGTTTTATCCCAAATTCGTATGGCTGTGAGAGGGGCTGTTCTAAGGCCCTTATATAGCCTAAAACCTCTCCGAATAGACTCATGTTCAAGGTGTACTTCTATTATAAGCATTTCGGCGTTGTTCCAGCTCAAAAGAGGGTTTCCGGTGGCCCTCCTTGAGCCAAACGTCAGACTTTAGCTCACAACTCATGGATCTACGTGGGATTACGTTTTCGTCTCGGTCGGATTCCCAGATCACACGTGGTGGTCCGTTTTCAGTTCAACGGTCAGTGGGCCAGGATCCGAAATTCCAAGTACATGTAAATGTTCCTGAAATTTTTCCTGATCCGAGGGTGTAATTTGGTCTGATTCTGACGGTCTGGTTGCTTACTACTGATCCGCAAGCGAGTGGTGCCAGATCACTATTCAAGATATTTATTTTGTAAGGAAAACAATGGTTTTCACACTCCCTCGCTCCGGACTCAAGCGAATGGCCGTGGGACATCATCTGGACCTGATTTCCGAGATGGTTGTCAAGCCCAGTGAGGCGGTCCTAGTTCCTTAACTTCGTGTTAATCGGACTTCCGATGTGCGGTTTAGACCTGATACGGAGTTTCAATTCATTCCCGAGAGCAGTCGGGTAATGAGTTTGATCTTAAACTTTAGGGTAACCTAGAGTCAATGATTTTGCAAGTTTTGGGTCTTGCAGATCGTATTTAAAGCGAATCCAACGGATTTTATGGTTAATCGAGTTTAGTACTTAGTTAACTTTGTTAAATTTCTAAAGGATTTAATCCTAAATGATTTCTGATCGAGGTGGTACTCGAGCCATAGTACAGAAATTTACGGGTCGTTACAGCTTAATTAATGCATTTTTGGGTCACCATTCATGATCACTTGTGGACCCAAATATAGACCAGATTTTTTGGACTTCCAGCGGGCCCAAATTGGGCTGGGACGTCCCAGCTTGGCCAAGTAATATGTATGGGCTACTTCCACCATTTTGTTGGACTTGTGGGCTGAGGTGAGGGTAGAATTGGGCCCTTGAATGCCCACTTAAATTACCATCTATTGTGTTGATGTTGTGAGGCCCATTTAACCCAACTCAGACTTATTTTTGGGCCATGTATTTGTGTTCATGGGCTGCCCACCAAGTCCAACTAAATGCATGGATTCTATGGCCATTGGGACTTGGGCCTTGATTCCCCTCTTTGGGCCCTTGTTGTTGAAGGTAGTATTGGACCCTTTTTCTTATGCCTTTATATGGGGCTTATGTATGTGGGCCTTGGGCCTTGTAGCTGTATGGATTATGGTTGGTTATGCCTTTTGGGAAATGGTGGTTGAATGTCCCCATTATGGACCCCCTCTAGGCCCGTTTGTATCTAAGTGTGGTTGAATGCCCACCCTAGTCTTACTAGGCCCATTTATATATTATTTAGGCCCGTAGCTTATATGCTTAGTCTCGTGGGCTACCCCAGGTAAATGGGCCCCTACTAGAGGTTGTATTCCTTATGAGGAATTGGTTAAGTACCTAGACCCTTCATGGTTAGGTAGAGAGTTCATCTTCACCTCATTGGCACCCCTATTCATCTTCATGGTCCACTCCCATACACATCATATGCATGCTTGGTTGAGGTATGATTGGTGTAACATCCCGGATTTTTGCCGACCTGGGATTAGACATCCTTAGGCATTGGGTCAATCTTAACACCTGATTAACTTTTCAAACGCTCAATTCAAAGCCTCAAATCCCGTCTTGAACCATTTTCTTCACAAATCCCACCCTTCACTATCTTGTGCTTTCAATTTTTCAAAGCACTTTCGCCCTAGACACTATCTTAAACTAGCTAAGTAGTAAAACTTGGATCACTTTATATACAAACTGTAAAGGCCTAAGTACCACCTCGACCAGAAATCACGTAGGATTAAATCCTTTAGAAATTTAACAAAGTTAACTAAGTGCAAAACTCGATTAGCCATGAAATCCGTTGGGATCGCTTTAAATACGATCTGCAAGACCCAAAACTTGTAAAATTTGTGACTCTAGGTTACCTTAAAGTCTAGAGCCAAACTCATTACCCGTCTGCTCTCGGGACTGAAACGAAACTTCGTATGAGGTCTAGATCGCACATCGGGAGTCCGATTAACACGAAGCTAAGGAACCAGGACCGCCCCACTGGGCTTGACAATCATCTCAAAAATCAGGTGATTCCGATATCCCACGGCCATTCTTTTCACTCCGGAGTGAGGGAGTGTGAAAAACACTATTCCCATTCCAAAATAAATATCTGGAATAGTGATCTGGCACCTTTCACTTGCGCATCAGTATTAAGCAACCAGACCGTCAGAATCAGACCAAATTACACCCTCGGATTAAGAAAAATTTCAGGAACATTTACATGTACTTGGAATTTCGGATCGTGGCCCACTGACCGTTGAACTGAAAGTGGTCCGCCACGTGCGATCTGGAATCCGATCGAGTCGAAAACGTAATCCCACATAGATCCATGTGTGGTGAGCTTAAGTCTGACGTTTGGCTCAAGGAGGGCCACCAGAACCTCTCTTTTGAGCTGGAAAAGTGACGAAATACCTATATTAGCAGTAACCTTTGAATAGGAGTCTATTTCGGTGAGTTTTGAGGCTATATAAGGACCTTAAACCCTCTCCCATTTCAGCCATACGAATTTGGATTTGAGAGAGGGAAAAGAGAGAGAAAGTGAGGGAGAAGTGGGAGAATCTCCCTGCCGTCGTTCTCTGCCACCACACGGGCTGCACCATCCCTTTCTCATCGCTTTCCCGGCGATTCCAGCCCCGTTTCTAGGTAAGAAACCCTAACCCTAATCTGATTTGGGGCTTGGGTGGTTGTAGGTTATGAGATAGCTAACCTATTCCATTTCTAGGTTGCCAAACTCCCGTATACGGAAGCTTAGCGAACCTATCAACTCCGTTACGATTCTACGACAAAAGGTGAGGACTTTAAGTGTATAAGTTACGTTTTTCAACACTTTCAATGTCAGATAATGATAGATTCATGATCTGCGTGTAAATGCACATGTACAAAGTGCTTTCCGTTTCCTGTTTCGATTAGCGATGTAGAATATGGAATTTCACATACTCTAGATATACGTAGAAATACCGTATACGTATTTTTGTTGGGAAAATGTTTGACATGTTTATTTAATGTTTGATTATATCATATGTGGATAAAATGTTAGTTCGGCGAAAGGAATCGCAAAAATACGTGTTCATGTGTAAATGTCATGTATGTTGAAATTGCGTATTCTAGAAATACCGCATACGTGCGGATTTTGGAAATGCAATTGTAATGATTATTTGCTGTAAGATTGTAAGATACATGGGTAAAATACTCACGTGGCGAAGGGACAGCCCTAACACGTATTTTGCTAACATACGTCATGTATGTTGTAATAGTGTATTTTAAGTGTTTGTGAAAATGACTGAATGAGTATCGAATTCTCATTCGTGCTTGCCATGATTAGTTGTCATGGATTCATGATTGATGTATTGGCGATACCCCTTTGACGAAAGGATTTGCCCTAAATCACGCCACGGCCAATACACACTATATAGGCTAAAATGTGTGGCCCAAGTGTTTGTGGAAATGGCTGAATGAATATGGAACTTGGATTCCTGCTTGCCATGACTATCCGTCGTGGGTGTACGCGTGTTATGATTGGGGCAACTCCCTAGCGAAAGGATTTGGCCTAATGCCTATGTGATCGACATATGTCATGTATGTTGATGTATGTTTGTTTAAGTGTTTCTTGAAATGTCTGAATGTGTAGTAGTTGGCAAATTGTAATATATAAGGGTGTTGAGATATGATTCTCAACCTCTTTTCACTATGTGTATGATCTCCTTTGATAGTTGTGTGATTAGGATTTGAACATGTACAAATTCATGCTTGTGTTGTGATTCATAACATGCTCAACTGCTTTATGATTTTAACTATGTAATGCATATGTTTAAATTTACATCTACGTTGTATGATCCGTCATGGGTGATGGGGGAGCGGAGCAACGAGTGCGTGCAACAGCCCTGGCAGCCCTAAACGGATAATACTAGACTTTGATTGTATGATTTGAATCCTGATCCATTACTGCTTTATATATCTGCAATTGATTGTGTTTGGGGCTATGATTATGGCCCAGGCAATCGGTAACGAGATTGAACTCGTGGCTAAGATTCATTTGCCACGTGGGATGTGTTCGACGAACTTGAGTCGTGCGTTGCCTGTCGGCAGTGGCTAGGCCACACGAAGTTGTTTATGCACTTCATGTCGTGCAGCTCAACGGGCGATCGTGCTAGTCGAGCTCGTCAAGTAACCCGATCTGCCTTATGTATGTTCACCCTGTTTGGACGCTACTGCTTGAACCTAGGGTACCAAACTTACCAGTGGCGATCCCGTTTAACCATGGTACCTAGATCCGCTAAGTCGCATGAGCCGGACATGGTGGTATGGGACACCGTGGTCGAGCTGTCGGCCTACGCTGGGGCCTTGTGCCTCCCCGTAGTGACCATTGCGCAACCAACTCGTGAGCCGAATACAGTGGTATGGGACACTGTATTCGAGCTGTCGATACTTCGGCGAGAGCCGAGTACGGTGAGATCTGTGCTCGTGCTGACGGGCGACGAGTCCTCCGTGGTATCATCGAGTACACTCCAAGGGTCTGTGATTGGCCATGAGTCTTTCACAGCAACTAGAGTGTGAGTTGAGCCGAGTACGGTGAGACCTGTACTTGAGCTGACGGCTAGTGATTGAGCCGAGTACGGTGAGACCTGTACTCGAGCTGACGGCCAGCAATTGAGCCGCATACGATGAGATCTGTATCCGCGCTGACGGGTGACGAGCCCTTTGCGATGCCTTCACTAAGCTTCTCAAACTATAATATCGTATGAGAATAACTAGGATTGATGACCCTAGAATGGATCATGTTGGGAATGATACAGGGGAGGTACCTTAGTTTCCCAATACTGCTGTTTGAAATGGACTAATAAAAACTTGGTAATCATGAGCATCATCGCACCGCATGTGCTTTGTAGATGTGGCGAACTGAGGGAGTTAGCATTCGCGAACGTAAGATGATGTCGCTTGAGGGTGGTTTGGCAAGGGCATACAGCATCATGTCATATCATTTTTACACTTAACAAGAGTAGTTAGAAATGCTTGATTTGTACTGCTTTATCATTACTGCTTGATTGATTTGATAACATGTTAACTTATGCTTTACTGTTCCACTGAGTTGATCACTCACTCCCACGTTACGGGACGGTGTTGTACACACCAACCAGATTTGTTGAGTTTCAGGTGGTGGCGATGCTCGTGAAGCAGAGTCAGACTACTTCTATGTTGATAGGAGGAATTCTCCTATCTGTATCTCTCTGGCAGGTCAATGAAGACCTGATATTGTATTGACGGGGCTATGGTACATGGGATAGGAGGCATTATACTTCCTCACATTTGGTACATTTTAGAACTGCACTTGTATTTATTTAACCTGGTAATGTTATCACACTCTGGAGACTCATCATAAGTTATATATTTTATCTATCTATCACAGTCTTCCGCTTGCAAATTTAACTGTCTCTGGAGTATGATATGCTGTTTTGGCTTAATCTCACTCATGTTCAATGCACGAATACAGTCAACATTCAATCATCATTCATTTTGTTGCATAAGTGATGTTCTGGAACTCGAGAGTTGAGATTATGCTCGACCCCCGATTTTCAGGGCATTACAATTGGCCATGGTTGTGCCATTGTGTAGGACATGTTGGTATCTCCCCAAGGGATGGAGTTTTCCCCTCTTGAGCACGATGGATGCTTGGGATTGATGCATGGGTGATTGTGTGATTCATGAATCTGACATTGCATAGCATGTGGATATTCGCCCTTATTTCATCAGGGTCATAGCCTCCATAGGTATATCATGGATGGCTATGTGTGGACACCAGAAATGACACTTGAGCATTTGGGGCGCATAGAATGTCCCTGGGTGAAAGCCCCTAAACCTTCACGGTACCGAGGAGACACCTCAACGCCGAGACGAGTGAAAATCATGAGCGCCCAAGTGCCATATACCGTTAGGCTGCGACTCCCACTGTTGCGAAGTCGGTTGAGATGGGGTTTGGCCTTACCAGCCTGGGTGAGGGGACATAGGTAGGTTGAGTTTAACCAGCTTGTGAAATGAGTCCTCTACCATCGAGCCTCGCTGGTAATTGGTTGTCCATAGGCGGGTAGTGAGGTCTCCTATGCTTGTTTGACTATGCGGATCTTGGAGAGCGGCAGTCATCCTATAGTGTACTTGACCCTGGTGGATTCCTTATGATGGAACTGTACTTGATGTGTGGATTGGATATGAGGACTAGCATTACTTCGCATTGCATTGGCATTAGCTATATAAGCCTTATGTTGCATCGCCTTGGTATGGCGCCCAGTACTCATGTATTGCATTGCATAGCCCTGGGTACGGCTTACTGCATTCATCGCTTAGTCTCGGTATGGCTAGTATCATTCATGTTTCCTTTTGCATTCTCCTCTATCTTCTTTTGAGCACCATTATCACACACCTTCACCGCCCTCTAAGCTTTCTAAAAGCTTATGCATGATCGATGCGTGTAGGAGATCCTAGGCCGGTGCGGTAGCGGTGGGGCATTGGATTGCAGCATGCTGAGGACCCGTTGTAGACTTTTCTCTTCCTTTCTTACCTTATGTATTTCCTTTTGAGCTTTATGTACCTGTAAAAGTTTAAATTTCTAGTGGATTTTGTAATGCGTTCCTATGGTTACTTTCTGAGATTACTGTGTTATGATTTTGGGTATGCTCTATCGGATTAGATTTATACTATGGAAATCCTCCCTATAGGATCCCAGGATCGGAACCTGAGCCAGGAACCGAGAATGGGGTACTATGGAGGCTGTTGCGACCAGAACCGGCTATCGGGATCCTTACGAGTCCGGTCACCGAGTCTGCGGCGTGACACCTAGGATGTTCCAAAGCATCTTCTAGGGTTTAGAAAGGGAGAGAAGGCCTAGGTGGAGTGCCGACAACATTCTTCCACTTCGATTTCTTCACGGTTCTAGTTGATCTTTTCATTTTTCTTCTAGGATGTTAGTCTTGTTAGGCTAATCTCTTAGCTAAGGCTAAGGGATGAAACTTATAGTTTATTTTGATGTTTATCTTACTTTGATTCAAGTTTATGTTGAACTTCATTCATTTCTAGTTTGATTTGAAGAATATTTCCTGTTTTCTATGATTTATTGTGACTTCAATTATAACAGATTTTGTAGAGGCTTTTGATATCTTAATTTATTTGGAGTTGTGGAGATTGGTAAATCATGTTGTTCACCATTGCCTCCTGGGCATGGTAGGATGATGAAATCCCTTCCAATCAATGCAATGGATCTTCATGTGTGAAATAAACCAATGAAAGTTCAAATTTTTTTAACCGCTCAACCATCTGTGGATTGGATAGGATTACTTTGATTCAAATCGAATTATCGTTGATCAAGTAGATTAATATTGAGATTACTATAGGTGGATTTCTGGATCCTTAGTCTTTTATCTTTATTATTTTAAAACATTTTTTCTAAATTGTTGGATTAAAAACCCAGACAAACCAAGTTAGACTTAGATTAGTTTTAGACCGTGTTCCCTATTCCATGTGGATTCGAGCTCATTCTCACCAAGTTATTATTACATCGCGACCCTACACTTAGGATTGTGAACATCTTTCCTTCTCATCTTCACTGCCTAGTACAAACAGCCTGAGAATCATATTTCCCCACCTTAGACCCTTCCGAAAGTGGTTGAATTTTCATCTTTGTCGAAGGCGAAGATCATATATCATCTATTTCTAGTTATATATGTAGTTACTCCCCTTCATTTCATGGGGAAATTCTTCAGATGAAGTCGATGATGACAGTTTTGGGTTTAGCTACGTTCGATTTTCCTAGGGCAATTGTTCCATCTATGATGTATCCATCCCTTCGGGTGTGAAAATTATCGCAGTTGTGTTCCTTCTCTTTTCCCTTCGTACTACATTGCCTTTGTCTCCATAGGAGGTATACAGTAGGTGAGTAGACCTTTGCTTTCTTCCATACCCTACTAACAGGGCATTGCAGGGTCTGCCACCGTATCCACATCCATTGCATGTGAATCCCTGTGACAATATGTCATATCTACTCCACATCTAGGAGATGCACAGTTACGACAGTAGGGACATGACCATTGCATGTCATCCCTATGCTAAGTAATGATTAAGATTGATCGTCCGAGCCATTAGGGGAATGGTTATAAATACACTATGAGTCTAGTCATCTTCTACACCATTCTGTGGGTTGACAAGTACTTTGGGGTTCACAAAGGTGATTCCTATAGCATGGATGTAGTTTATGAAAATGCGGGTCGTTGGACAATGAATGCCATGGTCGGTGTTCTTCTTAGGGTGTTGGTCATATATGCAGCTATTACGTGATTCATTTCATCTTTGATTAAGTAAGGAAGGGATGTATGGCTTTGTGAATTGAAACCATATGTTAGCGGGTTTTGTTTTCTGATATTAGACTTGGACCGAAGTCTTCTCTTTTGTACTAATTTATGGGAGATGATATGCTTTCCCTTCGTACGTCACTATTCTACTTCTTTTTCTTCTTCTTTGGTCCAACTTTGTATGACCTTGAGCTCGATCGTCCATCAGGCAACAGAAAATGGTTGTCACGGTTTGGGGTGGTATATCGAATCTAATCTCCCCACCTCATCTTCATTTGTATAAAATAACCGATTTATTTTCTAATTCTATCACAACAGTTATGGTCGGCCTTCCATTTTTGGCTGGTATAAATACTTCAACTGGGGCACTCGTGACGGTTATGTGCCCATGAAATTTCTGATGAAATCATTTTGGACTATGTGCATCTCGTCAGTATACTTCTTTTCCAAACATCAACTAATCCATCGCCTTTTTATACTCATCCGATTTTATTATGATCCAAATAGTCAGCTATTGTTTACAACCCCAAGTGTAGGGTCGCGATGTAGTAATAATCTCGGTGAGACCGAGGTTGAATCCACATGGACTAAACTTGTATGTATTCTGAAAATAACTAGAAGTAGAACTAGAATAAGATCTAAATCTAAATCTGGAATAAAAGAGAGTAATTGTGAATGAAGTAGCAATAATCAAAAGGAAACTAGAGCGTCGAGGATCCACATGTAGCTATCAGGATGATACCTTACTTGATTCAAAAGACAATTAGAATTGGAGTCTTATCCTATCCAATTGGAAGATAAACCAATTAAACTGAATCTGAACTTTTCATTGACCTATCCACACATGAAGGAGTATTATGATGATTGGAAGGGATTCCATCATCCTACCACGCCCAGGAGACGATGGTGAACAACAAGATTTACCAATCTCACAATCTCAAAACAGGAAAAGAAAATATTCAAAGCCATCACAACATTTATTATAATTTAAGTCATAATAAATCATAGAAAACTGAAGATATTCCTTAAAATCAAACTAGAAATCAATGAGGTTCAAGAAAAACAAGAATCAAAGCAAGAAAATCATCCCAACACGTTATAAGCTTCACCTCTTAGCCTTAGCTAAGAGGTTTAGCCAACCATAGACATGATTGGATCTAAAACCCTAAAAGAAAGCATTAAAAATAAATAAGGAAAAAAGAAAAGCTCTTCGGAGGCTGCTCCACCCATTAGCTCTTAAAACCTAATTCATGTTTAGAACTCCTCAAAGAACCCATATTTATAGCCTTTGTACGACCGTCTTTGAAAACCACCACAAATTTACGCACTCCGCATAACGCGTTTGATGTCATCGAACATCCTTCAATGTCATCTAACGTAAATTGAATCCGAAAGTCGTGCCTTTTCGCACTGCGCAACGCATTTCGCACTGCGTAACTCAACATGTCATCGAACATACCTTTGATGTCATCAAATGGTTCTTTGATGTCATCAAGGGGGGTTTGAGTAATCGAGAATGTGTCCAGAGTGTTTTAGCGAGTTGCTTCAAAAATTCGCAAAAATCTCAATGTCATCGAATTTCCTTCGATGTCATCAAGCAGGTCTTCGAGCAATCGAACAGGGCTTTTATGTCATCGAGAACTGCGTCCAATTTGTCCAACAACCAACTCGATTTTCATGTAATTCTTCGATGTTATTGAACATTGTCTTCGATGTCATCGAACAATGGTCGATGGCATAGACAATGAGATTCAGATTCTGTGAATTTCTGCACTTTGCACTTTCGACTTCCTTCCTTTTTCGTTTGGTTTCCTTGAATCTTGGGGTCTTGAAATCTTCAATCTTGGTCTCCTAAGATCCATCACTTGCCTTGGTGATTCTTGAGCATCAAATCTATGCTTTTAACATTCTTTTCAATTTTAGCTCTTAGATTCACCTCGTAATACAAACATGTATAAAATATATCCATTAAGCATTATCATGTTCATAAAACCAAGATATAAACTTGGAGAAATATGCAATATTTGACACTCAACACACCCCCCAACCAACATTTTCCTAGTCCCGAGCAAAACATGCATGAAAAAAAAAATCATCAATTCTCAATGTTCAAATCACTTTCAGAAAAAAAAAATTCTTTTGTAGAATCAAGTATGAATGAGTATAATTCAAAGAAACGAGAGTGAATATTTGAAAACCTAGAGCCGAATCACATGAGCAATAAATCAAATAGGTTTTTTATCAATCACTTAGGAGCACAAGTTCATATATCAAGTTTTTACAAATGTGCTTAGTGAATTCCAACTTACTTTCCATAAAAGTACTATCATTTCATAATGTTAGCCATGCTCATCACCTCATGATTGATTGAATAATCGAGTACTGATTCCGAACTCATCCCCTTTTTCTTCTTTTTCCAGTTTTTATTTTATATCGACGATCACTTTTTATGTATTCATTCTTTTCATTCTTTTCCAGACTTTTTATTATTTTCATTCTTTTCATCATACATGACCTTTTTGTCGATCTCTCTATTTTTTAACTAGTTTTTTTCATCTTTTTAAGCTGGATAAAATTCTCCAAACTTAATTCTTAACATCTATTAATGATTCACATACTAACAATCAAAAATTCTAGCACAATTCACAGAAAATAAATTGAATGTGTCTTGTGATTTAGGTCAACATGATATTCAAACTTCCTTTTAATTAATTAGATGAGAGAACTCAAGTGATAGTCTACTCAGTTGATCAAACTCCAATAATTCAAAATTCAATCTCTATCTTATCATCATACTTAAGGCATTCTTAAGTGCACAAACTATCACTTTCCAAACAGTTTTTTAATTTGAAAAATTGAAGATTTTCAAAAATTTTGCTCAAAGATTAAGAAAACACTAATTAGTTTACCTAATCCATACCCCACCCTAAAGTCTACATTGTCCTCAACGTTAAAAACATAAGCATACAATGCACATAAGACAACGTAAGGAAAGGAGAAGGGATGGAAAGGTAGTACCTAAAGAAGGAGAATTGAAGCTTTTCCAAAGTTCTCAACATGTAGATGAGTTAGGATGAAGACTAAACCTATTAAAAAATAAACTATCACTACTAGAAAATAGACCAAAGGCTATGGCTAAAAACTGTAGCCAAAAGCCTATGGCTACGGTTAAGATCTGTAGCACGACCGTAGCCATTGGTGCCGTAGCCATAGGTCTAAAAGCTATGGCTATGGATAAAAGCCGTAGCCATAGACATAATGGCTACGGACTTAATCCGTAGCCATTTCTTCTGTAGCGCTAAAGTATTTACAGCTACGGATTATATTTGTAGCCAAAAGTTGAGAACGAACCGTAGCAATAGGCTTAAATTAGCAACGCTACGGTTTTTAGATATAGGCTATGGTTAATAGTCGTAGCTAATGAGACAATAAGTATGGATTAAATCTGTAGCAATATTGTCCGTAGCTTAAAATTATATACAGCTACGGATATTATTTACAGCTAAAAGTCCGTAGCAATATGCCTAATTTATTAAAGGCTACACCTGTCAGATTAGTGGGTACGGTCAATATCCGTAGCTATTTTGTACATTAAAAAATTATATATAATCATTTGTTGATTCAATTACCACATGTACAATCATTCATTCATTCAATTACAATCAATTACAATCCTTCATTCATTCAATTACAATTACAATCCTTCATTCAATCAATTACAATCCAATTCATTCAATCAATTACAATTACAATTACAATAATGCTGAAAATACAAATCTTTGGCTTCATTAGAGAAATGTGGTCGACTTCACCATGAAATTTCAACAAATTCGTATATTCCCTCGTCCTACAAACAGTCATGTCATTCATAAATTAGAATACCCATTGGGGAAAAGAACGACAAAGTGAAAGAGTGCATCATGTACAACCACTTTTTTTTCTTAATGAATTTAAAATTAAAAAAAAAAAAAAAAAAAAAAAAAAAAAAAAAAAAAAACTCAAAGAGGAATGAAATTGACAAAAAAGAATTGGTCTCACCATATGATTATAGGTTTTGGTTTTGGTTTAGGTTATAGGTTTAGGTTAAGTTTAGGCTATAGGTTATAATTAAGTTAAGGTTTAGGTTATAGGTTAAGGTTTAGGTTATAGGTTTTGGTTTAGGTTAAGGTTATAGGTTTAGGTTTAGGTTAAGGTTTAGGTTTAGGTTATAGGTTATAGCTTTTGGGAACTTGATTATAGGTTAAGGTTAAGGTTTAGGAAATCGGGTTCGGGTTCGGGATCGGGTTTAGGTCTGGGTTTTCAAGTTTAGGTTTAGGTTAATGAGTTGAGATTAGGATTAGGTGTAGGTTTGGGTTTAAGGATTTGAGAATACATTTAAGTTTTAAGTTTAGGTTTAGGTTAAAGGTTTAGGGAAAGGTTATAGGTTTAGGTTTAGGTTTAGGTTTAGGTTATAGGTTATAGCTTTAGGGAATTGAGAGTGGGTTATGGTTTTGGTTTAGGAAATCGGGCTCAGGTTTGGGATTGGGTTTAAGTTTCGGTTTTCAAGTTTAGGTTTAGGTTTAGGTTAGGGAGTTGAGATTAGGATTAGGTGTAGGTTTAGGTTTATGGAATTGAGTTTAGGTTATAGGTTTAGGTTATAGGTTTTGGGATTTGGGAATAGTTTTAGGTTATAAGTATAGGTTTAGGTTAGGTTATAGGTTAAGGTTTAGGGATTGATTTTAGGTTATAGGATTGGTTAAGGTTTAGGTTTATGTTATAGGTTTTGAGATTTGAGAATGGGTTCGGGTTTAGGTTATAAGTTTTGGTTTTAGTTTAAGTTATAGGTTTTTGTTTAGGTTATAGGTTATAGGTTTAGGTTAAGGTTTAGGTTTAGGTTATAGGTTTTTGGATTTGATAATGGGTTCAGGTTTAGGTTATAGGTTTTGGTTTTGGTTTAGGTTATAGGTTTTGGGATTTCAGAATGGGTTCGGGTTTAGGTTATAGGTTTTGGTTTTGGTTTAGGTTATAGGTTTTGGTTTAGGTTATAGGTTTTGGTTTAGGTTATAGGTTTTGGTTTAGGTTATAGGTTATAGGTTTAGGTTATAGGTTTTTGGATTTGAGAATGAGTTCGGGTTTAGGTTATAGGTTTTATTTTTGGTTTAGGTTATAGGTTTTGGGATTTGAGAATGGGTTCGGGTTTAGGTTATAGGTTTTGGTTTTGGTTTAGGTTATAGGTTATAGGTTTTGGTTTAGGTTATAGGTTATAGGCTTTGGTTAAGGTTTAGGTTTAGGTTTAGGTTATAGGGTTTGGGATTTGAGAATGGGTTCGGGTTTAAGTTATAGGTTTTAGTTTTGGTTTAGGTTATAGGTTTTGATTTAGGTTATAGGTTATAGGTTTAGGTTATAGGTGTTTTGGATTTGAGATTGGATTCGGGTTTAAGTTATCGGTTTTGGTTTTGGTTTAGGTTATAGGTTTTGGGATTTGAGAATGGGTTCGGGTTTAGGTTATAGGTTATGGTTTTGGTTTAGGTTATAGGTTTTTGTATTTGAGAATGGGTTATGGTTTAGGTTTAGGAAATCAGGTTCATGTTCGGGATTGGGTTTAAGTTTTGGTTTTCAAGTTTAGGTTTAGGTTTAGGTTAGGACGTTGAGATTAGGATTAGGTGTAGGTTTAGCTTTAGGGAATTGAGTTTAGGTTATAGGTTTAGGGAAAGGTTAGGTTTTGGTTATAGGTTTTGGGATTTGGGAATAGTTTTAGGTTATATGTATGGGTTTAGGTTAGGTTATGGGTTAAGGTTTAGGGATTTGAGTTTAGGTTATAGGTTTTGATTTAGGTTATAGGTTATAGGTTTAGGTTAAGGTTTAGCTTTAGGTTTAGGTTATAGGTTTTTGGATTTGAGAATAGGTTCGGGTTTAGGTTATAGGTTTTGGGATTTGAGAATGGGTTCGGGTTTAGGTTATAAGTTTTGGTTTTGGTTTAGGTTATAGGTTTTGATTTAGGTTATAGGTTATAGGTTTTTGAATTTGAGAATGGGTTTGGGTTTAGGTTATAGGTTATAGGTTTTTGAATTTGAGAATGGGTTTGGGTTTAGGTTATAGGTTTTGGTTTTGCTCTAGGTTATAGGTTTTGATTTAGGTTATAGGTTATAGGTTTAGGTTAAGGTTTAGGTTTAGGTTATAGGTTTTAAGATTTGAGAATGGGTTCGGGTTTAGGTTATAGGTTTTGGTTTTGGTTTAGGTTATAGGTTTTGGGATTTGAGAATGGGTTTGGGTTTAGTTATAGGTTATTGTTTTGGTTTAGGTTTAGGTTTAGGTTATAGGTTTTTGGATTTGAGAATGGGTTATGGTTTAGGTTTAGGAAATCGGGTTCAGGTTTGGGATTGAGTTTAAGTTTTGGTTTTCATGTTTAGGTTTAGGTTTAGGTTTAGGTTGGGAGTTGAGATTAGGATTAGGTGTAGGTTTAGCTTTAGGGAATTGAGTTTAGGTTATAGGTTTAGGGAAAGGTTAGGTTTTGGTTATATGTTTTGGGATTTGAGAATAGTTTTTGGTTATAAGTATAGGTTTAGGTTATGTTATAGGTTAAGGTTTAGGGATTTGAGTTTAGGTTATAGGTTTTGGTTTTGGTTTAGGTTATAGGTTTTGATTTAGGTTATAGGTTATAGGTTTAGGTTAAGGTTTATCTTTAGGTTTAGGTTATAGGTTTTTGGATTTGAGAATAGGTTCAGGTTTAGGTTATAGGTTTTGGTTTTAGTTTAGGTTATAGATTTTGGGATTTGAGAATGGGTTTGGGTTTAGGTTATAAGTTTTGGTTTTGGTTTAGGTTATAGGTTTTGATTTATGTTATAGGCTATAGGTTTAAGTTAAGCTTTAGGTTATAGGTTTTGCTTTAGGTTATAAGTATAGGTTTAGGTTAGGTTATAGGTTAAGGTTTAGGGATTTGAGTTTAGGTTATAGGTTTAGGTTTAGGTCTAGGTTTTGGTTTAGGTTATAGGTTTTAGGTTTAGGTTAAGGTTAAGGTTTAGGTTATAGGTTTTTGGATTTGAGAATGGGTTCAGGTTTAGGTTTAGGAAATCGGGTTCATGTTCGGGATTGGGTTTAAGTTTGGGTTTTCAAGTTTAGGTTTAGGTTTAGGTTAGGGAGTTGAGATTAGGATTAGGTGTAGGTTTAGCTTAAGGGAATTGAGTTTAGGTTATAGGTTTAGGTTATAGGTTTTGGGATTTGGGAATAGTTTTAGGTTATAAGTATAGGTTTAGGTTAGGTTATAAGTTAAGGTTTAGGGATTTGAGTTTAGGTTATAGGTTTAGGTTTAGGTCTAGGTTTTGGTTTAAGTTATAGGTTTTAGGTTTAGGTTAAGGTTAAGGTTTAGGTTTAGGGTATAGGTTTTTGGATTTGAGAATGGGTTCAGGTTTAGGTTTAGGAAATCGGGTTCATGTTCGGGATTGGGTTTAAGTTCGGGTTTTCAAGTTTAGGTTTATGTTTAGGTTAGGGAGTTGAGATTAGGATTAGGTGTAGGTTTAGCTTAAGGGAATTAAGTTTAGGTTATAGGTTTAGGGAAAGGTTAGGTTTAGGTTATAGGTTTTGGGATTTGGGAATAGTTATTAGTTATAAGTATAGGTTTAGGTTAGGTTATAAGTTAAGGTTTAGGGATTTGAGTTTAGGTTATAGGTTTAGGTTTAGGTCTAGGTTTTGGTTTAGGTTATAGGTTTTAGGTTTAGGTTAAGGTTAAGGTTTAGGTTTAGGGTATAGGTTTTTCGATTTGAGAATGGGTTCGGGTTTAGGTTTAGGAAATCGGGTTCATGTTCGGGATTGGGTTTAAGTTTGGGTTTTCAAGTTTAGGTTTAGGTTTAGGTTAGGGAGTTGAGATTAGGATTAGGTGTAGGTTTAGGTCTAGGGATTTGAGAATACGTTAATGTTTAGGTATAGGAAATTGGGTTCGGGTTCGAGATCGGGTTTACATTTGGGTTTTTTGTTTAGGCTAAGAGTTTAGGGATTTAGATTCAGGTTCGGGATCGGGTTGAGGTTTGGATTTTCAAGTTTAGGTTTTGGTTAGGGGGTTGAGATTAGGATTAGGTGTAGGTTTAGGTTTAGGGATTTGAGAATACATTTAGGTTTTAGGTTTAGGTTTAGGTTTAGGTTTTAGTTATAGGTTTAGGTTATAGGTTTGGGTTTAGGTTATAGGTTTAGGTTAAGGTTAGGTTATAGGTTAAGGTTTAGGTTATAGGTTTTGGTTAAGGTTATAGGTTTAGGTTAGGTTTACGTTTAGGTTATAGCTTTAGGGAATTGAGAATAGGTTAAGGTTTAGGTTTAGGAAATTGGGTTAGGGTTTGGGATCGGGTTTAGGTTTGGGTTTTCAAGTTTAGGTTTAGGTTAGGGGGTTGAGATTAGGATTAGGTGTTGGTTTAGGTTTAGGGATTTGAGAATACATTTAGGTTTAGGTTTTAGGTTTAGGTTATAGGTTTAGGTTTATGTTATAAGTGTAGGTTATAGGTTTAGTTTTAAGTTAGGCTATAGGTTAAGGGAATTGAGAGTAGTTTATAAGTTTAGGTTTAAGTTAGGTTATAGGTTATAGCTTTAGGGATTTGAGAATTGGTTAAGGTTTAGGTTTAGGTAATCGGGTTCGGGTTCGGGTTTATTTTTTAGGTTTAAGTTAAAGGCTTAGGTTATAGGTTATAGGTTATATGTTTAGGTTAAGGTTTAGGAATTCAGATTCGGGTTTGGATTCGGGTTTAGGTTGTAGTTTTTGGATTTGAGAATAGTTTTAGGTTATAAGTAAGGTTTTTGATTTAGGTATAGGCTTAAGTTATAGGTTATAGGTTATAGGTTATAGGTTATATGTTTAGGTTAAGGTTTAGGAATTCGGGTTCGAGTTCGGGTTTGGGTTTATGTTCAGGTTTAGGTTATAGGTTTTGGTTTTGGTTTTGGTTTTGGTTATAGGTTTAGGTTTAGGTGTAGGTTTAGGTTATAGGTTATGGGATTTGAGAATGGGTTCGGGTTTAGGTTATAGGTTTTGGTTTTGGTTTTGGTTTTAGGTTATAGGTTTAGGTTTAGGTTACAGGTTTTGGGATTTGAGAATAGGTTTAGGTTAAGCTCATAAGTTTAGGTTTAGGTAATCGGGATCGGGTTCGGGTTTAGGTTTAGTTTTGGGTTTTCAATTTTAGGTTTAGGTTTAGGTTACAGGTTTTGGGATTTGAGAATAGGTTTAGGTTAAGCTCATAAGTTTAGGTTTAGGTAATCGGGATCGGGTTCGGGTTTGGGTTTAGTTTTGGGTTTTCAATTTTAGGTTTAGGTTTAGGTTAGAGAGTTGAGATTAAGATTAGGTGTAGGTTTAGGTTTAGGGATTTGAGAATACGTTAAGGTTTAGGTGTAGGAAATTGGGTTCGGGTTCGAGATCGGGTTTACATTTGGGTTTTAGGTTTAGGTTAAGCGTTTAGGGATTCAGATTCGGGTTCGGGATGGGGTTTAGGTTTGGGTTTTCAAGTTTAGGTCTAGGTTTAGGTTAGGGAGTTGAGATTAGGATTAGGTGTAGGTTTAAGTTTAGGGATTTGAGAATATGTTAAGGTTTAGGTATAAGAAATCAGGTTCGGGTTCAAGATTGGGTTTACGTTTGGGTTTTAGGTTTAGGCTAAGGGTTTAGGGATTCAAATTTTGGTTCGGGATTGGGTTTGGGTTTAGGTTTAGGTTTAGGTTTAGGTTTTACGTTTAGGTTAAGGTTACAGGTTTAGGTTATAGGTTTAGGTTTAGGTTATAAATGTAGGTTATAGGTTACAGTTTAGGTTTAGGTTATAGGTTACGGTTTAGGGAATTGAGAATATGTTAAGGTTTAGGTTTAGAAAATCGGGTTCAGGTTCGGGTTTGTGTACGGATTTAGGTTTGGGTTTTCAAGTTTATGTTTAGGTTAAGGAGTGGATTAGGATTAGGTTTAGGGATTCTCTAGTATTATCTACTATTGAACCTAGTATTATCTACTACATACTAGTAACATACAACCAATATTGGGGCACCATATCATAAGCTACAAGAATGTCATGTCCCCCTAAACAAGGTATCCTCCATTGATAACATATATATATATATATATATATATATATATATATATATATATATATATATATAAGTATAAGTTTTTTATTTTCATTTACATTCCCAAATGAATTCATCATCCATCCAAGAAAATTGAAACAAGTATTGTCAATCTATGACTAACAGTTGAAAAGGAAAATCATGCATCTTATCTTACCGACCGTCTTATGTTTCTTTTCACCTTTGTAACTCTTATATTTGTTGCAGCTACTAGTTCACCATCAGTAGTCTCCCTAACCAAATCTTTGTGCAATCCCTCCATTTGAAGCAATGGCTGAAGTTACAAGTAGGACTGATTAGTTAAGGTTATAAGTTTAGGTTAAGGTTAGGGTATAGGTTATAGGTTATAGCTTTACGGAATTAAGAATAGGTTAAGGTTTATGTTTAGGAAATCGGGTTCGGGATTGGGTTTAAGTTTGGGTTTTCAAGTTTAGGTTTAGGTTTAGGTTAGGGAGTTGAGATTAGGATTAAGTGTAGGTTTAGGTTTAGGGATTCGAGAATACATTTAGGTTATAGGTTTAGGTTTAGGTTAAGGTTATAGGTTATATGTTAAGGTTTAGGTTATAGCTTTTGGTTTAGGTTAAGGTTATAGGTTTAGGTTTAGGTTATAGGTTTAGGTTAGGTTTAGGTTTAGGTTATAGGTTATATGTTATAGGTTATAGTTTTTGGGAATTGAGAATTGGTTAAGGTTTAGGTTTAGGAAATTGGCTTCGGGTTCGGGTTTGGGTTTAGGTTTGGGTTTTCAAGTTTAGGTTTAGGTTTAGGTTTAGGTTAGGGAGTTAAGATTAGGATTAGGTGTAGCTTTAGGTTTAGGGATTTGATGAGAATACATTTAGATTTAGGTTTTAGGTTTAGGTTTAGGTTAAGGTTATAGGTTATAGCTTTAGAGAATTGAGAATAGGTTAAGGTTTAGGGTGTGGTTTAGGTTAAGGGTGTGGTACCCATCAAATCTAAAATACATGCCATCTAGCATTAAATTCTAAAAATCCAAACAGTGAAAGAAAGCTAGGATCATTAGAGTCATTTCAATTCATAGTTTGATACAAATGTCTCTAGGATAAGTTGAACATACAAATTGACATGCAGGGCCTATTGAGATGTTTAATGACATTCAATCCTTCCATCAATTCAGTTTGATACAAATGTCTCTAGGATGCACTCTAAAACAAAGAAAGAAATAAAGGTGCTTTCAAAAGAACCATCTAAATTAATTCCACCTGGAGAAAAATATAAAATATGGTTACAGAAAATATGACAGGAAGTGGAGCAGATTCATGTATAGAGGTGGGCAAGCATCTATTACTCTATTCATGATCGATATTTTACAGCCAACTACAAGCTTCATGTTGGGTGCAAACACGAAAATACTCGAATCTTATGCAGACACAACAATACAAGTTGGAAATTAAGACTGATGATTACTTTACCTATCTCTTCTAGCTGTTTTGGAAATACTAAAACAACTAAAGCATCAACCAGCATTATCCTCTAAAATTGCTAAAAACTTCTCAACCTGAAACAAAGGGTAAAAAATAAGGAAAAAAAGACCAAAAAATAAAAAATAAATAAAAAAAAATCTGATCAAAACCTGATTCAAAGCTCTATTAGAAGTCATACATATTAGTTTGAAAATCATTTGGGCATTTCCTACTTACCCTTCCTAATGATGTATGATAATACATATGTCTTTCCAACCTTCCAAGATCTAAGGCCCCTCCTAATTCTATCTTGTGACAGCATCATCATTCAACAATCTCTAAAAGTAGATTCTCAAGTTGTCACAAAATCTAGTCCTTCATTGTCGTCGTCATCTAAAGCCTTAATGCCAACGTATCCCAATATCCAGTTATAAATTTAGGAAAAGAAGAAGGCAGACCAAACATTGACGCTAAACTAGACAATAGAATATTGAAGAAAAATGCTAATGATAAATAATAATAAAAAATTTAAAGCACAAATCCAATTGGAATCCCCTGCAAGTTGGATCTTCTCAAAGCTGTGTTCCAGCCAACCTGCAGGTAGTTTTGGATGCTGTTGGGTCGGATCCTATAAATCCAAAGGGGAGCTCTCTCCTCTAGCATTTAAAGTGAGAGAGATAGGTTGTCGGTTTTGGTTACTGACTTCAAAGGTTACTCCAACCCGATAGAATAGATTTTTGGGATGCTAGTTAGTGGTGCATGTTGGCCACCAGCAAAAAAGTGCCAACAATGCAGCAGTTTCTTCAAACATGTAGGAGGCCATGGACAACGGCAGATATGGCTGCCACTGCCATGGTTGCCACCCAATTTTTGGCCATTAAAAGAGGAAATGAGAGAGAAAGAGAGAGTACCTTTCACTTTGTGTGCTCTGATTTCTTCTACTCTCGTCAGCTATTAGAGGGAGATCGATCAATGGCTGCTTTCAGGGAGATCAGGGAGATCGAGAGATGGAGGGAGAGGAAGGGAGGGAGATCGAGGAAGGTAAAGGAACAAGCAAGATGGGAGAGAGAGATTGGGGAAGGGAGAGGGCAGGGAGAAGTGCGCCGGACAAGAAAGAGAGAGGAGGGAGTGTGCGCCCGCAATAAGGGTTGAGTGTGTTGCAGGTGATTTCCATGATCACCGGCTCTTGCTTGTAGTGAAGGGATGCGTGAGATTGAGATTGAGAGAGATAGAGAAGAGGGACACAGGAGATTGAGAGAGAGAGAGAGAGAGAGAGAGAGAGAGAGAGAGAGAAAGGGTCAGAAGTGGGAGGGAATAGGGTTGAGTGGAGGGAAATGGGTGTTTCGTGAGAGGGGGAAAGAAAAAGGCGGCGCGGTTTTTCACTTTTTTGCCTGCTACGGTCTTGCTACGATTTTGAACTGTAGCTAAAATCTAATATGACCATAGCCATTGCATAATCCGTAACGGGCCCTCCATGGCTTACAGTTGACAGGATCTGGATGGACGACCTTGTCAAGGGCTTTGTGGGGTCCATCTTGATGCAATCGATATATCCACTCCATCCATTAATTTTCTAATATTTTTTTATAGGAACTGAACCCAAAATATAGGCAAATCGAAGGTTAATTGAACCACACCATCGATCAATGGATTAATCTCCACTCTTTCCTACCGTGTGGTCCACTTGAGCTTTCGATCTACTTCCTGTTTTGGGTTCCTGCATAAAATATTTTTAAAAAATTGATAGACGTATTAGATGGAGTACACACATTTTAATGGGCCTCATAGAGTCCCTTATGACGTATCCAAGGTTGTACGTACGTCTGGCGGAGTTATCTTTTTGCTATGGTTTTTACAGTTTTGGCTACGGTTTTATGCCGTAGTAAAGTAGCTACGGTTTATAGCCATAGCCAAAAACTAGAATAGTTCGTAGCCTTTGGTCATTTTTTGGGTAGTGTATCCTAATCCTAAATTTTATGAAAATAATAAACCTAACTATACCTCCATCAACTAGGAACTCAATCCTGATACATAGGATCAATCAGAGGCATGGACATATCCTCCGAATCAAACTTCTCAACAAATGGCTTTAGACGATGTCCATTTACATGAACATTGTCATTCACTGGATTCTTTATCTCGACGGCCCCATAAGGATAGACATTCGTAACAATGAAAAGGTCGGTCCAACGAGATCTAAGTTTACCCAGAAAAAGATGTAACCGAGAATTGTACAGAATGACTTTTCGACCGGTTATGAATGATTTCTGAAGGATGTTCCAGTCATGGAATACCTTCATCCTGTCCTTGTAAATTCTCGATTTCTCATATGCATTGTTCTGGATTTCCTCGAGTTCATGCAATTGAAGTTTACGTAGCGAGCCAGCGTTTTTCAAGTTAAAATTCAAATTTTTGATAGCCCAGTAAGCTTTATGTTCCTACTCCACAGGCAAGTGACAAGCTTTCCAATAGACGAGTCTAAAGGGAGACATTCCAATGGGGGTCTTAAAAGCTGTACGATAAGCCCATAAGGCATCAATCAAGTAGATTGACCAATCCTTATAGTCAGAGTTAACAGTTTTTTTTCAGAATTTGTTTGATTTCCTTGTTGAAAATTTCAGCTTGCCCGCTTGTCTGCGAGTGGTATAGAGTGCTCACTTTATGAAAGATGTCATATTTCTTCATTAAGTTTTCTAATGGCCTATTACAAAAGTGCAACCCTCCATCACTAATGATGGCTCAAAGCGTTCTGAACCAGGAAAGGATGTTTTCTTTTAAGAACCTAATGATCCTTTGATGATCATTGTTCTGGCATGGGATCACTTCAACCCACTTAGTGACATAGTCTACTGCCAATAAAATATAATTATTACCAAAGGATTGGGGGAATGGTCCTATGAAATTGATGCCCCAGTAATCAAATGCTTTAATGATAAGAATTGGGTTTAGTCGCATCATTTTCGATGGGACAATCCTTCCAATTTCTAACAACGCTCATAAGCTTCGCAAAACTCATGAGTATTTCTGAACATAATGGGCTAGTAAAAGCCACACAGTAGAATTTTGGTCATGGTCTTTTTAGCAGAAAAGTGACCACCAAAGGCCTGAGAATGATAAAAGGCGATTACACTCTGATGTTCATTGTCTAGCACATATCTCCTTAGAATTTGGTCTAAGAAATATTTAAATAGTTAAGAATCATCTCAGAAAAACTTACGTACCTCGGCGAAGAATTTCTTTTTATCTTGCACAGTCCAATATGTCGACGTGAAACTTATGGCAAGATAATTTGCAATGTCAGCCAACTAAGGTAATTGAGAGAATTCAAACAATTGTTCATTGGGAAACATGTCGTTTATCATTGTCGGCTCAAGGGGATCGGGAAGATCAATCCTAGAGAGATGATCATCCACTACGTTCTCTACTCCTTTTTGTCTCGTATTTCTATGTCGAACTCTTAGAGTAGAAGGATCCATCTTATCAAGCTGGGCTTAGCATCATTCTTAGAAAGAAGGTACTTCAACGCCGCATGATCAGTGTAAATAATGATCTTAGATCCGATCAAATACGACCTAAATTTGACCAAAGCGAACACTACTGCTAAGAGTTCATTCTCCGTAGTAGAGTAGTTCACTTGGGCAGAATTAGAGTTCTACTCGCATAGTGAATCACATAGGGCTTCTTCTCTTTTCTCTGGCCTAACACTGCCCCTATAACATAGTCAGACACATCGCACGTAATCTCAAAAAGGATGCTCTAATCGGGTGACTGCATGATAGGTGCAGTAGTCAATATGCCCTTGAGCTTAGAAAAAGCTCTCTGACATTCTTCACTCCACTCGAATGGTGTATCCTTTTGAAGTAGATTGTATAAAGGACAAGAGAGTTGACTAAAGTCCTTTATGAATCATCTATAAAATTTAGTGTGTCCTAGGAAGCATCACACGTCACGTATGCTCTTGGGTGAAGGTAGGTTAGAGATAAGGTCAATTTTAGCCTTGTCTACCTTAATTCCCTTAGACGAAATTATATGTCCAAGCACTATTCCCTTGAGAACCACGAAATGGCATTTCTCCCAATTCAAAACTAAATTTTTTTCTTCATATCGCTTCAACACATTTTTAAGATTTTCCAAACACTCGCTGAAGGATGGACCAAAAACAGAGAAGTCATCCATGAAAACCTCTAAACATTGCCCCACCATATCAGAAAATATACTCAACATGCATCGTTGAAACATAGCGGGGGCATTACACAGCCCGAATGACATCCTTCGGTAACCAAAGGTCCCGAAGGGACGTATGAATGTTATCTTTTCTTAATCTTCAAGGGCTATCTCTATTTGATTGTAGCCCGAATACCCGTCAAGCAAACAATAGTAAGAGTGACCAGCTAGCCTGTCCAAAATATTATCAATGAAGGGCAAAGGAAAGTGGTCCTTCCTTAGTAAGAGTGACGGTGTTCAACTTCCTGTAGTCAATGCACATTCTCCAACCAGTAGTAACTCTATTTGGCACGAGTTCATTATCAGCATTGGATAAGATGGTGATTCCGGACTTCTTAGGAACTGCCTGAGTTGGACTCACCCATTGACTGTTGAATATAGGGTATATGATACCCACATCCGACAACTTAAGTACTTCTCCTTTTACCACTTTCTTCATATTTGAATTTAGCCAACATTGTGGTTGTCAGGAGGTTTTCGCATTGTCCGCAAGATTAATGTGGTGAGTACAAATTAAAGGGTCAATTCCCTTTAGGGGAGAAATAAGCACACTCTCCTATTCTTTCTCAACGTAGGAAGAAATCACCATCGGGTATGTCTCATCTTGACCTAAATAAACATATTTAAGATTAGTGGGCAGAGGTTTTAGGTCAAGCTTCAGTGCTTTGAGGCTAGACGGTAAAGGCACTACATCGGTTTAGGGCAATTTCTCAAATTATGGCCTCCACCGGTTAACTTCAAGCACCGGCATAGCATCAAGCAAGGCATACATCTCCCTAATCATGTCATCATCTAAATCAAGAGAATAGGCCACGCACGTCTCTAGAGGGTCAGAGTATAGAGTCAAAAGTGTTTTATCTTCTATGAAAGAATCTATCAAGTTAATGTCATGAATATCATCAACATTCTCTAACTGTTTTCTCATGTTGAAAAAGATAATGAGCTCCAATGTCATATTTTCGAAAGATAAATTTATAATTTCATTCCTACAATTAACGATTGCATTTGATGTAGCAAGGAATGGACGACTAAGAATGACGGGAATTTGAGTGCTCATATCTACGATGGGTTGAGTATCCAAGACCATAAAGTCTATTAGATGGTAGAATTTATCAACCTAGGCCAACACGTCCTCAATCATCCATCTTAGTACACGAACTGAGCGATCGACAAGTTGCAATGTGGTCCGGGTGGGTTTTAATTCACCTAGACCCAATTGTTCATATACCGAGAAGGGAATCAAATTAACACTCGCTCCCAAGTCAAGAACTGCATGCTCAATCTGGTGATTCTTACTACCATGATCTTTATATTTTTGTGGCACATCTTGCTTGAAGATGGCATTCACTTTTTCTGTCAAAAAGATTTTCTTTTGAATACTCTATCATCTCTTAGTTGTACATAAGTCTTTCAAAAATTTGACGTGAGAGGGGATTTGTTTCACTGCGTCTAGCAGAGGTATGTTGACTTTCATTTGTTTTAGCACCTCTAGAATATTCTGTGAGTTAACTAGAGGTTTTGGTGCAATCAACCGCTGGGGGAATGGCACAATCAGCTTACTCACTTTTCCTGATCCTTCCTCATGTGGGGCATTGCTAGGTCTATCATTCTCAATTTCTTTCGGGTCCTTAGGCTTTTCAGCCCTCTCTGGAATGGTTTTATCAATAATCTTCCACTCCTAAGAGTGGTGATAGACTTAGCTTGCTCCATCTGATTTGAAAAGTTTGGGTCACTAATTTCACATTGTGGTTTTAGATTTAGGAGGGGTTAAGCTGGAAGCATACCTTTCTCCCCACTCACAAAGTGTGACTCAATCCTTTAAATGAATGATGCAACATTCTCATCGTTGTTTTGAGATCCTGAAATGCTTGTACCATATTCTAGTTGAATAGCTCTTTATTTTTCATGAATTTTTGAACCATATCCTCTTGAGGCCTCTTTTGATTTAAAAATTGAGTAAGGGCCTCTTGTGGGTTAGCCGTTTGTCCATTCCTCCAACTGAAATTTGGATGGTTTCTCCAGATGGAGTTATATGTATCTGAGGTGGGTCCTCTGAAAGGTCTTTAGTAGTTGTTTACGCCATTTGATTGCTCATTCAATATCTCTTGAAAAGTAGGAATTGTTGGACAATCTTTAGTTGTATGTATGTTACAAGCACAAATACCACAAACAACTTCCACAGCCTTTTTAGGTTATACCTTCCTATGTTCAATGGCCTCGACTTTTCTCGTGAGTTTGGCCACTCTTACATTTATATCATCTTCCTCTTTTAACACATAAATTCTTCCCCATTCCTTTAATTGCGTAAGCTCAGAAGTAGTGGTTCTTGAGGACGTATCCCATGATTATGCGTTCTCAGCAAGTTTATAAAAATAATCCCATGCATAATCGGCTTCCTTGTTCATGAATTCCCCATTACACATCATCTCCATAAATTGGCGCATGGATGAGGTTAATCCTTCATAGAAAAAGCTTGTTATATGCCATGTTTCATAGCCATGCTGTGGGCATGAATTTATGAGATCCTTAAATCGCTCCCAACATTAGAAGAATGTCTCATCTTCTTTTTGTGCAAAATTTATGATTTCTTTCCTTAAGGTATTCATTTTATGATATGGAAAGAACCTTTTAAGGAACTCCCTTGTCATCTTAGCCCATGTGCCAATGGACCATGGTATTAAGAAATGTAACCACGACTTAGCCTTTTCTTTCAAAGAGAAAGGAAACAATTTCAGTCTTACTGTGTCCTCAGACACGTTTGGGAATTGTAATGTTGATATTATCTCATCAAACTCTTTCATATGTAAGTATGGACTTTCATATTCTAGTCCATGAAACTTAAGGAGGAGTTAAATCACCCCCAGTTTAACATTCACAGTTCCTGCATTTAATGGGAATATCATGCAGGAAGGTGTACTCATCCCCGTCGGTTGTAAATAATCACGTAGAGTAGGAGGCAGGGGTGCATGATGCACCTCATTCTCATCATGGGCCTCCTTAACTAGGTGTTGAGGTTGATGTGCAGCCATTACTTCTACTGACTCAAAAGGATCTCAGGTGGTGTCTAATCCGGTGATGGATAGGCAACCCTGCAACTAATCCTCCTTCACTCAAGAGACGAAGAGTATTGTCATAAACCCACTTAGGCATGAAACACTCGCAGCCCTCAAGTAACTAAACAACTAAAATCTAAGAGAAAGAAAGTTAAAACCTATAGCAAATAAGAAATCTAAAAAGATAAGAGAGAGTTGGAGAGCAGTTACTCAACTAGGGTTACTATGTTAAGATTCTACAAAATAAAAAAACAATGTCAATTTCTAAAAACAAATTTTAAAAAATCCTAACCTAAAAGCATAGCTGAAAAATAAACCTTAATCTTAGCCTAATTCTAATACTAATTAATCTCAGAAAAACACAGCCATAATCCCCAGCAACAGCGCCAAAAATTTGTTCACACCCCAAGTGTAGGGTCGTGGTGTAATAATAATCTCGGTGAGACCGAGGTCGAATCCACATGGACTAAACTTGTACGTATTCTGAAAATAACAAGAAGTAGAACTAGAAAAAGATCTAAATCTAAATCCAAAATAAAATAGAGCAATTATGAATGAAGTAGCAATAGTCAAAAGGAAACTAAAGCACCAAGGATCCACTTGTAGCTATCAGGATGCTACCTTACTTGATTAAAGAGACACAATTAGAATTGGAGTCCTATCCTATCCAATTGGAAGATAAAGCAATTAAACCAAATATGAACTTTCATTGACCTAGCCACACATGAAAGAGTATTATGATGATTGGAAGGGATTCCATCATCCTACCATACCCAGGAGACGATGGTGAACAACAGGATTTACCAATCTCACAATCTTAAAACAGGAAAAGAAGATATCCAAAGCCATCACAGCATCTATTGTAATTTGAGTCACAATAAATCATAGAAAATTAAAAATATTCATTAAAATCAAACTAGAAATCAATGAGGTTTAAGAAAAACAAGAATCAAAGTAAGAAAATCATCCCAATACGCTACAAGCTTCACCTCTTAGCCCTAGCTAAGAGGTTTAGCCAACCATAGACATGATTGGATCTAAAACCCTAAAAGAAAGCATTAAAAATAAATAAGAAAGAAGAAAAACTCTTGGGAGGTTGCTCTACCCTTGGGCTCTGCTGCTTAAAACCTAATTCATGTTTAGAACCCCTTAAAGAACACATATTTATAGCCTTTGTCTGACCGTCTTTGAAAACCACCTCAAATATATTCATTCTGTGTAACACATTCGATGTCATCGAATAGCCTTCGTTGTCATCGAGCGTAACTTGAATTCGAAAGTCGCGCCTTTTCACACTGCGTAACTTTTTATGTCATCAAACATACCTTTGATGTCATCGAACATACATTCGATGTCATCAAATAGTTCTTTGATGTCATCGAGGGGGTTCGAGTAATCGAGAATGTGTCCACAGTGTTCCAGCGAGTTGCTTCAGAAATCCATAAAAATCTCGATGTCATCAAACTGCCTTTGATGTCATTAAGCAGGTCTTCGAGCAATTGAACAGGGCTTCAATGTCATTGAGAATTGCGTCCAATTTGTCCAGCAACTAACTCAATTTTCATGTAATTCTTCGATGTCATCGACTCGTGTTCGATGTCATCGAACGAAGGTCGATGACATAGACAGTGAGGTTCAGATTCTGTGAATTTCTGCATTTTGTACTTTCGACTTCCTTCCTTCTCCACTTGGTTTCCTTAAATCTTAGGGTCTGGAAATCTTTAATCTTGGTCTCCTAAGATCTATCACTTGCCTTGTTGATTCTTGAGCATCAAATCCATGCTTTTAGTATTCTTTTCAATCCAAGCTCTTAAATTCACCTCGTAATACAAACATGTATAAAATATACCCATTAAGCGTTATAATGTTCATAAAACCAAGACATAAATTGGGAGAAATATGAAATATTTGACGCTCAATAGCTATCCTTCTCGAAAATGGAAGAATAACAACTCTTTTATGTCGTATACTTTAATAGTACAAAAATACAATGCATGACAATACTATACGTAAATCCAAACAGGCCCCTAGTGGTTTGTTATTCCCCAATAGTGTCGTCATATCTATGAACGCTCACACAAGGGCAATGTAGTGACCCCTTGTTTCTCTTTCATTTTTATGGTGTGCTAAGAGGGTGTAGAATTGACTCAAGTGTGATGATATGTTCGACTTAAAGTTGCCACTAGACAAATAATGCTTAAAATCTATGGTCGGCTAGGACTGAGACATTTTCCTTAGGCAGATTTTAAAAGAATTAATCTCTTGCGAGTTCGTGGACCACTTCCTCTATGTTTGGGTTATAGGCGAAGCAAGACCACCCACACTTTCCACGACCACCACAAAATTCAGTGCAATATTTTCTCAAAAGTTTGACGAAGTACCCCACAATATCGTATAATTACTTATGAGCTAGGGAATCACAAGATTTCCAACTTAAGTAACTCTAGCATTTGGTCTATGGTTAAAGATTCCAAGTATGAGTCTCGGTGATAAAAAAAATAAATAAATAAATAAATCTTATGCACCATTTTTTGCCCGCACGATGTCGTATTTTTTTTTTTTTAAACTAAGTTCTAAAAAGCCTACATCTAGAGTTGGACTTGAAGACCATGGAATCAACATTGGTCTAACTAATTAGAGTAGGAAAAAGAAAAAAAAATTAGTAAAGATATGCAAATAAGAGAAGGCAAGGAACTTAAATGTAGACTTGGACGAGAAGTGAGAAGGAAAAGTGGAAACCATACACTCCTTTAGTAAAGAGATGATTGAGTGTCCTTAATTCCAACTCTACTTGTGGACCTTCGAGTGAATTTCTTTCTTTTCTCTCTTGTTACTCCCTTAGGATTTTTCCAGCCTTCTGGCCTCTAGATAACTCTTAAGGAACTTTTTCTCTTCTAAAATTACCTTTAATCACTAAAATGCTCTTCCATCATTTTGAAACCTCTCTCTCCCTCTCAAAATGAGACAAATTAACCAATTTTGTAGATTGGACTAGCAGAAAATTTGATTTTTTTTTTTTTCGGTTGCTTAAGTGGTTCTTTCACATCTCTTGAGACATTTTTAAGTGATAAGAGTTACCGCGTTGATAAACATAATTTTTTAGACACCGGTGGGACTTTGGTGTACTTTACGTGTATTTTGAGGCATTTTGACAACCTTAGTCATTTGGTGCCATGTGTTAGCTCTAAGTGGGCCATATGGACCGATGAGAATCTGATTCTTGTCAGTGCTTTTTTGTTGTTTTCAACACCTGGATGGCTTTGGTAGCTTGTGATGATGCTTTCAGTTTGACCCATTTAGTTTTAAGATGTTTCTTCGAGTTGATCGGAGCCCTAATTTCGAAGTTCGATTCAATTCCTGTGAAATAATCTCTCTAATCCTAGGTGGTTTGTCTACACCAGCCTATATAGCTTATCAATGAGTTAGGCAGGATGACCAATTTGTTTCAGAACGAAACTTGAAACAAATTAATTAATGAGAAGTATAGGTGCATAAATATGGTGTGAGTTTGTATATATTCACTAAGTTAGCTAGGCATACCTTCAACCCCATATTTTAATCTTAAACCCAACTATGATTATGATAGTGAGTTGGGTTGGTTGAGCCTGATGTGATTATAATTAGAATTATTTTCGTAAAACTGCCTACCTTTAGAGTTATTTACCAAAAAATGTCTTCTTTTAAAATACTTAAAATAACTACCTAAGTTTGTCATCATTTTACATATAACCACCCGCCATTGTATACCATCTAGATTACATATGGTTTTAAAACCATATTTTATAAAAGGCCAAATTACCCTTCATTTAAAACTAAACAATGATGGAGAGAGGGGGCTAATGTGTCTAGTGGTCCAAAGCTAGGTGGGGCCCACCATGGTGTTTGTGAGAAATCCATCCCGTCCATATATATATATATTTTTGGCTCATTTTATGACATGACCCAAAAAATGAGGTCAATCCAAAGCTTAAGTGGGACATACGAAAGAAAACAGTGGATATTGTGTAAGGGCCCTAGTTTGACAATTAACATGACTTGTAAGTCGTAAAGTTCAGAGAGCCCCAAAAGAAGATTCAAGATAGAAGACTCGAAGAATCAAAGGCATCTAAAGCATTGAAATATTGGTAGAGTATCGGGACCTCTTTAAAAACCTATACACACCTTACAAAACATGACCTTCTATCTTCCCAAACCCCATAGGAAAAACCTATTCAAGAAGTGTTAGTAAGTGGTTGTGGGATGAAATTTGTTCAAAAATAAAATTAAAAAAATGGTTCAATTTCGATCCCATCGAACTGTCTTCGATGCCATCGAAGACAGCTCCATGGCAAAATTATGATGGCATCGAAGGATCCCTTCGATGACATTGAAGCCCAGTCTATGGCATGAAGAAAGTGGCTTTAAATTGTCCAACAACTTCAATTCAAAAAACCTGATTTTCTCGATGACATCGAAGGAACACTTTGATGGCATTGAAGATCACTCGATGACATCGACAGAACTGTCCAATAACATATAGAAGAAAATATTGATTTTCTCGATGACATCAAAGGTCCTTCCATGCCATTGAAGGGACACTTCGATGACATCGAAGAACAACCGATGACTTCAATTCTAATAGTTTTCTGCTCGCTTTTAACTCTTGCAAAACCTCTCTACCTCTTTTCTTTATGAGATGGTGAGAAATAGAGAGAGTCTTGTGCTTGTGTATAACCCTAGTTAATACCTTACTTCCCAAGCTCTCTTTCTTCATAGAATTCATCATTCAATCCATGTCTTAAAGGCATTCATTAAGCATTCAAAGCTTGAATTGAAGAATGAACTCTAGCATTCATTAATGCTCTAACAACAAAAATTATTGGCAAATCCTTTATACTAGATAGCATTGAATGCTCAGCCTTGGGAATCCTAGACTTAATCATAAAGACTCATCATTCAGAAGTTAGGATTCACAAAACCCTTAATCCAAACCTCGACATCTCCAAAGGCACATCATCATTACGGTTGTAGTTCGAGGGAACTGAAGATGTTTCACAATTCCAGAAGATCTTCAACATGGTGCTTTAATGGGGCTCATCCACTTTATGTAAGAAAGTATATTTGGAAACCATTCCTTGTATAGGATTGGGTTTTAGAGTTTGAAATACTAAACTTGAAAGTCCTTGTGTAGGCCTCCAACAGGAGAGTACATTCATTGTCCTTATGTAGGACTTTGTGTTGGAGTTTGAGATCCAAACTCCTCAAGACCTTGTGTAGGCCATCGACGGATGAAAATCGTATAGACCTTGTGTAGGCGGCAAAGGTTATGGTGAATTTGATTTAAAGCCATCTGAATAGTAAAATGTAGTACACTCTAAGAGAGAGTGCATCAGCCGGGAGTGGAGTAGGCACGTAGCCGAACCACTATGCATTGTGTGCAATGGGCTTAATGTTTTATCTCTTATTTGTTATATTTTACTGAAAAATATACATGATTTACTTTACTGTAGCTAGGGGTGTACACGAACAGAGTTAGCTCAATTAGCTCGCTCAACTTGACTTGAAAAAGCTCGATTTGACTCGGTTCGAAGTTGAGTTCAAGCCAAGTCAAGCTTATTTTTTAAGCTCGAAAATGAGTTCGAGCCGAGTTCGAGTAGGCCCTAGCTCGAATCGAACTTGGATCGAACTAGTTTGGTGAGTCGGTTACTTTTCCATTGATGTTACTCACCAACTGTTTGATAAAATGACTCAACCAAATGTGGTTGGTGGCAAGGAAGGTTTGGCTAGTGGCAAGGAAGGTTTAGCCGGTGGCAAGCAAGGTATGTACATTAAACAAATACCTTTTTTCTCTTTATTTTTTTTGGTTTTTATGTTACTTAGAAGGTGTTTGATAGAACACCTGTAAAACCATTGCCTCTGTTTTACAAACAGTGGGATTGTGAAGTTACAGTTTAAGTGTTTGTGGAAATGCCTCAAAGATGAACTCGGCTCGATCTTGGTTGGAACTCGGCCCGAGCTGTTGACCGAACCGAGCCGAGATGGCCAATCAGGATCGAGGACCGAGCCGAGCAGAGTTTGAACTGAGGTCAGCCAGTGTTCGAGCCTAGTCGAGTTGAGGCCAGCTTGACTCAGTTCGACTCGATGTACACCCCTAACTACAGCAAACATGTTTGATAGAATGCTTAAATGATGTTTTCATTTGAGTAGAGTGAATAGTTGTACTTCTTCTTATTTGTTTATCTTTACATAAGTTTTTAGAAATAAGTCCATGTAAATTATTCAATTAAAATTTAAAAAGCCATATTCACCCCCCTTTAGGACATTAGTCATATATTCAAGCTTCGCTTGTAGCAATAAAACTGCAATTTCAATTGGTATCAGAGCGTGTTCCTCTTGAAGGACTTAACATACTAGATGGAGATCCTTGTTGAAGTTGAAAATATGTTTAAAACTGAGGGAACATCGGTCTCAAGACCACCTCTTTTTTATGGATCTAACTATACTTTCTAGAAAGCTAGGATGCGTATCTTCCTTAGATCCTTAGACCATGCAACTTAGGACATAATAGAAAATGGGTGGTGAGCACCAATGGATCAAATCGTATCAGACAATGGTGCTACCACCTCAAGACCCAAGCCTTAAGCGCTTTAAACTGACTACGACAAAACTAAGTCTAATTATGATGCAAAAGCATTGAATGCTTTTCACTGTGCTATTTCTCAAGATGAGTTTAAAAGAATATGCATGTGCGAAAAAGCCAAATAAGCATGGGATTTATTAGAAACCACCCATGAAGGAACAAGCAAAGTAAAGAGCTCCAAACTCCATCTCCTAACAACTCAATTTGAAAATATAAAAATGGAGGAACATGACACTTTTATGGAGATTTACACCAAGCTGAGTGACATATGTAACTCTATGTGGGGATTAGGAGAAAGAGTTCCGGTTCCACGAATTTGTAGAAAAATTTTAAGATATCTACCAAAACAATTCTCTTCTAAGGTCACAACAATAAAGGAATGTAGGAACATAGACGACATGAAAGTTGAAGAACTATTAGGTTCCCTACAAACATATGAACTACATATCAAAACTCCTACAAAATCTAAAAACATTGTCCTAAAAGCCTCAAAAAAAAACATGAATATGAGGATGAAAGTGATGACAATGAAGATGATGAAGAAATGGCCTTACTGACCAAAAGGTTCAAAAATTCTTTAATAAGAACCAATGGAAGACCTACAAAAGGGGGAAGAAGTATGTGTAACGTCCTAGATTTTCACTACTTTGAATTTATAAAAATCCGTGAAATTTTTTTGTATAATAATCATATATTGTCACTTACTGACCCTCCCTCGATATTAGCCTATACGTGGGTGATACCAGTAAAGAACCACACAAATTTGATTAATCAACTGTAGAAATCTAATGAATCCGTCCGGTCACTTAAGCATCGAGTTTAGCCCGTGATTTGTTCTCATAGGGCCCAAATCTAACCAACCTTTCACTGACTAATCAACGACCATGAATAAATTAAAGATCTACCCAAAGCCGAGACAACTAGGGGTTAAATCTTAATTAACAAACCAAAGTGACCCAATTATCCATTTAGCCTACAAACTAACGGTTTAGAGTGATTATGACTGAATCACTATTTTTGCTAATTGGAAATAGGCCACACTACGAACATAGTTAATCCAAATCCTAATCATTGCACACAAGAAATCTTAATACCTAATTCATTCCAGAAATGCCCTAATTATCCAAACAAGCTCTAAACTGCTCGTTAGTGGGCCACTAGTTCCGAAACTATAGAATAATGACCGTCTCACTAGGCTTGATGCTCATCGTGGGTGGCGACTCAAGAAAGCTTCCAGAATTGCTCAACTTGGGCCGGAGTCCAAGTGCTTGCAACGCGTGAATCTACTAGGCTGAAATTTGAAAACCTAAGTAAAATAGACCTATCACTGTGTTGAGGCATAAAATAAGCAAGGAAGTGAAGACGAGAAAAATCAAGAAATCAATTTGAAAGATCAAGAAATCAGCTTCAAGACCACTTTGCGTGGGTTCGCGCAAAGTGAAATGGTTGCGCCAGACCGCGCAAAGTGAACGGTTTGCGCAGGGGATTATGAAGACAGTTTGCGCAGGGACTGATGGTTTGCGCGAGATCGCGCAAAGCATATCGTTTGCGCGTGTCCGCGCAAAGTATATGACGGTGGGATCAAAAAGGTTGGTTGATTATTTTGTCCCACATCGACCAGAACAGAGATTTTCATTGAAGAAAATGTCTATAATACCCCGTTCCTCCTCTCAAAAGGGGTTGGAAGATTTCAGAAGTGAAAGAAAGACGAAAGAGAAGACAGAAGGTGCGGAGTATTGGACTCCTGCACTTTGCGCAACCGCGCGCAAAGGAGTATTGGACTCCTGAAGTCTACGCGGACCCGCGCAAAGCGGCACTAAGTTGATATAGTTTGCACGGACTCGCGCAAAGCATATCGTTTGCGCGGACCCGCACAAACCGACTGCTGGGCAGTCTATAACAGCAATGGGCTGTTATACTGTCAGAATGGTTTGAGTCTTCAGATCTTCAAGTTCTTCTTGTTCAGGAGAAAAGGAAGAGTCATCGACGAAGAGATGTATTCCTCCTAAGTTTCAGGAGATGACCGAAATAGCACTGAAATGCTGCCGGAATCTTCGTTCTCTTGAAGATTGTTGATTGATTTATCTATTCTTCCTAAGTATTAGGAGATAATCAGAATAGCACCGGAATGCTGTCAAAATCCCTATCTCCTTGAAGATTAGTTGATCAGATTATCAACAATTTCCCCTAAGTCCTAGGAGATGACTGAAACTCCTGACGAAATGCTGCCGAATTTGCTATTTGGATCAAATCTTTAAACATTATTTATATTGTTTGAACAATCTATCTTAGAATCAAGGGATATCAGAGGATGTAAATGAATTTAGAATCAATAAAGTATGATGATTATCTTTGTAATTATTCTGTTGTTATGTTCAAATAAGATGATTCTCCCAAATCAAATACATATGTTTCCTTGTCGAAACAAAATGGCGACTCTGCTGGGGAATATATCTTATTTAACACTAACATTGGAAAGTTACAAGACTCTCATTACTATTTTTGGTGTCTTCTAGACGCCAAAATGGCGACTCTCAGTGGGAACATCCTCCCCTTCATCTCTAAGATAGTTTACTTAATCTTCCATATATTAATTTCATGAATGTTTTGTTATTGAAGGTATCCAAATTTAATCACACTACATTGCTAATGGCTAACGTTGCGAGAAAAGTGAACTTTCGATTCACCGCTACCGGATTTATAATTGAATATGCGCCGAACCAAACTCCTGAGCATACGAAAGCAAGCACTACAAGCAGGCGCAAAGCGACTCAAGCAACGGTGGGAGTTATTTCTGTCCCACCTCAACCACAAGAAAGTGATGAGAATTGGACTTTGGTCCTGTCCAAGAAGACAAAAGCAAAGACTTTAAAGAACTGCAAAATGAAAGTACTTGTACCAAGAACTGAGAGACCGGTCACGCGCAGCATAACTAGAAGAAAACCTGAGCTCGCTCCTCCAGCAATTTACCCCGAAAAAGCTACTTCACAGTTCTCGTTGCATGATTTTCCAGTTTTGGTTGCTCCAAAGACCAAATGGACAGAATCGCAGAAAGGCAAAACACTGATGATAAGATCACCGATGCCTGTGTCACCTCAAATAAGCTCGCCCATAACTGTATCACCTCGATCGGTTAAAAGCACGGGAAGTACACAAGAGTCAAACGAGACTTCAATGTCTCCCCTCTTTATAAGTCCTGTTACGTCAACATATTCTCGTTTTACTCAAAAAACGACTTCGACAAACAGTCAAGAGGCCGCAGTATATATGGCAGAAACGGGTCAAGGAAATAGGCCATCTACTGAAGAACGTGTTGATCAAATGGCAGAGGCACAAAGAGTGCTAATGGATGAATGCCGGAACCTCAGAGAAGCTCTGGCAACTCTGGCACATAATGTAGCCCAGATAGTGGCTCCACCCATGATGGGAGCAACGAATGGACAAGAGAACCAACCTGAAGGCTCTCGTCCGCAAGAGATAGGATCACGAGGGTCAGTTCCAGCAGCAAGAGCTATAACGCAAGATGATGTAAACAAGTCGTCGAAGAAGCAATCAGAATAGAAAGAGAGCGAGAGAATACCGGTCGTTTCAGATACCGAACACCCTACCCGAGAGAGGTAGAGGATGTTCCGTTTCTAGCCAATTTTAAGCATCCAGATTTCCAGAAATTTAATGGGGAAGGATCACCAGAAGAACACCTGATGCATTTCATCACTAGCATGGGAAACTTTTCCACAATACCTCAAAACTGTTTACGCTTATTTGGATCATCATTGACAAGTAAAGCTTTCAGGTGGTATTCAAATTTGGCACCAGGATCTATACGCACATGGGAAGAAATGCAAGATGCTTTCATGTCAAACTTCTTCTCGTCAGAACGCGATGTTAGCATCACAGAGTTAGCTTCAGTACGACAGCGAGAAGGAGAACCAGTTGAAAAATCATAGACAGATGGAAAACACTGGGGGCATCGTGTAGACAATTGCCGAAGAAAAGGAACAAGTCAAAATGTGTCTGAATTCTATGGAGACAGGAATTGCGTTCGGACTCACCAGTGCTGATATCGGAACCTTTCGCGATTTGGCTACCAAAGCCCATGCATTGGAATTAATGACTCGTAAGATGCCAGCATTTCATCATGAAACTGTCAAAAGAATACCTGGCAGGACAACCGTCAACACCATCGATCGGGATAAGAAAAATCAGGAAGTAAAGGGCTCAAGAGACAAAAGGTCGGAAGGAAAAGAAAACTGGAATCAATCAAGGGACAGATACGGTGGAAAAAAGCTCAGAATGCTCGATTCTCATGAAGGATTTGAGTTTGATAAAGAGGACGTGGTGCCTATGATGTAACAGTTGTTAAAAGCAGGTACCCTAGAATTACCGGAACCAAAATGCCCTGAAGATGTGACAAGGACTCGAGAAAGAAACTTTTGTCGTTATCATCGCTTAGTGGGACATCCGACAGAAAATTGTTACACGTTAAAGTGCATCATACAGCGAATGATAAATAGAGGAGATATAATAACCAGTGAAAGCAAAGGAAAGAATACAAGGGCGACAGTAAATGTATTGTCAATTCAAGAAAAGACTCGGGGAATGAGAGAGAAGGGAGACCGAAGGCCGATAAAAAGCACGACAATGATTATGTTGCGATCGGGGAAGCAGATAACAAGTCCGGTAAAGCAAAAAGCAGAAGATATAAGGAAAGAAATAACTGAAAGACAGAACATCAAGGATAGAAGTAGAAATGAAGATACATCGACAAAAGTGGCTTACGATGTAGTTAGTCACTTGAAAGGTATACCTGCGCGTTTGAGTATTTATGATGCGCTCAAGTTATCAGAAGAGTTTCGACAGAGTTTGATTCAAGCACTGTCTGATCACGATGTGAGAGAAACTTTACTGACAGAAATGAAGAATGAAAGAAGTAAGGAAAAGGTGGATTGTCTACCAGTAATATCTTTCTCTGATGATGATTTAATTGGTGAAACAGAACATAACAGGCCATTGATGATAGAAGGGTACATTTGCGAAAAGAAGATAAAACGGATCATGATAGACAATGGGTCAGCAGTGAATCTTTTGCCACTTTCCATGATCACTAAATTGGGTTACCGCCGTTCAGATTTGCGCCCCAGCGGAATGATGATACAAGGGTTTAATCAAGATGGACAGCGCGCGCTCGGTAAAATTACAGTAACATTGGAAGTAGGAGAATTAATCACTTCTATTGTATGTTACGTTATAAATGCTGTGACGACATATAATCTTCTCCTGGGAAGGCCGTGGATACATCAATACAATATTATACCTTCTACTCTACACCAATGCTTCAAATACTATAAGGATGGAATGCAGTGTAAAGTAATGGCTGATGCGAAACCATATACAGAAGCTGAGTCTTTCTTTGCGGATGCTAGCTATTATAAATGTTACTCTAAAGAAGTGGGAAATGATGATGGAAAAAGAGTCTTGAAAGATGTCCAAATAAATAAAGCTAGAGAAGAAAGGGCAAAATCTCCTGAGACTACAGAAGCAAGGAAAAAGTTCTATTTTGTACCAAAGCGCCTGAGACAACCGGGACAGCCGCCATTGACATTGTTGTCGACGGAATAGTTGAAAGTCTTACAGTCCAATTACACGATGCCCTTACCCAATATCGAAAGATGTAAGCCATTTGCAGCCGCCCTAGGAACATTTCAAGTCAGAGCCAGTGCTAAATATCCTGAAGCGATAAGGTTTCATGCTGCAACAGAGATGAAGAATGAAAACACAAGCAATATATATCATGGAAAGTTAGCACCGCAGAATTTGAGAAAATACAGTGCAGTAAGCAAGAAAATCATGAGAAATATGGGTTTTGATTGTGACAAGCCCACTGGATTGAATCATGGAAAGGAATTAAATTCTCATCCCTCTCGGAGTTAATCAAGAAAAACGGAGAAAATTTCAAGGATTAGGAGCAGAATCATCAGTAAATATGGTATCAGTAAATATGATTCCAGCCAAACAGATATCAGAACAAGATGCTGAGGTAGTCAAGTGTCCTGAAAGCGCTCCAAGAGAAATAGAAGATGGGGGACAGCCGACAATAGATGGCTTGCGAGAAATAAATTTGGGAACAACAGAAGAGCCAAGGAACACATTTATCAGTGTCAATCTTTCAGATCAGGAATTTGAGAAATATGGTCAGCTTCTCAGAGAAAATAAAGATGTCTTCGCTTGGACATATGAAGAAATGCCGGGATTGGAACCCTCCGTAACAATGCATCGATTAAATATTTCCAAAGAAAAGAAACCAGTAAAGCAAGCTCAAAGGCGATTCCACCCAGACCTGATTCCATTAATCGAAAAAGAAGTAAATAAATTAATAAAGGTTGGATTCGTCAGAGAAGTTAAATATCCTAAGTGGATATCAAACATTGTTCCGGTGAAAAAGAAGAATGGGCATATTAGAGTATGCATCGACTTAAGAGATCTGAATGAAGCATGTCCAAAAGATGACTTCCCCTCTCCCGATAACAGAATTATTAATTGATAGCACTACTCAGTATGCTATTTTTTTATGGACGGATACGCAGGTTATAATCAAATCAGGATGGTGCCTGAAGATGAAGAGGCAACGGCTTTCAGAACACACGCTTGGAATTTATTGTTATAAAGTTATGCCTTTCGGTCTCAAAAATGCTGGGGCAACATATCAAAGGGCAATGAAAAATATTTTTCAAGATATGATGCATAAACATGTCGAATGCTATGTTGATGACTTGGTGGTCAGGTCAGGAGATCATCAAGAACACCGCGAACATTTAGCGTCAGTCTTCCGTCGTCTCAGAAAGAAGCAATTAAAAATGAACCCTGCTAAGTATGCATTTGGAGTATCTTCTGGAAAGTTCCTCGGCTTTGTTGTACGACATAGAGGGATCGAGATTGATCCAGAAAAAATTAAAGCTATTCAAAATATGCCGCCGCCAACGACGTTGAAGGAATTAAAAAGCTTACAAGGAAAATTGGCATACATTCGTCGTTTCATTTCAAATCTCGCAGGAAGATGTCAGCCATTTTCTCGGTTAATGAAGAAAAGACACAGAATTTATATGGGATCACGCCTGTCAAAATGCCTTTGACTCAATCAAGGAATTGTTGAAACAGCCACCGGTGTTAACAGCTCCAGTGAAAGGTAAGCCACTTATCTTATATACATCTGCAGCTACAAATTCTTTGGGTGCTTTGTTAGCACAGGTAAACGAAGCCGGAAAAGAGACTGCTCTTTATTATCTAAGCCGAACATTGATGGGGGCAGAATGCAATTATTCCTCGATCGAAAAAGAGTGTTTGGCGCTGATATTCGCTGTACAAAAGCTAAGGCATTATTGTCTCTCCCATGATATAACTCTAATCTCAAGAGCAGATCCGATAAAATTTTTGATGACCAGGCCAATGTTGTCAGGAAGACTAGCCAAGTGGATGTTATTGCTATCGGAATATACTATCAACCGGCGAAAGCAGTAAAAGGACAAGCTATGGCAGATTTCCTCGCAGCACATCCTATAGCAGAAAGTGAAGAGATCAATAACGAATTCCCAGATGAACAGGTTATGTTGGCTGAATCTCAGAATCTTTGGCAAATGTATTTCGATGGTGCTGCTCGGATATCGGGAGTGGGGGCAGGAATAATATTCATTACACCTCAAGGCAATTTATTGCCATATTCCTTCACACTGGGTACCGCATGTACAAACAATGAAGCTGAATACAGAGCTCTTATCATCGGAATGGAAATAGCCCAGCAAATGGAAATAAAATTATTGCATATCTTTGGAGATTCTAAATTGATTGTAAATCAGTTGACAACAGAATTCGAGTAAGGAAAGAAGAACTTCTGCCCTATTATCGGAAGGCACAAAAGTTGCTTGAACAATTTTGTCATGTGGAAATTAAACACATACCGCTCTGAGAATGCAAAAGCGGACGCTACTAGCCGTCTGCAGCAGCTCTGTCCTGTACAAATCGAAGTCCTCTTCAGATAACTATAGAAGAAAGAAGATTCCTGCCGTCTGCAGAAGTTATCGAAGAAACCGTAGAAATGTTTCCTATATCTTGTCTAGAAGTAATGATAGATGATTGGCGTCAGCCTTTCGTTGATTATCTAAAGTATAATATCTTGCCAGAAGATAATGCGCAAAAGCAGCAGATTAAGCAGCGATCAGGCAAATTTGTCATATGTAGTAAAGTATTGTATAGAAAATCTTACAATGGAATGCTGCTAAGATGCTTAGACAAGCAAGAAGCAAACCAAATGCTGTGGGAAGCACATTCAGGTGAATGTGGAACACATCAAGCTGGCCGAAATTTGTGCCATAGAGTACATCGAATGGGTTATTATTGGCCTACTATGTTCAAAGATGCGATAGAATATGCAAAGTGGTGTCATGAATGCCAAATACACGGAGATGTAATACATGTTCCCCCAGAAGACTTACATCAATCTGTTGCTTCCTGGCCTTTCTCAGCTTAGGGACTTGATGTGATTGGTCCTATAAATCCCCCTTCATCTAAAGGAAAACAGTATATTTTGGCAGCAACAGATTATTTCTCCAAATGGACCGAAGCAATTGCCTTGCGTAATGTTAAAGAGACAGATGTGATCAATTTCATTCGACATGCTATAATATACCGTCATGGTATTCCGAAAAAGATCGTCACTGATAATGGCACCCCTTTTAAAAATAGAGGCATGGAAAAGTTGTGTCAGAAGTTCGGCATCCAGCATTCGTTTTCAACACCTTACTATCCTCCGGCCAATGGATTAGCAGAAGCATTTAACAAAACGATTATCAAAATAATCAAGAAAATGGTGACAGGTAATAAGCGTGATTGGGATGAAAAATTACAAGAAGCATTATGGGCCTACAGAACTACCCATCGTACAGCAACAGGGGCGACACCGTATTCATTAATCTATGGTATAGAGGCAGTTATCCCAATTGAAATACAGGTGGCATCACTTTGGATAGCAGTACATCAGTCTATAACAGATGATGAAAATGCAAAAATAAGGCTGAAAGAATTAGATCTGCTCGATGAGAAGCGTCTTGCAGCTCATCAGCGGTTGCAGTCATATCAGGCCAGAATATCGGCTGCCTTTGATAAACAGGTTAAATACCGCTCTTTCAAAAAAGGGGATATGGTGTTAATGTTGAAAAGACCTATAGTGATCACTCGCCGGACAGGGGGCAAGTTCGAGCCTAAATGGGATGGTCCATATGTAGTAAAAGAAGTATACTCCAATGGGGCATATAGAATCGCAAATCAAGAGGGACGGTATCAGTATACCTGTCAATGCCCGCTTCATCAAAAGATACTACCCCTGAAGATAGACATGCTGATTTTGACCCAGAATATTATCGGCATAATGATTCTGTATCAAAAGGGGGCAAGGATGAATAAGATCATGTCTATATGTCAACAAAAGAAGCTATGAAGAAAAAGTTCACAAACATGTCAATTATCAAGCATCGAATCTGAAAAAATATATATATGATCATCATCATCATCAAATAAGATTGACAAAGTTAATATCATCTCGAAGATTCTCTTGAAGATATCATTTAAGCTGAAAATATTTTGCCTTACAAGGCATGGGTCTTCTTAAAGATATTCCGAAAATATCTACTATATTTTGTAAATGATGATCTCATATATATATATATATATATATATATATATATATATATTGCCTTACAAGGCATGGATCTTCTTGAAGATTGAAGATAAATATTATTGCCTCACAAGGCACAGACCTTCTTGAAGATAAATATTATTGCCTTACAAGGCACGGATTTCTTGAAGATATTATCAAAAGGAAGGATACATCAATAACAATCAAAGAGGCAGTATAGCCAAGCCAAATCCTAAAAGAGCCAAATTGAGCTAAATCAAAAAGGATCAAGCTCTAAACAAAGAAAAAAAATGCTCTCAAAGGATCAAGCTCTAAAAAATGGGAGCCGGCCAACTAGACATAAGACCTATGAAGATCGCCATTCGGGCAGCGGCGAGGAGTCAGTGGCCCTAAAAAGCCCGCGAAGACCATCGTGCGCACCCATGCGGGCAGCTGACGAAGTCAAGGATTCAAAGCCTAAAAGGCCATAAATCCGCGAAGACTAGTCACCGTAACTCCCATGCCGTCTGTATAGCTTCCGGCAGCGCCACGGGGAACGGATGAAAATGCCCTCCCGTGAATGGGCTCGACCTTGCAGACGAAGAAAACAGGGGCCGCAGTGCGTGCTTTATGCCAACCGTGCGTAAGACCCTCCAGTTCTAGGGTTTGATTTCAGTAGTAACTCGTGAGGAAGGGCTTAAACCTACTCATTGATGGACTGGCGACCCTAGATTTGGTGCCCAAAGGTAGCCTTACGAGCCCTGCGAACTCTAGAGAGTTACCGTGGCCAACCCTGTGCGTAAAACCAACAAGTTCACCATCCGGTAGCGTCAATGGGCCCCTCTGATGGACCGTGACCGTGAGCTCAAGGCAGTGAGAAACCCAAAAGAGAACTCTAGAGAGTTACAGTGACCATCACATAAGACCCATAAATGCTCCACTACTCATGAGCTTAAACTGTGTGTGTGTGCACGCTCCACTACTCATGAGCTTAAACTGTGTGTGGCTAATTAAATCAAAACTTAGTACCGCCAATCTAAATACTCACATAGAGAGTCCCACACTAATAAAGCATAAAAGGTTTAGAAATTGTAAAGGATGTAATGAAATTACTGTATAGAGTATAAATATAATTTAATAATATTAAGTATAAACATACAATATGAAAATGCTATTATAAACATCTCAAAATGTTATCATGAAACATATGTAAAGCCAAATAAATTATGTCAAAAAAAGAAACATGAAAGCAAAAAAGCCAAATAAATTATGTCCAAAAGAAACATGAAAGCAAAGATTACATGTTCAAAATTACATGTTTAAAGATCTTCTGTAATCCCCACTGCTTCTGAATATCTGCGCAAATCTTCTTTCAATTGTGCCTGAGCTGCATCATGTTTAGATTTCTCTTCAAAAATAAGTCTTGCCTGATCAGGAACGCCAGTGAGCTTATCCTCCAAAGAAGCGATCATTTCTTTTCCTTGAAGTTGTGCAGATTTTTCAATATCAATGGATTGAGCATTTGCTCGTATCTTCTCTTCAACATCTTGAAGGGCTAAGGATTGTTCATGATTCCTTCTCTCCAATTGAGAGATTTCCTCCTTCAGGGCTGCAATACGATCTTGGATAATCGCTTTTTCATCAATATAAGCCTTTTGTTGATCTTGAAGAATCATCTGCTCTTGTTCAAGTTTAGAAATCGATGAAGCCGACAGAAAAACTTGTTCTTGAGATAAAGTCAGCTGCTTCCTGTACTCTAAAATCTCAGGTGCAATTGTAACATTCTCTACCGATGCCAAAGAAATTACTGAATCACGGAATCTGAGGAGAGAATCCCGCAAAGGAGATATGTTTATTCTGGCCATCTTGGCAGAGCTCTCCAAAACTTCTATAGCAACATCCAAATCCAACCATTGATCAGGATTTCTGAAGATATGGATTATTGCTAACAAAGAATGTTTCACCATAAGCATTTTGTGAATAGGGATCTTCACAAAGGATGATATTTCAGAAGTAGTGGCTACAGAATCAGAACTAGCCGCACCGCTGCAAAGAGAAGTTCCTATAGCAAAAGAAAAAGGATATTCAATATATTATTATGAAATATATAGTCTTGAGTAAAGATACTCAGTGTATATATACCTATCACTGGAATACGACTAACGGAAGGAGAAGTTCTCTGAATCATGGAAGGGCCCAATTCCACCATATCAGCAAAAGATGGTGCTCTAGCTTCCGTGCTTGAATCTCTGGTAACCGGAGTTGGCAAGTCAGTAGTTTCTGTAGGAAATATGATTTCACGAGCCACTACTCTCTGCAGTACCAATGGAATTACGGGTGCTTTTGGTGAAGTTACCACAAGAGGGTTCATTGAAGAGATAACACCTATTTCTGCAACTTGGGCGCCTAAAAAGGGAGACGCAATGATTTTAAATAATAGTTGTTAAAATAAAATATGCATATGAAAATTTCCTTTACCTGGTGAATACCCATATTCTCTATAATCTAAAAGATCCTCGTCATCTTTCTCAGCTGCAGGAGATTTAGGAGGAACATTAGTGCCAGGAAAAGTCTTAGCAATTGCAGGGGAAGATTCCATCTCAACTTCTTTCACAGCTGTTTCCTCTTCTTCGCCAATATCAACTTCACCTTCTTCAAAGTCATCATCTTTATCTTCACCACTATCGCTATCTCCGCTGTCTTCGTATTGTGAAGATTCAGTTGTATCTGATGATGAAGCTGAACTTTCATCTTCTAAATTTTCTTCGTCAACTTCTTCAATAATAACCTGCTTCCCTTTGTAAGAAATGGGTTGGCTGCTCTCCGGTGCAGACTCTTGGACCATAGGGGAAGCAGATGTTTGGCGGGTCATTTCTGAAGGAATAGGGGATGATGTTTGCAAACGCGTTCTTGATCTAGTCATCGGAGAAGATGGACTAGGACCAAGGGGTTGTGGAGGAGATATGGAAGTACCAATAGCTGGTCCTTCTTGAACCGCTGCAGTCTCTGCAGGAATTGGAGAAGATGTACCTACAGCATCGTCTGCGGCTTGGTTTGAAGAGTCCCGACGAGATTTCTCAAATTCTCTCAGATCTCCGTGAGCAAACCAGCCATCCAAAGTATTGATGGGCTTGATTTCACGGATGGGATCTTCTAATGATATCTTTCTACAAATTTCTCCGGGATGAGATGCATGGCTCTTTTCTGGAATATAGCCAATTCCGCTCTCTAAATTTCTTCCCTTTAGCCTGGGCGGATGAAGAAAGATAGAAGAATCTACTGGCAAGCATTTAGCAACCAGGTATGATTGGTGATCCCACCATCGCATCCAGCTATATGATGTACGGACTATGCGATCACAGCTTGGAATTATGAAGAGGGATCCAACGCAACCATTCAGCAACTGTTTCCATATCATGGCCCAGTTAAGAGGACCAGTTCTATAGCAGCGCATTTTTCTGGTAACCAGCCCGCAGTCTTGTGGTACAGTTTGATCATAACCAAATTGATGAGCAAAGCGACTGGGGTAATAAGGTTCTCTCCAGAATTTTGTCCCTTCCCGAAGAGGCAAACTGCATGAGCGAATAGAAAAGAAGAAAGCTCTTTCTGCTGCAGTAAGTGTTTCGTTGTCCACCATATCTGTATCTTCGGTATAGCGATGTAGGCGGAACTGAAAGAAGTTTATCTGATCATCATCTCAAATTTTGTTGGCAACCCACTCATATGCTCTTTTTGCCATCACTCTTTGCTGAAAGAACCAGAGTGGAAGGTGAGAAGGATGAGTATATGCTTGTTCCGGAGCTTCAAAAGTCCAGGGAAAATAAACTCCAAGCCACCCCGTAATATAATGCCAAGAAGTATGTGCAGACGAAGCTCCAAGAATTGGGTCTTTTATGTGGGTAGCTACTTCTCCAAGAGCCCTATAAATAGAACATAATACAGGAGGAGCAAGAGAATATTTATGGCCCTCCGCTAAAGCACCAGCCACAACGAAGACACTGGGACGAACAGCATCTGCCCACTTGGAACTGGGCAATACGACCAAGCTTAGCCAGTAAGCCAAGAACGTTGCAAGCTCTCCGAAAGAACTATACTCTGGCTTTCTTCTTATTGCATCTCGAAGCTTCGTTAGTTCTTTAGAGTGGCAGTCGCGAAACCTTCAAAGAAAATAAGGAGGTTAATATGCAGGAATGGCTAAATAGCAAGAATACAAGGAGGAAAATCAGTTGTTGGATTGGTAAATACCTGAGACCCCTAGAGAAATGTGTTAGCCATTGCAGAGGGGGAATTTTGTGAAAGTTGAGAAATTTGCCCATCTCTTTGAATAATTCTATAGTAGTCTCAGAGATGGAAGGCTTGCGATCTGGAGAAGATACGAAGGCCAATTCTCTGTTTGTCGGAATGAATTCATCATAGAATTTGCCTGTTATTGTGAGACCAGCTATGAGATGAAGGTCCCAAAGTGATATGCTCATTTCACCATAAGGAAGATGGAAGGAGTTGGTTGTAGGCGACCAGTATTCAAGGAAGCCTTTCAGAATATTGGGTTCCCTATAGAAGTATTTGGAGGTCACTTCTATTGCATCATAAAGGCCGATCTTTGCAAGAGTGCTCGTATGCTGCAGCAATATAGCCTCCGCCCATTCAGAATAGTATCGACGAGCAGTTAACATGCCTCTGATGCGGAATTCTGCCTGTCCCCAGAGTTGCTCTCGATCTCTGAAGCGCTGTCGCACCGTCTCATAAAAATGAGAAGGAAAGAGATCATGAGGACTGTGGAAAGGAGCTAAGAAGATCATGGGATGAGCTTCTCCTATCCTCTGTCACGGTTTCTGAGTTCGGATAGTTCCCTCCAGGATTCGGGGCTCTCTTGAAGTCCATGATTCAGTATACATTAATCTCTCACCATGGACGTAATCTTTGGACTCACAGTCTAGCATGGACTGATGGCGATATACCTTGATGGGAATGATTGTCATGCCCTCCGTATGAGGATTATCAAACTTCATAATACCTTCGACAACTCGTACTGAGTCCCACGAGTTTTGAAGCCTCTTCTTCTTATGTTCCTTGATCTTTTCTGCAAATTCTTTCGTCTTATTGCGGTGAGTTTTCTTTGGGCGAGAAGCAGGAGGAGTATCTTCACGGAGAGGTGCTCTCTCACTATCAGTCCGAATATGAACGGTGGTCTTTAACCATTCATCCCAGTCATACTCTCTGCCATGCTTAGGTGGACATTTGATGTCTCCCAAAGATATAGATCTATGAATGGGGGAAGGTAAAGATCTAATACGGTCAGAAAAGTTGAAAGTGGGAAGAACAGGTTCTTTGAAGTAAGTGGGATTTCTAGAAGTGGTCTTTGTCCGCTTAGCAGGAGGCTGATCAGAAGGAGAGTCAGAAGGAGTTACAAGACGAGCCGTTTGTTTAACACGAACCATGAAAGTAAGATAAAGGAAGTAAGAAAGGAAGAAGAGAGAAAATGGCTAAGTGTTAGAAACAGTTCAAAAAAAGAAAATTGGCTAAGTACAGAGTACTTTGCGCGGGGTCGCGCAAAGTATATAGTTTGCGCGGAAAAACTTCAAGTTCAAAAGAAAGTCGCGCAAAGTGAAACAGTTTGCGCGGGGTCGCGCAAAGTGGAAGGTTTGCGGGGAAGAAAATTGCCAGAGCAGAGTTTCAGCAGAGAGGAGTTCGTAAAATGACTAAGAAGTTGGACTATTTATAGCCATTATGGCCGAGTACGGTACTCGACCGGAGCTTTACGCGGGGTCGTGCAAACCCTGCAGAAAACAATTGGTTGATCCTTTTTCTTTGATTTCTTGAAAAAAACAAAGAACGGATCAAGGGGGCATCTGTTGAGGCATAAAATAAGCAAGGAAGTGAAGACGAGAAAAATCAAGAAATCAATTTGAAAGATCAAGAAATCAGCTTCAAGACCACTTTGCGCGGGTTCGCGCAAAGTGAAATGGTTGCGCCAGACCGCACAAAGTGAACGGTTTACGCAGGGGATTATGAAGACAGTTTACGCGGGGACTGATGGTTTGCGCGAGATCACGCAAAGCATATCATTTGCGCGTGTCCGCGCAAAGTATATGACGGTGGGATAAAAAAGGTTGGTTGATTATTTTGTCCCACATCGACCAGAACAGAGATTTCCATTGAAGAAAATGTCTATAAATACCCCGTTCCTCCTCTCAAAAGGGGTTGGAAGATTTCAGAAGTGAAAGAAAGACGAAAGAGAAGACAAAAGGTGCGGAGTATTGGACTCCTGAAGTCTGCGCGGACCCGCGCAAAGCGGCACTAAGTTGATATAGTTTGCGCGGACCCGCGCAAACCGACTGCTGGGCAGTCTATAACAGCAATGGGCTGTTATACTGTCAGAATGGTTTGAGTCTTCAGATCTTCAAGTTCTTCTTGTTCAGGAGAAAAGGAAGAGTCATCGACGAAGAGACGTATTCCTCCTAAGTTTCAGGAGATGACCGAAATAGCACCGAAATGCTGCCGGAATCTTCGTTCTCTTGAAGATTGTTGATTGATTTATCTATTCTTCCTAAGTATTAGGAGATAATCAGAATAGCGCTGGAATGTTGTCAAAATCCCTATCTCTTTGAAGATTAGTTGATCAGATTATCAGCAATTTCCCCTAAGTCTTAGGAGATGACTGAAACTCCTGACGAAATGCTGCCGAATTTGCTATTTGGATCAAATCTTTAAACATTATTTATATTGTTTGAACAATCTATTTTAGAATCAAGGGATATCAGAGGATGTAAATGAATTCAGAATCAATAAAGTATGATGATTGTCTTTGTAATTATTCTGTTGTTATGTTCGAATAAGATGATTCTCCCAAATCAAATACATATGTTTCCTTGTCGAAACACACTGTTTCACAAAATTATGAATTTCTGACCATTAAATCGCAACCAAACTCAATGTACGAGTTAAAGATATTTCCTTGCTCATATCCATATAGCTGCGGCCCCTATCGAGCACCAACAATTATCAACCGTAAGTGAGGTTCCCACGGTTGATCGAAGTGTCCGATTGTCCCGCGATTCTTACAAACCATAGATCTTATAGTGGGGAACATTTTTCCTAACACGGATGAGCTAGTGGGCCCTCGAAAAGACCTTGTAAATTGAAATCAACCTCCCCCATACCAAGTTTAATAGAAAAATGACAACCAGGGCTATTGTGCACACTTCTGGCACTATAAATAGCCCCATTTATCACCCCCCCTCATTCCCATACGAATTTCATGCCCTAGAGAAAGAGAAAAAGGGAGAAAGGGAGAAGAGAAAGAGGAGAAAGGAGAAGAGAGTGAGCTTGGGGTGTGAGTGTTGGTGCACCTCCACCCTCTCATCCTCTCTCTAGCTGTTGTCGAAGCTTTCCCGACAACAATTGGAGGTAAGTGTTGAATCCCCCTTGTAATATAGGGTGAAATTGTGGTTTACACAGTTGATACTGAAGAATGAATATGAGGCAATGTCCTAGAGGGGGTGAATAGGACTTTTCAAATATTTCTACTTATTCAAAAAGTTGATTGCCTAACTTAAATAATCATTCAATTTGAAGCAAGTAAGGCAATATAACTCTAATGGCTTCCAAGCTAGTTAGAGGATCCAATCACAAAGGCTATTGAAGATATGCATATATAATAGCTAGCCTAGTGATGTGCACTTGTGTGTGGAATGTGTTTCCTATCAATGAATAGCATTCATCCAATCATGTATACATAATTAAACTTTCAAGCATATATAATCATGATTAAGCAAATGCGCAAATGATCATTCCAAACACAAGCATCTATAGTGGTTCGGCTACGTGCCTACTCCACTCCCAGCATTGACACTCAATCCCAGAGTACACCAGATTTCACTATCAATGGTTTTAAACAGGTCACCAATAACCTTTACAGTCTTACACTAAGGACACAATTTATGCTCTCTGCAAGAGCAAAGGTCTTACACCTAAAACATACGTTTAGGCCCACTAGTCAAGGTCCCACACTAGGCATATATTGTTTAAGCCCACCGGCCAAGGTCCCACACAAGGCACCTAACGTTTAGGCCCACCGGTTAAGGTCCATTACAAGGCACGTAAGTTTAGGCCCACTGGCCAAGGTCCCACACAAGGTACCTATGTTTATGCCCACCAGCCAAGGTCCCACACAAGGAACCTAAATGAGTTTGTTGATAGCAAACTCTTAGCCTTAATCCTACACGAGGAAAGAGACTAAACTTTTGAACTCTTAAAATGACACTTGTCGGATAGAGTTTCTCTTGTTACTTCTTCTCGGGTTGCTTGATCTTCGCGAAAGAGACTAAACTTTTGAACACTTAAAATGACATTTACTTGTCGAATAGAGTTCTCTCTTATAACTTCTTCTCGGGTTGCGTGATCTTCACGCTTCCATGCTTGAATCAGCTCCCCAATGCTCCCCCGATCACGTCGCTTGAATTTACCTGTTGGCTCAGTTTCACGATAAAAAAAATCTTGCATATGATATACCTATAAAGGTGACCAAGGTTATGAGAGTTGGTTGAATCTCCTATCTATGATAATAGTGGATTTCCTAAGGGATTCAATCTATGGACGCACTAGAGTATCAAAGAACCAAGGATATCCTATTAGTTTGGTCTTTGTTCTCTAAAGAAGGCACGAGTTCATGTTCTTCGTTAAATAGGAGTTTTAAATACTTATAAGAGTGAAGGATCACAATGAAGAGAACATGAACTTGTATGGATAGAGTCTAAATGAGCTAGGATAAGCTTGGGACACACTAAAGACTCTATGGTGCCTATTTCTACTTATTTTGTAAGTTCTCACAAGCCATTTTATAGATAAAAGCTTCCAACAGATAGAAAATGGCTAGTTTATAGTGCTACCGAAGTGACCTTCAGTACCACCGAAATTACTTCAGTAGTACCGAATTTCTATCGGTAGTACCGAATTAAATTTCCAAGTTGTTGATTGAAAATAGTCTCTTTTGATGGCACCGAACTTTGTTCGTTGGTGGCAGTTGGTGTCACCGAAATATCCAGTCGGTGACACCGAATTATTGTTGTAAGCTTGATGGTATGTTTTTAGCCCCTTCGGTAACACCAAAGGTATCTTCGGTGGTATCGAAGGTGCTTTTCGATGGCACCTTCGTCCTACCGATAGTGGACAAATTTTCCTATTTTTATTGTCTTGTCTAATAAATCTTTCATCAAGTTAGGACTTGCTTAAGCCAAGACTATAGGATATAAAATATGGGCTTGAGATTGGCTTAGAATAGATAACCTAAGTGGGTTTTCCTATTTGGGTTGGGATCATCTATTTGCAAGGTTTAAGATCATAGAAGGAATCCTTTGTCTTCAATGTGGCTTCGATGCTTCTGATCCAGTTGCGTCGTCGGTCTTCACTTATCAGGAACTCATCCGACTATAAGACACAACTAGTCATGTAATTGACAAACATGGGTGCAAATAAGTGCACTAACAATCTCCCCCTTTGTCAATTATGTGACAAAAACACCCTGACCTACAACCATGTCATGGTCCATACCAATGACATACCAAAAAAATAAAGATTACATATCAAAAATAAAATTTACAACTCTAGACTTGACATGTAATACATAATCATACTGCTCCCCCTTAGTGTTTACCAAGACTAACCTATGATCAAGGAAACAAATAATTTTTGCAAGAGATAAACATTATTGTAGTGGGTAGGTTTCTTCTCACCCTTTTTATCAGTTATTAGCAAAGAGTTAATTAAGAAATATTCCAATAACATTTGAGAATGGATAAAAAAGAGGGTAAGAGAATAAATCTTATGATGAAATAACATTACGAGCATCATCCGAGCAAGGAATATATCATCATAAGCAGGCAACTCATATGTTGGATAGAAAATATAATCATAAAAGGAATATCTAACATGAGCACAATAGATATCACAATAAATTCATCAAAATTTCTACCACAAGGTTGGGTAGATTAAGCCATTATCTAAAAACCCAAAAAGAGAGCCCTTAAGGGCATAAATATCCAAAAAGAAATGTACTACAATTCAGCAATAACATAGTAAAGATCATCGGGACGATCCACCTTCATAGGGAGGGATATAAGAATGGCAAGTCAGAAGTAATTCAGTGATGTGTTCCCCAGTATGTTGAAGAGTGTCAAGACGCAGTTCTATCCAGGAGAGTCGATTTTTGCACTGTCGGAGGCGTGCTTTTATATTTGACTGCCCTTCAAGCAATTGACAAACTGGATCATTTTGGCGAAGGAGGTGCCCAGTGCTGACAGATAATGGACTTGATGCAGGCACTAGGGTGTAACAAGAGTCCCAGCCAGCGGCCATGGGGGCATCTTGAGCGTCTTCGCCGCTCCTGCATTCCTGATTCTCCTCAAATGTAGTCGCAAACACATTTAGTTGAATTAAAGTTTCCTTAGCAAAACACACGGCCAGATATACCGTATCATGAGTAGATGGTAGACCGAGAAACTTAGAGAGTTTGCAGATAACACTTGAAAAGGGAAGGCTAGTACAATGAACACCCTTGACGACTAGAAATAATTGTTTCAAGATAAGGGTTGGTAGGCATATTTCAAGCCCCTGAAAGATGTCATATAGGATATTTAAAACAAATGGAGAGATCATATCTCTAGAGACTTCACAAGGGTATGCATTTATACTCAGAATGTTAAGCAATACTTTAGTGGTTGAGTCCAAATGTAATGATGAGAGGAAGTTTCTTTTGTTCCGGGGGATTGTTGCACCATTACACAGTACTCAAGTTATTTCACTCCAAACTCTGAGATGGTTTAGAGAACGATCAGTTGAGGGAGTTTGTATTAGTCTGAGATGCAACAGTTGACTCAACACCAAAGGAGTGACCTCCTTGGTTTGGTTCATGAAATTGATGCTGATTGATGGAGGATCATCATGAGTGTGATGACAAGAATTTAAGAATTGATGAATGAGGTCGTACTGACCCTCTCCTCCAAAGTATAGTAAGTTGTCTCACCCAATTGATCCTAACTAGAGATCAATCCCATATGGTTCGATGAGTAGGGATCTGATCAATCTATCAAAGATTGTTTTATTTGACATAGCCATTTCAGTAGGGTTGGAATAAGTTGAGCGACAAATGTTAGTTCATCTACTAGAGTGTTCTCCTTTTGTAGGAGCCTTGCTTTTTTCTTTAACCATTGTTATGCTGAAATCATATATTGGAAATATTAATGGAAGGATTTTAACAAAGCTTATCAATATGCATATGAAATTTCATATTTTTTAGATATACCAAGAGAAGCAGATGAACTATTTCAGCAGGAATTAAAGTACACATATGCAACTACAGATAAATTTATCTTCTAAAATAAGTTTCCAGCTATAAGTATACAAAACAAAACGAAAGGCTAGAGACTTCGACTTTCCTTAGAAAATCAATTATTAAGGAAATGAATAATTGATGCATCAATATACTAAAATATGTATCCAGCAAGAAAATAAAGTGAAGGAAAATACACACAACAGAAATAGTCCTAATACATAGTAAATTGTAAGAAGATCTATCATCAATATCTTCTTTAGGGCATGACAAATATGTCGCAATCTGTTCCACCGACTGTTGGAGTGAATAGAGCTTTTCTTCCATTGACTTCATCATCTCACCAAGTTTTGATTGATCCTCCAAAAGTTGCATGAGAGCATTCTTTTAAGGAGTAGAAATTGTAGGAGTTGATCTTGGTGACTAGGTATCTAGGCCTTCTTAACCATATCATCTTCCTTCCCCGAAAGCTCTTCTTCTGCCGATATTGGGACATCAGTTTCATTCTCAAAAGAGAGATTCATTTTCCTGATACTATTCTCATTGATTTTTTAAGCTGATATGGATTCCCCTTCAGGCACCCAGAATCCACATTGATGGGCTACCTTGCATAGAAAATGACCGAAAGGTATTGCTGTGAAGTTAGACTCAAGACTTGAAACTATTTCATCGTATATTAAGGTAGGTAGACACAATGGTTCCCCTTTACCGATATGATATAGGGTCTCCACCATGAATGGTGTAAGCTCAGTATGAGCAAATCAAGTGTAGTATACGATAATCGTTTGATATATTTATGGCCCGTAGTGCGTTCCCGTGATGCCAAGGGACGTTCTTCCCATTGCACAAAAATTTAGTCTAAACAACACTTTTTTACTTCAGTGGGTAAGTTTAATTCAGTGGGTTGTTTGGAGCGCAATGGTATACCTATAAGGGTTGAAATGCGATATGGGGTGATTTTGATTATACGGCCATCGCAGTTAACTTCAAAACCCTTATATAAAGTGTAATGAGATAATAATGATCAGACTAAGGTTTCGTTCACTGACTATCCAAATGACAGAACTTGCAGCCATCCTTGTTGTGAAAAAATTTCCTGAACTTTGAATTTTTCAAGACATTTCACATTTACTTTTCTTTCATAAACAATTCGCCTCTTCAAAAATCTAGCTGCAATTGGGCTAATAGGATCAAGATTTGAAGAAGATAAAGGTCTAGATGATTGGTTAAAAGATTGTCCACTCTTTAGAACGCAGAGTTTTTGCCTAGTTCAGGTTGGACTTCAGTGTCATGCTTCCTCTTGGATCTATTTTCTCTAGGTGGTGATGGCTCCATTTGGGAAAATGAAGTGAAATGAAGGAAAGACCTATCAAGAGAAGACAAACCTAAGATAAATGAACCTATTTTTAGATGCATTGAGAAAGCACTAGAAAGTACCTTGGCTTTTTGCTTTGTACAGCTCTCTAAGCGAACTTGGGAAGAAACACGAAAAGTCACAGTCTAAACAGAAGTGGACAATGAGGGTTTTAAGTAATTTGACACGGCTCGATTTTGGTAGCACCGAAGGTTGGTTCGGTGTTATTGAAATATCCCTGAGATTAAGACTTTTCTACAACAAATTTCCTAATATATATTCAAAAATATTTAGAGGCCAGGAATCCTTAGATTTATCAGTTTGGCCAATTAACAGGCTTAATCCTTTGATTTGACTCTAATGCTCATATGGGAGGCATGATCCTCAGATGTAATAATTTCAACTCAAGTTGACCTCTGGGGTCACTTTTCAGTATTTTTTAGAAGATGATATGATCTGAGCCAATAAACAACACACCTGGATCTTATCCTTTATATGTATGTGTTTTTCTTTCATATTGTTCTTCAAATTGGGAATGACAGTAGTTGTAGATGCCATAAGTATTTTTAGTGACTTTTGGTCATCTTCACTTTCAAATTCACTGTTTTTAGAATTAGATTCATCAGTGTCATCCCATGATATTGCCATAGCTTTTCCTTTTGATTTCTTGGATGGACACTCAGTGAATATATGTCCATACTTTTGTTTCAACAAGAAAACAAACGTGGAGCTGTCGTCCCTTGAAATGTGGAGCAGCGATCATCCCTTAAAATGTGGAGCTGTCGTCCCTTGAAATGTGGAGCGGCGATCATCCCTTAAAATGTGGAGCTGTCGTCCCTTGAAATGTGGAGCGGCGCACACGACCTGGAGTTAGGACAAGCATCCATGGGAAGTGGCACACATCACCCAGCTTCAGGACAAAACACCATGAGAAGTGGTACACATCACCCGGCCTCATGACAAAGCACCATGAAAAGTGGTGCACCATGCTTGGAGTTAAGACAAGTGTCCACTCAAAGTGGCGCACAAAGCTTCTCCCTTATAAAGTGGCGCACAAAGGTTGTATTAAGACAAGGCTTCTTAGAAAGAGGCGCACCATGGAGACATTAGGACAAGGCTTCTTAGAATGTGGCGCACCATGGAGACATTAGGACAAGGCTTCTTAGAATGTGGCGCACAAAGGTTGTATTAAGACAAGGCTTCTTAGAAAGGGGCTTACCATGGAGACATTAGGACAAGGCTTCTTAGAATGTGGCGCACAAAGGTTGTATTAAGACAAGGCTTCTTAGAAAGTGGCACACCATGGAGACATTAGGACAAGGCTTCTTAGAATGTGGCGCACAATGGAGATGTTAGGACATGAGGGAGAAAGAGGTGGCGCACAACACTTTGTGTTAGGACATGAGGGAGAAAGAGGATTGCGCACAATGGGGATTAGGCACAAAGTGAAGTAGCGCACAAAGTTATTTGGAGTTGTGCACAACACAAGCTTGCACACAATGCAAAATTGCACACAAAGGTTGGTTGCGTACAAAGGTTTGGGTGGACGTGCTCCTCTCCCCCAATTTCTCTCCTATTGTCTCTCCTTTGTCTCCCTCCTCTCTCTCTCTTGTCTCTTGTCCAAATGAGGCATGGGAGGGAGTATTTATAGGCCTCCCAGTTCCTTAAACAATGGTGATCACCTTAAGACAACAACCAACCTCCCTCCTTAGACAATGGTGTTCACTAACTTCCTCCTTAAACAGTGGTGTCCACTCACTTCCTCCTTAATACAAAGTATGTCCATCCACTCCTTTTTACTAAAATGACTATATCTGCTCCTTTTTACCAAAATACCCTCATTCATCCCTTTTACCAAAATACCCCAGATCACTCATTTTTACCAAAATACTTAGAATACCCTCAAAAACTGATTTTTACCAAAATATCCAGAATACCCCCAGATACTAATTTTTACCAAAATACCTAGAATACCCTCAGATACTAATTTTTACCAAAATACACAGAATACCCCCGGATACTGATTTTTACCAAAATACCCAGAATAGCCCTGGATACTGATTTTTACCAAAATACCCAGAATACCCCCGGATACTGATTTTTACCAAAATAAGGAGTGAATGACTCTGGGAAAGATCTGCACTATGGAATTCTCTAACCATTGCAATGGACTATGCAATGGATTATTTTTGTGCCTCAACAGATGCCCCCTCGATCCTTCTTTGATTGATTCCTGAAATTAAATGGAGGATCGATCTTCCTCCACCTGAAGAACTGAATGATGACTGGATGATCATGCTTGCATGAAAGACTGAATGACCATACTTGACCAGAAGATCGAAAGATTGCGTTTGATCGGAAGACTGGAATGCTCACATTCGAATGAAAAGCTTGAATGATCGCGCTCGAATGGAAGACTTGAATGATCGTGCTCGAACGGAAGACTTGAATGATTGCATTTGAACAGAAGACTTAAATGCCCCCTGCTAGCAGTGTCGAGCGAATGCTTCACTAGAGAGGATAGAATTCTCTTTTTCATCAAAGCCCGTTACTGTAATGTTGAGGCAACTTCATCTCTGAGTATCTTGACGAGAGAACTATCTTTCAACACCACTGCTGCTGCAACGGTCTCTTTGATTAACTCTGGCCACTCTTTCTTTAAACTTTGTGGCTAAGGAATTATTTTTTAATGCTGCTTCTACTGCAACAATCTTTTCTATTGTCTCCTTCATCCATGATCTACATAACCCAAGCTTTCAAATGATCGTCTTTCCTGCCAAATTAATTGGAATTAGTATCTCAAGAAATTATAATTTTCCAATTTAGCTTCATGAAGCATTGATAATTTTGAAATATATATTGAAAACTTCTCTTCTTTTTAGGCTAATTGTGATATTCGCTCGGTCATCGTGCTTCGTATTGTATTCTTTACTCATTATATCACACTTTTGGAGATTTCATCTTCAGCTCCAAAGGTTCAACCATTGAGTCTTTTTGCTAAATTGTATCTAGCTTGTACTCGTTAACATTTCTTCATAGTCCTTAATATTTCTTCATAGACTTTTCCTTGGATCTTTGTTGATTCTGAAAAATAAACAAGACTTCTTTTCAATTTCCATTTAATAACTTTCTAAAGAACATAGATCTTACTAATGATGATTTTGTTTGTTCTTTGTCTCCATCAAATCCGGTACTTAGAGTCTTGCGATATTATTATTCATAATGCTCAGCATATGAATTCCTTCGCCTCGTATAAGAAATTATCAGAAAGACCAAGGCATAGATTACTTTGAACGCATAGATCATGCCCCTTTCCCGATCAATGTCGCATAAATATTTCTTCAGAAGATAATATTTTCGAAGTAAAGCCTGCTAATACTCTTGAAGGATGGATAATCTTTACTGCTCCTTTTAAAGAATTTCGATCTTTATCAGAAGAATACATATATTGTAATTGAAGGCTAGTAGTTGATCTTGAAGACTTGAACTTTCGAGTAGATAATTGCTAATATTTTTGAAGGCCTTTGCTGATGCTATAATTTGAACCTGATTCAAGAGAAACGCATTTTTTGCATGTTGTTTACTCAACATTTAAAATTTTCATCAGGCAATTGCATATTTGAGCATATCTAAATTGAAATATGTATCTGCGGCATTTTAAATGTTGCACATAGTTTATGCTTTGCTTATTTGAGCATCTCTAAAGTGAAATATGTATCTGCGGCATTTTGAATGTTGCACAGTTTGTGCTTTTGAGCAATGGAGATAGTATACTCTTGACTAACCATACCTTGACCGAACAAGACTAAACTTGACTTGACTAGACTTGACTTGACTGGACTTTACTGAACTGGACTGACACTACTAGACTGACACTACTGGACTGACACCTACACACACAGTTTAGGCTCTTGAGTAGTTGGAGCAATACACAGTTTAAGCTCATAAATAGTTGGAGCCCACGCAGTTTTTAGACTCTTGAGTGGTGGAGTCAGGTGGTCTTACGTGATGGTCTCTGTAACTCTTAGGAGTTCGCTGGACTTCTCACTGCGGGGTGAGCACACAAACCGCGATCCATCAGAGGGGCCCAGTGAAGCAACCAGGGCCGTGAACTCAGTTAGATTTATGTATAGGGTTGGCTGCGGTAACTCTCTAGAATTCACAGAGCTTGCAAGGTGACCTTTGGGGTACCAAATCTAGGGTCGTCAGTCCGTCAATGAGTAGGTTTAAGCCATTTCTTATGAGTTAGTACTGAAATCAAGGCAAAGATCTGGGGGGTCTTAAGCATGGTTGGCCTATCTATGGACATGGCCAAAGAGCTCACACTGCGGCCCGCTTTTACTTCTCTATAAGGTCGAGTCCACTCACGGAATGACATTTTCCTCCGTTCCCCGTGATGCTGCCAGAAAGCTATACAGACGGCATTGGTCTTACGCATTGACTGGTTGTTGAGGACTTTTGGCCTTTTAGGATTTAGTGTCTGGCTTCGTCAGCTGCCCGCATGGGTATACATATGATGGCCTTCACGGGCTTTTTAGGGCCACCGGCTTCTCATTGCTACCCGAATGGCGAAAATGATAGGCCTTATGCGTAGTTGGTCCTTTTAAGGCTTGGCTAGGCTACTTTAAATGATGAGTAACCATCGTTGTCATTAACTTTATATGTTATTGGCTATATAGTTTATTCCACTACTAAAAGATGGTGATCAATAATTGATATTTCACCGCTGCTGATAATACTTTGAGAATATTCATATCATGTTTAAAATAGTGTATCAGCTTGGTGATGGTAGCAATTTTGATAAGCGATTGATGACGACAGCGATAGTTGTTAATTTTTGCGATAATCATCGGTACCTGGCGATTCTGACGGAAATCGTTGGCGTTGACAACAATCGTCAATGCTTGACAGCAATCATCACTGCTTGACAACAATTATCAATACTTAGCAGCGATCATCAACGCTTGGTAGCGATCATCAATGCTTGGCAGCGATTATCAGTGCTTAGTAGCGATCATCAACACTTGACAGCGATCTTCAACGCTTGACAGCGATCATCAATGCTTGGCAACGATCTTCAACGCTTGCATTTGGCAATGACTTGATATGTTTGAAAGCCTACATTTCATTCATATACACAAAAGAAATACATTCTATGGTGAAAAATACATTTCACAATTTTAATTCACCTGTCTTGCCCCCTTTTGATTAGGAAGCATTACTTGGGGAATCTTCGTAATCAAAATCACGATGTTGCGACCTTTAACAAATATACTGACGCCGCATCATTTCATAATTTTTGCCCAAGATTAGCTTTGCCCCCAGTCTCCTACTAATCAGGCTTGTGTACTCTTATTTCTTCTTTTATGTCGTACACCTTAGCAATTTCGCCTTTTTTAATCATCTTCTGTAACTTGTTCTTCAAGGCATTCACTTTTTTTTTCTTCAATTGTATCTCCTGAATTTCTCCTGAGATTTGAAGTCAATTGAAAATTTACGCTTTTATTCATTCGCATATGGGAGAGTACATGACTTTGTCTTTTGCAATCATTTTGCTCCTCTACTTGTCAGCGACAATCGTTAATGCTTGATACCAATCATCAATGCTTGTTTTTGCCCCAACTTTAACCTGTAAAAATTGATATAGACAATTATCATAAACAATTATCATCTCGAGGAATCAACGATTACCTCATTTGGGATTCTAAGATTTTGTCATCCTGAGACTTTGCTTATCTTGCCCCTTTTTTGATTTGGAAGCATTATGCTAATAATCTTCAAAATCAAAACTGTAGTTTATCTTCAAGGATAACGTATTTTGTATGCGCTTGTCTGCCCCCTAAATAATTATGTCATGAAACTTCTTGGTCAAAACGTACCGATTCTTCTTGGTCAAAATGTAGCGATTCTTCTTGGTATTCAGGAATGATATATTTTGCTGAACTGGCAGATATATTGATGAAAATTTGCCCCCATGATGAATATACTTGTCTTGATTTCTTCTTGCTTGTTCTTCTTTTCTTCTTTGTTTAGCCGTTGCAATTCAACTTTCTCCACAACTAGCAATCATAAGGAGTATGTCATCTTCTTCAAATGTATATTTCCAGTAGTCCTTGAATTGTCCGAACCCTTTCTTTACTTTCTTATTTGTAAAATCGCCGATGTTCTCTTTAGCGGAATTTAAACTTTTTACCTTTGGCAATTCTTTGTTTTGCTTTCTTTCATTTGGCAGTATCTGCTGTTACTCTCTTAAGACTTACAAATAGCTAATTTATATGAGAGTTGAGCAACTCCACTTTAGGGCTTTTCAAATGGAAAATTTAACTTGCCTTTCTACTCTGACAAGTTGTGACGATGCCCCCAGGGTTCTCTATTGACCGATGAATTCGTTAATTCATTAATTGATTCGTCTACTTGTTGACGAGCAGCATCTGATTCAGTCGAACTAACTTCTCATCCGAAGGCTTTCCTTAAGGTTTACTGTTGCTCACGGTGGTTGCTGTTTGGAAAATTAGGTCCCTTAGTAACATGTTCATCTAGTGAAGGTTAATTAATATCTGCTGGCGAATTTTCTATTTTCTGCACACTTCAAATGTACTGATATCAAATGAGAAAGTGAAAACTACATTATTGATGCCGTTGAGGAGGGTAAACCGGCAGATCGAACCCTTCATTTTTATTTGATCGAACCTTTCATCAAATTTCAGTTGTCCCTGTTAGCCTGCTCGAATCATCATTGTGCCTGTGTGCACAGCACCCTATATCTTTGCATGGATCTTGCATAATCAATCATAGTTTGCGCGCGTTGGGCAGGGGTCTCAACACACTTAGTCAGTCTAATGCTGTGCAGATGTGCGTAACCTCCCTTACCATTTACGCGACCCCGCACAACTGGTCATAGCTTGCGCGAGCCGACACAAACACATTAATGCCTGCTCTTTACTTCATTCTTCTTTATGTATTCTTTTTTTTTTTTAATCTTCTTTCTTTTTTTTTATCTTTGATATCTTCTCATCTCTCAAAATCAATGCATGATGGAACTTTGTACACTTTTGTGCGTTAACACACTATCATCCGCCCTTCATCGTTTCGTTGAGCTACTAATGAAGCAGAAACTACTTTGGACATTACTTGGTCTGTCATTGATCGCAACTGATTTGATCTTCTTTGTTTCTCTTTTGTGGAAATCTATTGGGTGTGAAGTAGACAACTATGTTAGTCGGGAGAAAGGTCATTGCGGTATACCTACCATTTAGAACAGTGTTAGTTATTTTGATTAACTAAAAATGTACTTTATTTTTAGAGATGAAAGAGAGGACGTTCCCACTAAGAGTTGCCATTTTGGCGTCTATACAGATGCCAAAAAGTGATAAATGTTCTCTTAATATTTTCCAAGTTACCATCGAATAATAATTCCCCAGCAGAGTAGCCATTTTGTTTCGACAAGAAAACAAATGCGTTTGATTTGGGGTATTATTTAATGATAACAAAGAAAAAGTGAGGGAATAATGATCACAAGATATTTAATTATTCTGAGTTCATTTACATCCTCGGAATCCCTTGATTTTGAAAACAGGGTACAATTAATGCAACGCAATGAATGAAATAGAAGACAGTTGTACTGGAAATTTCGGCAGCATTTCGACGCTTTTGATGTTCCTCGCCAAGGCGGAAAGGATATGCGGGCTTAAAACCCTTGACCTGGACGTTGAGATCAATTCTGATCATCCCTCCGTTCATTCTTCCTTGATCTGACCGTTGAGATCAATTCTGATCATCTTTTCGTTCATTCTTCCTTGATCTGACCGTTGAGATCAATTTTGATCATCCTTTCGTTCATTCTTCCTTGATCTGATCGTCGAGATCAATTTTGATCATCCTTTCGTTCATTCTTTACAATCGTACGGACAGATTCTTCTTTCCTCTGTAATTCTCTTCTCTATGGAGTACAACCCTAGAAATGTGGAGCGCACTTCCTTGAAATGTGGAGCAGCGAACATCTCTTGAAATGTGGATCGACGATCCCTTGAAATGTGGAGCTGCGATCATCCCTTGAAATGTGGAGCAACGATCCCTTGAAATGTGTAACGGTCCCTTGAAATGTGGTGCAGCGATCATCCCTTGAAATGTGGAGCAACGATCCCTTGAAATGTCGAGCGGCGATCCCATGAAATGTGGAGCGGCAATCCCTTGAAATGTGGAGTGGCAATCATCCCTTAAAATGTGGAGCTGTCGTCCCTTGAAATGTGGAGCTGTCGTCCCTTGAAATGTGGAGAGGCGCACACTACCTGGAGTTAGGACAAGCATCCATGGGAAGTGGCACACATCACCCAGCTTCAGGACAAAGCACCATGAGAAGTGGTACACATCACCCGGCCTCAGGATAAAGCACCATAAGAAGTGGTACACATCACCCACCTTAGGACAAAGCACCATGAAAAGTGGTGCACCATGCTTGGAGTTAAGACAAGTGTCCACTCAAAGTGGCGCACAAAGCTTCTCCCTTATAAAGTGGCACACAAAGGTTGTATTAAGACAAGGCTTCTTAGAAAGTGGCGCACCATGGAGACATTAGGACAAGGCTTCTTAGAATGTGGCGCACAATGGAGATGTTAGGACATGATGGAGAAAGAGGTGGCGCACAACACTCTGTGTTAGGACATGAGGGAGAAAGAGGATTGCGCACAATGGCGATTAGGCACAAAGTGAAGTATCCCACAAAGTGGGGTAGCTCACAAAGGGGATGTAACGCACAAAGTGGAATAGCGCACAAAGGGGGTGTTAAGACAAGGGATGTCACGCCCCAAACTCAGAAAACGGCTCACAAAATTCCTGTTCGCCGAATCCGGTGCCGACAGCCTCCGTAGTACCCCATTCTCGTTTCCCAGCGCCCATACGCTAGATTCCGATCCTAGGATCCTACAAGGAGAATTTTCAGTATGAATTTTTTTATATAATGGAGCATAACCACAAGTATAACCAAGTCACAAAACAACATCACCACATATCCACTATATCAAAAACTTTAAGTACAATGCGGAAAGGAAAATACAAGGTGATCAAAAAGCTCCAAAACAATTTGGTACGCTCTCCTACCTCATCGTTGCTGCTATCCAATGACACCTGCACGCAATAGTCGTGCATAAGCTTATAAAAGCTTAGAGGGTGGTGTAGGTGTGTGCGCAAGGCAAGTGTCAAGTATACAATATCAGAGTAATGTGGAAATATGCGGTAACTCCATGAATGCTATCAGCTGTAACAAAGCTATATGATGCAAGACATGAATGTTATCGGCCATACCAAGGCCATGCAGTGCAAGGCCTATGTAGCCAAATGTCATATGCGAGATGCAAAGCAAGTATGCCAATACTCACCAAGTACCCATATCAGTACAGTTCCTCTCTGGATATCACCGGGGTCTAATACACCTCACACTGATTGCCTCCTCCCTAGCAGCATAGTAAGCAAGTGAAAGAGACCACACTATCAACCTGACCAGTAGTCTGCTAATACTTACCCGGCTCATCGATAGCGGACACATTTGCGAGTTGGTCAAACTCAGCCTAGCTTATAGCCCCCTCACTCTGGCGGATAAGGCCACACCCCCTTCCAATCGACCACGACACAGTGGGAGACGCGGCCTACTGGTATTCGGCACTCGGGCGCTCATGTATCCACTCGGTCTAGACGTTGGAGCATCCCCTAGTACCAAAAAGATTCTGGGACTTTCACCCAAGGACATCCTAAGTGCCCACAGTGCTAGAACAAAGTATTTTCGGTATCCAATACGGCCATCCATAATGTGCTTGTGGAGCCACGGCCCTGATGTCGCTAGGGCGTGCAGTGATCAAGTCACACATATGCGAGATGCATGAGTCACACCGTACAATCATGCAACAATCTCACGCGTACCACGCGATCATGCGGGGCACTCCGTCTCATAAGGAGTCGCGTAAATGTCTCAGCCCAACGGCTTATGCTCTGATCAAACATTTCTCATATCAAGCATACATATGATGCGTATGCGCATGAATCATGGAAGTGTACTAAACATGTTATAAGGTAATGAACTATCCTTACACCGAAGATGGGCCTAGACAGCCTACACATAACCAGTATGGGCCTATCAATGGGCCCTAGGGAGATTTATAATGCCGACATTAAACCAACATCATTCTTATAATGTGGACGTCAAACCAACATTGCTCCCAAGGCATGGCCTGCCATAAATATCATCACAAAAACCATGGGGAAATCACCCATTGTAATGGACCCTAAGGACATCCCGTTGGGCCTCGACCCATGGACCTTGGATACATCAAATGGGCCACATCATATGGGCCTTATATAAATCAAGTGGGCCACATCAATGGGCCTTATGTACATTACAATGGGCCATAACTCTGGGCCTTGAAATACATCACAATGGGCCTCACAACATGGGCCTTACATTCACATCAAGGTGGGCCTCAACAACGGCCTCATACACATCAAGGTGGACCTAATCACTTCGGCCTTATATATATACCAAGGTAGGCCACAATGGATGGCCACAAATAAATCAAAATGTATATATAATGAATCATATCAAAAGATCAACTGGACCGTACCCCAAATAACAGTGGCAAGAATGATTTCCACCATTAAATCCTCAAGGCCCACCATAACATTTATTTCCCATCCAATCTGATCGTAAGGTCACACTGACCTGAAAGGGGGTCTTAATGGTGGACGGTCAAACCCACTGTTTTCTGTAGTGTGGTCCACCTAATCCTAGATCTGTCTCATTTTTAGTCTCATGCCATAAAATTATCTTTCAAAATGGTTGGACAGATTGGATGCAACACATGCATCATGGTGGGGATCCACATGAAGGCCCACCATCCGGTATATTATATTATATATAATATATAATTTATATATAGTATATACAATATTATATATAATATAATATTATATATCTATATATACACACACACACACACACACACACACACACACACACAAGCGCCCACACACACACACACACACACACACAGTCCCCTGGACGATGGGGATAGAACACATAAATCACTGAGGGCCCCACCGTTCGCCTGGACGGTGGAAGTAAAACACATATAACACTGTGGGTCCCACGTGGGGGCCACCATAATGTTTATACGCCATCCAACCCCTTGATAAGATCACGTAGGCCAGGATGAAGAGTAAAAACACATTTCATGTTGACCCAAAACTTCTGGACCACAAAAAGGGTCCCAATGGTAGATGTTTAATCAACATTGTTTCCTATGATGTGGGCCACCTGAGCGTCGAATGGGCCTGATTTTTGGAGGGGGCCCATTCTAGGGAGGGGCCCACATAGTGACGGCGTTGGATGACCTACATACATCATGGTGGGGCCCACATCTGGAGTCGTGGGTCCCTGCCTACACGGCTGCCCGCCAGCAGCAGGCGCTGCCTGCGCCTCTGACAACAGAAGTAGCAGCGGCTGCTGCTACTGTATATTATTATTATTATTATTATTGAAATATCAGAATTTCATGGTTTTTCACATGTACGGCCCACATCAAGTGAATCCACCCCAGCCATTGGTCTTTACTGCTCGAGACAGACCAAACGAGCCCAATGTGTGGTATATTCTGGGGTACAGCAACGACAGAGTGCATTTAAACGGTGAAAACTGCTATTTCCTATGCTATGGCCAACCAGGACATCTGATTGGCTCCATTTTTTTGGCTCAACGCCTAAAATGAGCTAGGGAAAGGGATGGACTGCTTGGATTGAATACATATATCAAGGTGGGGCCTACATGAGCGGCCTTTCCCAAAAGCCTTGAAACGAGGCTAAAATTTGTGTTTCCAGTTGACGTCCAGCATCCCTGGATGCTGGACGGTTTCGGTATACGTGATGGGCCACCAAATGGAGAGTGGTGTGGGTAAAACACATGTAAAGTGGGCCTCACCTACAGATGGCTTGGATACATGCTTCATGGTGGGGTCCATCCGGGTGGGCCACATGGCCACTTCATTATATACAACAAGAAAAGAAAGAAAAAAATGAAAGAGAGAGGGAGAGAAAGAGAGGGACATGCGTCTGATGGAGGGACCCCGACACTATGGGCCCTCCTTTTCATGATCTATAACATACATCAAGTGGGTCCCATTACATGTGGCCCCACTGATCAAAATCAATGGTGGAGATCCTTTCTCCATTGACATGCAAGGCCTAGATGACCCTATTTGTGCAAGGAAATAAACATCATGATGGGGTCCATGGAAAATGGCCCTATCATGGAATGATCATGAGGATCAAAGTGGTCCATCGACCACATCAAGGGTCCAAAGTGAGATCCATACCAACGATTGGTAGGCCTCACTTGGCACATCATCAAAACATGAAAAATCTATCTTAATAAGACCCACCGTTCAATCTTCTCGGTCCGTTGGAACATCGGTCTCCTTGTACTTCACTTTGATGGAGAGGATGAGAAATGGAGGACTAAGATGATGGATTTTTAGGATGGAAAAGGTGGGCCACACAAAGTCATTTTTCTCTCACGGAAGGGCTTGGACGTGAGCCTCTTCTCTTGCTCTTGGTGTTGCTTGGAAATTGTGAGGAGAAAGAGAGAGAAAATGGGTGGTTGTAAGATGGATGGATGTGAGGTGAGTGATGGGTGAGGTGAGAGATGGGTTGACTTTGGTTATTGCTTAACTTGTGGAGAAAGAAAGCATGGGTTGCTTTTGTACTTGACATGATGTGATTGATTGATTGATGGGATATGTTGTAGAGATTCCCTTGCGATTGCAAACGTGCGGCGTTTCTTTGAAATAAACGCTGGCCCACATCTTCCAGCTTGGGTATCGGATCAGTGCGCGAGTCGTGGCGTTGGAACCGTGGTGACGGTGCAGTCGTAATGGTACAAGTCTCGGCTTAAGCTGACTCAATTCGACAGGATACGACTTAGGGTCGATCGCAAACATTGATTATACGTCGTGGATTGCCAGACTTCGACCGGAAGGATCGCGGAAGTAGACGGAACAGTACGAACTAAGATACGGGTCGTACAGCTCTCCCTACCTAATAAAAATTTCATCCTCGAAATTTACACTACCATCGCAACTCAACATAACTCATAAGGGAATGGGAAATATAACATCATATATAATTAAAACACAGTACAATATACAATCATACATCGAAAAGATAAGGATAGCGCTCTCGAATCTCAACCTCGCGCTCCCAAGACGCTTCATCCACACTATGATGGCCCCACTGCACCTTTACCAAGGGAATGACCTTAGTCCGTAGGACCTGCTCCTTCCAATCGAGGATACGAACTGGCTGCTCGATGTAATAAGCATCCTCACGGACCTCCAACGGCTGCCAATCAATAATAGGAACGATGTTTGACCCACACTTCCTCAACATAGAGATATGGAAAACATTATGGACGCCAAACAACTGAGATGGCAAAGCAAGCCGATAGGCCACGGCGCCAACGCGCCCAGTGATCTCGAAAGGTCCTATAAATCTCGGGGCAAGCTTGCCCTTCGCTCCAAAATAAACCACACCCTTCATGGGTGAGACATGAGATACACATGGTCCCCAACGACAAACTCTAAGGGATGACGCCGACGGTTAGTAAAACTCTTTTACTGGCTCTGAGCTGTGTGCATCCTCTGCTTAATGATGTCGATAGCCTCTGACATCTGCTGCACAAGCTCGGGACCTAGGAGATGTTGCTCTCCCACCTCGGTCCAACAACTCGGAGATCTGCACGGTCTGCCATATAATGCCTCAAAAAGAGTCATATCAATGGTCACCTAATAGCTGTTGTTGTACGCGAACTCAGCCAATCGCAGATACTCGTCCCAACTACCCAAGAAATCAATGGCGCAGGCCCGAAGCATATCCTCAAGGATCTGGACATTGACCCTCTCGGTCTGGCCATTGGTCTGCAGATTATACGCGGTGCTGAGCTGCAAATCAGTGCCCATCGCTCTCTGGAAGCTCCTCTAAAATTGAGACGTGAACCTCGGGTCTCGGTATAAAATGATCGAGACAGGAACACCGTGCAGTCTCACGATCTCATCAACAAACATCTTGGTGAGCCAGTCCGTATGTCAAGTCTCACGAATCGTAAGAAAATGTGCCGACTTCGTCAGACGGTCCACGACAACCCAAATGGCATCATGACCGCGCTGAGTCCTCGGCAAACCCATGACAAAATCGGTAGATATGTGCTCCCACTTTCACATCGGGACGCTCAACGGCTGCAATAGGCCAGGGGGTCTCTAATGATCGGCCTTGACACGCTGGCACATGTCACACTCGGCCACAAAGCTATCTATCTGGCGCTTCATCCCCGACCAATAATACCGATGCCTCATATCGCGATACATCTTCGTCGAGCCAAGGTGGATAGAGAACCGCGATCGATGTGTCTCGGTCATAAGATCTCGGCGTAACTCAGGAATATCCGAGACACATAATCGGCCTCTGAAACGAAATCCACCATCAGAACCAACCTGCCAGTCAGACTGATTCTCAGATGCTGCCTCTGCTCGGTAATCCTGTAACGACTCGTCTGTCTGCTGAGCCTCGATCACCTTTGTTATAAGATAGGGTTGAATCGACAAGCTCGATAACTGGACAATAAAAGACTATAGACCAAACTCGAAGTCGTGCTCTGTTACATCCTCGAGCATCCTCCACTCCCGAATCATTAAGTGCGCTACCAGGCCTCGTGGCTAATGGCAGAGGGCATCCGCCACCACGTTCGCCTTGCCTGGGTGGTACTGGAGATCAAAATCATAGTCCTTTAGGAGCTCCATCCAACACCTCTGCCTCATGTTCAACTCGGACTGAGAGAACAGATACTTCAAGCTCTTGTGGTCGGAGAAGAGCTCTAACCTCACCCCATAAAGATAATGCCTCCACACCTTCAGTGTGAAGACAACTGCTGCCAACTCCAAGTCATGCGTGGGGTAGTTCAGCTCATGGACCTTGAGCTGACGAGACGCATAAGCCACCGGCTTCCCGTGCTACATCAGGACAGCACTCAAACCAACTCATGAAGCATTGGTAAATATAACAAATCCATCACTCTAAAAGGGAAGAATTAGGACAGGAACAGATGTGAGACGGTCCTTCAGCTCCATAAACACATGCTCACAAGTGTCGCTCCATACAAACTCGGCACTCTTCCAAGTCAACCTGGTCAACAGGGCTGCAACACGAGAGAATCCCTCAATAAAACGTCGGTAGTAGCCCGCCAAACCAAGAAAACTGCGGATCTTAGACGTGTTCGTGGGCTGGCCCCACTGACGCACGACATCAATATTCGAGGAGTCTACAGCAACACCCTGCCTCGTCACCACATGACCGAGGAATTTCACCTCCTCCTACCAGAACTCGCACTTCTCCAACTTTCCGTAAAGCTGGTGTGCACGGAGGGTCTGCAGTGTAATCTCTAGATGCCACTCATACTCCTCACGGGTCCTCGAATATATCAGAATGTCGTCCATGAACACCACCACAAACTGGTCGAGATACGGACAGAAGACCTCATTCATCAACTGCATGAACTCTGCGAGCGCATTGGTCAGTCCGAAGGATATGACCTGGAACTCAAAATGACCGTAGCGCGTCCTGAAGGCTGTCTTCGGGATATCCTCATCTCGAACCCGAACCTGATGATAACCGGACTGCAAGTCTATCTTCGAAAAGAACTGTGCCTCCTACAGCTGATCAAACAAGTCATCGATCCTCGGAAGCGGGTACTTGTTGTTGATCGTGACCTTGTTGAGCTCGCGGTAATCTACGCAAAGCCTCAACGAGCCATCTTTCTTCTTCACAAAGAGTACCGGCGCTCCCCACAGCGAACTGCTCAGATAGATAAAGCCTAGCTCACGCAACTCGTCCAACTGCTTCTGCAGTTCCCATAACTCCAACGGTGCCATACGATACGGGGCCTTCGAAATAGGCGCAATACCAGCCACGAGATCAATCTGAAACTCAGTGTGCCGATAAGGTGGTAACCCTGGAATCTCCTGGAACACATCGGAAAAACCACAAACGACTGGTAGCTGGTCGATACTCAAAGCAGCTGGCTCCTCAACGACACACGATAACAGGCAAAAAAGATGCTCTCCTCTGGGCTTGGTAACAAACTAGAACTCTGGCACGTCGGGTATACAGAACGTGACTGTCCTCACGAAGCAGTCCAATATGGCGTGGTACTCAGTGAGCCAATCCATGCCTACGATTACATCAAACTCGGACATCGACAATACAAATAGGTCAGCAGGCAAGAATCCCCAATCAGAATGGGGCAAGACTAGCAAAATCGACCCAACACTGCAGTCTTCCCTAAGAGCGTCGACACCCACAAACCCTCACGGGCAGACTCCATCAGCAAACCGGTCGATCGGCAGAAATCATCAGCCACAAAAGAATGCGATGCACCAGAATCAAACAATATACGTGCAATGCATGTAGAAACAGGGAGAGTACCCTCGACGACCCCTCCTGATGACTGAGGCTCTCACTAGGCGGTATAAAATCTACCCTGGGCTTGCTGGGGAGGTGCAGGTCCCCTCTGAGGTCTCTGTTGAAGCTACTGCCGCTGTGGCGGCCTGATCTACTGCCTCTGCTGCTGTGGGGGAGGCCCCAGAGGTTGGTGCTGCAGTTGCTACTACTACTGTGGTGGCTGTCGTGGAGGCTGATGCGGTGTCCTCAGCTGATGCCGCTGCGGATGGGGACACTCGTGCACACGATGTCTTGTCCTACCGCACCCAAAGCAAGTACCTATAAATGATCCCGAAGGTGGTGCTGGGGGTACTGCTGGTGCTCGGAATGCTGGGCGAGTCGTGCATCGCTGCTGTAAACGATGCTCCTGCTGTTGGGAACTACCAGAGGGCGCCTTCCTCTTCTGATCTCCCCTCTGGTCACGGGCTCTCTGTAAACTGGACCAATCTGAATCATAAATCTGTACCCTCTCCATGATCTGCTCAAATGTTGGAAGCATGTGTCAGATCACACGGCTCCTAAGGGCAGGACGCAAACCGTTCTCAAAACGGCGGGCCTTCCGCCTCTTCTCATCAACAAGATACGTCGCAAATCTCGATAGCGCGACGATACGTGCCTCATACTGGGACACCGTCATGTCCCCCTGGACCAGAGTCTCAAACTCTAGTGCGCGCTGCTGTCGCACATGCTCCGGAAAGAACTTCCGGTTAAACCGGTCCATAAAGTCCTCCCAAGTCCACATAAAATCAGCTGCTACCGATCGGGCTATAGATGCCCATCAATGCTGAGCCTCACCCTGGAGAAGAAACACAGCTAAGGTAACTCGCTGCTGGGTCGTACATCTCATGGTGTCGAATATTTTCTCCACCTCGGAACACCATATCTCAGCAGCAGTAGGGTCTGGCTCACCCCGAAAACTGGGAAGATCGTGCTGTCGGAAGTCCTTGAGAAGGGCGCTCGCACTCTCTTGCTCGGTCTAGTCTGGTGTAACAGTGGGATGCCTACTCTACCCCTAAAGAATGGCGGTTATCGCCTGAAGCATCTGCTGCACTTGGGTGGCACTCACGGGTACAGTCGGATCCGCACCAGTCTTAGGTAAAGGAGTGACATCCTCCGGCTGGAAAGCAGGAATATCTAGTGGTAGAGCGGGTGTCGCAAGTGGTAGAGTGGGAGTAGCAGGTGGTGGAGCGGGAGTCGCAGGTGGTGGAGCGGGATTCACTCAGGTCGCTCTTCTAGCCGTTTCGTCCTATAAGAAGGAACAAGGGCCTATCGGCCTTGAGAATTCTCAAAGGCATAAACATCAAGGGTCTATGTCAAAAAATTGCTAAGTTATTTGGATTCGGAACCTATTCATTCTAGTGCATAGAAAATATGTGATGTGATCTCAGGTATTCCCAAGTTATGCTCTGATACCAACTTCTGCCACGCCCCAAACTCAAAAAACGGGCTCACAAAATTTTCGATCGCTGAATCCAGTGCCGACAGCCTCCGTAATATCCCATTCTCTGCTCCCAGCGCCCATACGCCAGATTCCGATCCTAGGATCCTACAAGGAGGATTTTCAGTATGATTTTTTTTATTATAATGGAGCATAACCACAAGCATAACCAAGTCACAAAACAACATCACCACATATCCACTATATCAAAAACTTTAAGTACAATGCGTAAAGAAAAATACAAGGTGATCAAAAAGCTCTAAAACAATCTGGTACGCGCTCTTACCTCAGCGTTGCTGCTGTCCAACGACACCTGCACGCAATGGTTGTGCATAAGCTTACAAAAGCTTAGAGGGTGGTGTAGGTGTGTGTGCAAGGCAAGTGTCAAGTATACAATATCAGAGCAATGCGGACAAATGCGGTAAGTCCATGAATGTTATCAGTTGTAACAAAGCTATATGATGCAAGGCATGAATGTTATCGGCCATAACAAGGCCATGCGGTGCGAGGCCTATGTAGCCAGATGTCATATGCGAGATGCAAAGCAAGCATGCTAGTACTCATTAAGTACCCATATCAGTACAGTTCGTCTCTGGATATCACCGGGGTCTAATACACCTCACACAGACTGCCTCCTCCTTAGCTGCATAGTCAAGCAAGTGGAAGAGACTACACTATCCGCCTGACCAGTTGTCTGCCAATACCTACCTGGCTCATCGATAGTGGACACATTTGCAAGCTGGTCAAACTCAGCCTAGCTTATAGCCCCCTCACTGGGGTGAATAAGGCCATACTCCCTTCCAACCGACCACGACACAGTGGGAGACACGGCTTACTGGTATTCGGTACTCGGGCGCTCATGTATCATATATAATATAATATTATATATGTGTATATATATATACAATATTATATATAATATAATATTATATATATACACACACACAGGCGCCCACACACACACCCACCATCCCCTAGACAGTGGGGATAAAACACATAAATCACTGAGCGCCCCACCGTTCGCCTGGACAGTGGAAGTAAAACACATATAACACTGTGGGTCCCACGTGGGGCCCACCATAATGTTTATACACCATCCAACCCGTTGATAAGGTCACGTAGGCCAGGATGAAGAGTAAAAACAAATTTCATGTTGACCCAAAACTTCTGGACTACAAAAGGGTCCCAATGGTAGACGTTTAATCAACACTGTTTCCTATGATGTGGGCCACCTGAGCGTCGAATGGGCCGAATTTTTGGAGGGGGCCCATTCCAGGGAGGGGCCCACATAGTGAACGGCTTGTATGACCTACATACATCATAGTGGGGCCCACAGCTGGAGCCGTGGGTCCCTGCCTACATGGCCACCCGCAAGCAACAGGCGCTACCTGCGCCTCTGACAACAGAAGTAGCAGCGGCTGCTGCTATATATATATATATATATATATATATATATATATATATATATATATATATATATATATATATATATATATTTTAAATCGCGTAATTTCACGATTTTTCGCATGTGCGGCCGGCATCAAGTGAATCCACCCCAGCCATTGGTCTTTACTGCTCGATACAGACCAAACGAGCCTAATGTGCTGTATATTCTGGGGTACAGCAACGACAGAGTGCATTTAAACGGTGAAAATCGCTATTTCCTATGCTATGGCCCACCAGGACATCGGATTGGCTCCATTTTTTTAGCTCAACGCCTAAAATGAGCTAGGGAAAGGGATGGACGGCTTGGATTGAATACATATATCAAGGTGGGGTCTACATGAGTGGCCTTTCCCAAAAGCCTTGAAACGAGGCTAATATTTGTGTTTCCAATTGACGTCCAGCGTCCCTAGACGCTGGACGGTTTCGGTATACGTGGTGGGCCCTGCATAGGTGGGCCACCAAATGGCGAGTGGTGTGGGTACAACACATATATAAAGTGGGCCTCACCTGCAGGTGGCTTGGATACATGCTTCATAGTGGGGTCCATCCGGGTGGGCCACATGGCCACATCATCATATATAACAAGAAAAGAAAGAAAAAAAAATGAAAGAGGGAGGGAGAGAGAGAGAGGGACACACGTGTGATGGAGGGACCCCGACACTATGAGCCCTCCTTTTCATGATCTACAACATACATCAAGTGGGTCCCATTACATGTGGGCCCACTAATCAAAATCAACGGTGGAGATCCTTTCTCCATCGACATGCAAGGTCTAGATGACCCTATTTGTACAAGGAAATAAACATCATGATGACTTTCATGGAAAATGGCCCCATCATGGAATGATCATGAGGATCAAAGTGGTCCATCGGCCACATCAAGGGTCCAAAGTGAGATCCATACCATCGATCGGTAGGCCTCAGTTGGCCCATTATCAAAACATGAAAAATCTATCCTAATAAGCACCCACCATTCGATCTTCTCGGTCCGTTGGAACGTCGGTCTCCTTGTACTTCACTTTGTTGGAGAGGGTGAGAAATGGAGGACTAAGATGATGGATTTTTGGGATGGAAAAGGTGGGCCACACAAAGTCATATTTCTCTCATGGAAGGGCTTGGACGTGACCCTCTTCTCTTGCTCTTGGTGTTGCTTGGAAATTGTGAGGAGAAAGAGAGAGAAAATGGATGGTTGTAAGATGGATGGATGTGAGGTGAGTGATGTGAGGTGAGTGATGGGTGAGGTGAGAGATGGGTTAACTTTGGTGATTGCTTATGTAACACCTCGTACTTTCAGTACTCGGGTGTCACCACGTAGATCCTAATTAGCTTACATATATGCATTTGCCCACATATTTTACCTTACACGTCACTATCCAATAACCCTCAATCTATCCATCTTAACCCTTAGATTTTAGACTAGGACAACCCACAACATTAATCGCATACATAGTGTGAAGACAATAATAATAATAATACAAAAATGATATAAATACATATATACACATAACAAAATAAATGAAATAAAATAAAAATATTATTATTATATGAGTAGTAACAAGTCTTGGCCACTTTAACTATGGACGATCGATTTGGGGTGAATCTGACCACCAAAACAATTATAATCATCCATTTAGGGTCAAGATCAGCTTGGCATGGCCCACTTGGGTCTCACCATCGACCTGAAATGGGTCGGGGTCCCTATCAAGGGTTCCCAATGCGAATAGACGGTATGGATTATGATACTGACATGTCAGCGGGCCCCTGTATGTTGCATGTGCACTAAGGATGTTGGTACACGAGCCACACTGGGACCGAGCCTTTTTGCATTTCACTAATATCTTCTCGTCATTTCTCTTTGTTTTAAACTGACATGCTTCAAACCTATAAGTGGACCACCACGGCCACTTTCCGAGCCACCCAAGCCGTTTAAATTCTTCATGGGACCCACACGATCAAAACGGTATAGCCGTTTAACCCCTTGTAAATGGAGGAAGAAGATGGACGGCCACTATCCAATTCATGCCAAAAACAGCCCGACGAGAGCCTGTGGAGAGAAGAGAGAGAGAGGACCGCCCTTCCTCCTTGGGAAGGACAAATCTCAGCCGTCTGTCGTGAGAGCTCATCCCAACTGATGAAGCCTTCTCACCCTAGGCTATAAAGATGGACGCTGTAACCCTTGGATTTACACCAAGAGAGTAGAGAGGAAAGAGAAGGCGTAAACCGATCCTCTGTTTAAATGTAAGTAAGAAAGGTGGCAACTTCCCTGTCAAAAATGTTCTTCCTTGTTCCTTGTTTTTTTTTTTTTTCTCTTTTCTTGTAATTTTAGTTAGTTATAGGTAAAGGCTCGTCTGGACCGGAACCATGCCAAGTAATGGCTGAGGATCGGTCCAAATCGTAGCAACGTTTGAAGGGTTGAAGTCAAGCTAAGTGATGGCCTCGCTTCGGGCTACAAAAATAGTCGGATCAGCATACCGTTTCGGGCCCCATCTGATGTTGGTTGAGCTCTCTGTAAAGCTTCGAGATCAACTCAGAAAAATGAGCCAATAGATGGCTGTTAGGCGTACTAAGGAAGAAGTAAACTGGGTCCCTGTTTCGGTCTGGGATCGGACCCAAGTACAGCTCATGTTTTGGGCCAGGACCCGGCCAAACAATGGTCGTACATCAGGCCACGAGCCGGGTAGAAACGAAGCTCTGTATGAGCTATAAACAGATTGAGATCGGGGTCATAGTCGAGGCTAGAAATCAGTTGGAACAGGCCCTGTCCTCACGTTAAAAGAGCTGGTGGGCCCTGTGCAAAGACCATGGGCCACCTTGCTGCATATCCACACCGCCCACCATCTTACTGTTGAAATTTCGACCAAGAGGGGCGAACTTTGATCATCCGATGATGTGGCCCACCTATGAAATCAAACCTCAAAAATGGTCAAACGGTCCTCTTTTGACCGCTGTAGAGACCACGTGGATGTGCATGGCCAAGAAGGGTCGACGTGGTTTTGCATGATCTTCGTCCCTCTACCTAATGAACGGTTCAGATCCACTGTTTACTCCACAATGGTGGCCTGCAACGAGGAAACGGAACCGCTGTTACGAACAGAGTTGACGCATGTCGACTCTGTGTAGTGTAAAGAGGTAGGTGGGCTGCGCCAGTCACGGGCCCTGTACAAATGCAGGTGGGCGTCACCCAATGTCAGTGGGCCAACCCTAACTGTGAGCCCTGCAATGACCGTGGACCCCACCAAAGGCTGGTGGATTGCTCCAACGTTAGTACACCATGGGCCAGTGAGTGTGGGTCGTCCATCAGAGGCCTTATGCTCAGAAAAGGGCCTTGGGCTGGGCGTCTCTCAGTGACGTCCAGAACTAGGTCAGCTTGTTGTTTTTCTTTCTCCTTCTCCTTCCTTTGTTCTTATTATTATTATTATTATTATTATTATTATTATTATTATTATTATACACACACACGTGTATAGGTGTGTATTACCTGATAGTACACGTACATGGTGGACCCCACATGGGACCCACCTGTGAAGGAAATGGACGGTGGATGTATACACAGGACGTGGAAACGGAGGATGCTTTTGCATGCATAACTGAACGCCCACCTGCCATTCAGTTTACGTATACCACCTGAAAAAAATGATGAGATCTCATCACATCTGATGAGTCTGGAGATATCTAAACGGTCCACATGGAGCAGAACCCCATGAAACCCCCTGGTTCCCATTTTTACATTGAACCGAAACTTCGGTGGGCCCTGCAGGGTGCAAACAGTTTCTTCCCTTGATTTGAAGTTATCTTCACTGTGGGCCACCGGAATCTTAGATCAGGGTGAAAATTTAACCCCTAAGGTTTCTTGGGATTCCACACCTTATGGACTGTTCGGATTTGACACCATGCTCACGTGGGACCCACTAGGTGCTCACATGCATAATGTATGCATGTATATGATGAAAAAAGAAACACATGTATATATTACTTAATGCATATGCATGCACTGTGTATAATGTACTCACATATCTTATGAAATATACACATGTGATATACATATATAATTTGTGGTACATATACACTATGTATATAACGTATACATATATACCATGTAATCTACATATATGTTATGCGAAACGTATACACTACGTATATAATGTATACATATATCTCATGAAATATAGTTGTATATTATGAGATATACATATATATTTTGTGATGCACATATCCATAATGTATATAATGTATACGTGTATACCATACGATGCAGATATATTATACATAATGTGTGCACAGATATACGATGGAATGTATATAGTGTGCAAACTCATCTATATGGCGGTGAGCCACGTATGGTGACCCTACCATTATATAAATGCTTATCTGCACGTCTGTGCAATGGACCCCACCAACTAGGAAACTGTATATTGTGCCCGCTCGTCGAACAAGTATTGTTGGGCCTGGGCTCCTCTCAAATAAGGACCAGACCATCATGGCTTGGGTCATTCGACCAACCATTGGTGTACTAGGACCTTAGAACTTATCCGCTAATGTAAGGGATTTCTCTAGGAATTTGTTCAAGTAATGCAGAGACGCTAGCTTCTCGAGAGGGTTCACACCAAAGGACACCCTACAACGTATCTGGTGATGATTCTTCCCTTTGAGCTTTGCATCTTCTCATTAGCTTAAGTTATAGTTTTTATTTAAGTTCATAACTGATATATCCCTTTATAATCACATGTGTTAGCTGGTGAAAATTGAATTGTGATATTACATGCTTTACGATTATCCTGTATAATGTTCATGCTTGTGAATTCATTTTTGTGGATTGCTTATGGAACTTAAACTGTACATTAGTGGGAAACTCCCACATATGAATGTACACCCATACTTGGGATGTAACTTGACTAGTTGTGATCATAATGGACATTCGACTTGGTGGTTATTGAGTGGTGGTCTAGATGGATCATTGATGTGGGCCTACCATCTAGGGTTGTTGCGCCCAATGGTTTTTAAGGATGGTTTTATCGTATGGTTTTGATACGCGCCCTACATGGCCTATTTGGTATCGCCCTATGAGGCTTTGTTCTGGTATTTTTCCTATATGGGTTCGATGTTTTATGCTGTACAACCATGCGATGGTAAGCCCCATTTGTTGTAATATGATTGGCCACTAGTCGACAGGATTCCATTAAACATCCTAAGATGGTAGCCTCATGAGCCCGGGATGGTAGTCATGGGATACTATGCCCGAGCTGTCGGCCTACACTGGGTCATGTGCTCCCCGTAGTGACCGTGAGCTTATTTAAAATGGCTGAGTGTAATTGGATTAATAATGGACTGGCTAATCATTCATACATCGCACAGACTAGCATTTATTGCTATCGTACATGATGTACGTATCGTTCTGACTGGATGATGTGTCCCGGGTTCGATATTCCGACTGGATGATGTTTCATAGGTTCAATAATTGCATGGGCGGCGGCCCTGTCCGTACGGATGAGCATCCCTGGGGCATGAACGCATTTCATACATCCATGCACATAATAAGACTGCATTTACTATGTTTTGGTTGTCTGGATGTTTTATACTATTTCTTACCTAATGCGGCAGTGTGTAATCTTGAGGGGAGTTCACACTGAGTTGGCCACTCATCCATCAAATATATAACCGTACAGGTAGCACAGGTGGCTTAAGTGACTTTCAGGTTCAAGCTGATGTGGAGCCAAGTACCAGTGCCAGGGTTCCATGGTTGTATCTACCTTAAGGAGCTGCGTGATCTTGCGGCTTATGTTTACATTCTTATGTTATTTTTCATGTACTAAATCATGTGGATTCTTGTATTTGTTATATCGAGACATTGGTTTGTATAAGTCATTATGGGCATCTTCTTGTTTATCCTAAATGTAAATGAAGACTTTCTTTTATGCTTACTTGTCCATTCTACGCTCATCTACTTGATAAAAGAAGAAAAAATATATATTTGACCATCCTTTAAGGTTAACACTCGGGTTTTTGGGAAATGGGTCGTGTACTCGGGTCCTGAAAAGTCAGGGGGTTACAGTTGGTATCAGAGCATAGTTTGGACAAACTTGGCCTTGGAAAATGATCTTATACAAGCTTTAAATGTCTCAAGTTAGGATGTTTGGAATTAGAAATTGGAACTTATGTAAATTTCCCTTATACTTAGAAGAATGATTGAGAATGTAGGAACCCAAACTTAGGTTCCCCTAGAAATTGCTAAGATAGACATTCACATTAATGTGGAATCCCTTATAAGTAAGGGACATTGAGAATATAGAGGCGCAAAATCTTAGGTCCCTTTAGAAATTATTAGAACAACTAATTGAACTTATGAGAAATCCCCTTGTAGTTAGGAGAAATTGAGAGCATAGAAACTTGAGGTTCTACGCTCCTTGTGGAATTGTTCGGATGGTTATAGGACCTAGAAATGAACTTGGGTTCCTTAAGATTTTAAGCTTAGTCATTTGAACTTAGAAACAAAAAACTGCAGGTCCCTTATAAACTACCAAAATGGTTGTTTGGACTTATCAATTAAATATGTGTACCAATTACTCATCATAATGTACACGAGGCTACACAAGAGCGTTTCCTATCTTTGACTTCCAAAGAAAAATTTTCTAGAAATCTAGGATCTGAATTTTCCTAAAACTTCATTAATTAGAAGTAACACTGTCATACATTAAGCATATAAAGTAGACTTAGTCATCGTAGTAAGATCCTTACCCACCGTATTGTACAAACATAGGAACTTCATGAATCTAAGAGAACCGTACTAAGAATCGCAACTTAATTTCCCTAATGCATCTCATTAAATAGAAATGATGACTTTCATAAATTTCAGCACTTAGGATTAATTAGAAGTGAGGCATAAGAATTTAGGTAAGAAAATTTTGACCCTAGGCTAAGCATATTGAAATTAGGTTAGAAATCTTAAATGAACTTGGCAACCTTTAAACATAGGTTCCGTGTAAAAATCCTTATCTTGAAACTTCCAAGTAGTACTTAGATAATCAGAGTGCGCATTGGAAGCGCAATGGGCCACATGGTCTTATTCGTTATGGAGGTAGAAGAGTAATTGATATTTCCCAAGAGTCCAGAATGATCGAAATTATGGGTTGATGGAACCACATTTAAGCGAAGTTATATTGTTTGAATCAAATTCCATATCCTAGCAAACTCTAACGATCTCAATGCCCTGATCAGGCAGAAGATCAAGGTTTACTAGGATTAGGAAATGATACAGTAAGCCCTCTGTTCTGCGTAAACAAAGGACCCATGTATCGGGCTCAAGCCTACTATGACCATCTATTCGTGTTACCCTAAACGCTGAAGAATAGAAATTGGTAATACACTTTGGACAGTTGGGGACTGTCATTAGAAGCAAAAGAGAATAAAAAGAAAGGTAAAATATTATCATTAGTGGTCGCCTAACTCTTAGTGGATACAATAGAACATTTGATGTAGGTAAAAACTTTAAATAAATCCTTAGTGTCGGTAAATGATAGAATGGTTCCAAATATTTAGTTGGAATTGATATGTTAGACTAGATGCTTAGGGATGTGGTACATTTAAATATGGCTTATTAACAAATGCGAGACGTGACTGCACAAGTGAGAAATAGAATGCACTACTAAAAGAGAATTACTGCTTGTAATGTTAACACTTAGGGATACACAGCAAATCTCGGGACGAGATTCTGTTAAGGGGGGTAGATTGTAACACCTCATACTTTCAGTACTCGGGTGTCACCATGTAGATCCAAATTAGCTTACATATATGCATTTACCCACATAATTTACCTTACACGTCACTATCCAACAACCCTCAATCTATCCATGTTAACCCTTAGATTTTAGACTATGACAACCCACGACATGAATTACATATATAGTGTGCAGACAATAATAATAATAATACAAAAATGATATAAATACATATATACACATAACAAAATAAATAAAATAAAATAAAAATATTATTATTATATGGGTAGTGACAAGTCTTGGCCACTTTAACTATGGACGATCGATTTGGGGTGAATACCAAAATGCCCTCATTCATCCCTTTTACCAAAATACCCCAGATCACTCTTTTTTAGCAAAATGCCCTCATTCATCCGTTTTACCAAAATACCCTGGATCACTCATTTTTACCAAAATACCCAGAATACCCTCGAAAACTGATTTTTACCAAAATATCCAGAATACCCCCGGATATTGATTTTTACCAAAATATCCAGAATACCCCCGGATACTATTTTTACCAAAATACCCAGAATACCCTTGGATACTGATTTTTACCAAAATACCCAGAATACCCCCAAATACTAATTTTACTAAAATACCCAAAATATCCCTGGATACTGATTTTTACCAAAATACCCAGAATACCCCGAATACTGATTTTTACCAAAAGACCCAGAATACCCCCAGATACTGATTTTTACCAAAATACCCAGGATACTGATTTTTACCAAAATAAGGAGTGAATGAATCTAGGAAAGATCTGCACCATGGAATTCTCTGACCATTGCAATGGACTATATAATGGATTATTTTTGTGCCTCAACAACTTTTGACAACTATAGCATTGGAGTTCTTTAGATTTCTTAAAGGTTTTACCTATTTGACGTTTGTGGTCCAGTTGAACTCCTTTGTTATTGTATGGTCTCCCATAATTTTTGTTGAAGAATTTTTTGAACCGTTGGGCTAATAGCACTACTTCCTTATCATCATCTTCATCCTCATTTCTTCTTTCTCAATTACACTCATGTTTTTGGCAATTTTGAGTGCATTATTTTTTATTTTTGTAGAAGGTTTGAAATGTAGTTTAAAGGTTTGTAGGGAACCAACCAATTCTTCTACTTTCATTTATTCTATATTCCTACACTCTTTTATAGTAGTCTCCTTGGAGTTAAAACGTTCTGGTAGGGATCTCAGAATTTTTCTGCATATTTTGGGTACCGGAATTCTTTCTCCAAGTCCACTCATGGAGTTGCATATATCATTTAATCTTGTGAAAAACTCCGTGAACGTCTCATCTTCTTCCATCTTTATGTGTTCAACCTGAGATGTTAGAAGTCGAAGCCTTGACATTTTTACTGTATTCGTTCCTTCATGGGTAGTTTCTAATAACTCCCATGCTGCCTTAGAGTTTTCACACATGCTTATTTGATAAAATACTTCCTGTGAAACTCCGCAGCAAATTGCATTCATGGCTTTGGCTTCACACATCCTCATCTCTTTGTCATACCGAGTCCATTTGGCCTTTGGTTTTGGTTTGGTGATTGTTGTGCCATCCTCGAGAACAATTTGTTATATGGGTGTAGTATATCCATTTTCGACAATCTCCCAAACATCATCATCTAAGACAGGAGAAAATATATCATTTTAGCCTCCCATTATGCATAGTTTGTACCATTAAAGATGGGTGGTCGTGAGATGGATGGTCCCTCTCCTTTGCCCATAATTCTTTCTTCTGTCAAGATCTTCCTCTAAGTTGTTAGACCTTTTTTAGAGCAACCCACTCTGATACTAATTGAAATTGTTGTTTACACCACTGATACTGAAGAATGAATATGAGGCAATGTCCTAGAGGGGGGGTGAATAGGACTTTTCAATTATTTCTGCTTATTCAAAAACTTGATTGTCTAACTTAAATAATCATTCAATTTGAAGCAAGTAAGGCAATATAACTTAATGGCTTCCAAGCCAGTTAGAGGATCCAATCACAAAGGCTATAAAAGATACGCATATATAATTGTTAGCCTAGTGATGTGCGCTTGTGTGTATAATGTGTTTCCTATCAATGAATATCATTCATCCAATCCTGTATACAAAATTAAACTTTCAAGCATATATAATCATGATTAAACAGATGCACAAATGATCATTCCAAACACAAGCATTTATATTGGTTCGGTTACATACCTACTCCACTCCTGGTATCCACACTCAATCCCAGAGTGCACCGGGTTTCACTATCAATGGTGTTAAACAGGTTCACCAATACCCTTTACAATCCTACACTAAGGACATAATTTATGCTCTCCGCAAGAGCAAAGGTCTTACACCTAGAACCCACGTTTAAGCCCACCGGCCACACTAGGCACATACTGTTTAGGCCCACCGGCCAAGGTCCCACACAAGGCACCTAAGTTTAGGCCCACCGGCCAAGGTCCCACACAAGACACCTACGTTTAGGCCTACTGGCTAAGGTCTCACACAAGGAACCTAAACGAGTTTGTTGATAGAAAAATCTTAGCCTCAATCCTACATTAGGAAATAGAATTAACTTTTAAATACTTAAAATGACACTCACTTGTCGGATAGAGTTCTCTCTTGTAGCTTCTTCTCGAGTTGCTTGATCTTCGCGCTTTCGTGCTTGAATCAACTCCCCAATGCTCCCCTGATCACGTCGCTTGAATTTACCTGTTGGCTCAGCTTCATGATAAAAAACCTTGCATATGATATACCTATAAAGGTGACTAAGGTTATGGGAGTTGGTTGAATCTTCTATCTAGGATAATGAGTGGATTTCCTAAAGGATTCAACCTATGGACACTCTAGAGTATCAATGAACCAAGGATATTCTTATTGGTTTGGTGTTTGTATTCTAGAGAAGGCACGAGTTCATGTTCTTTATTAAACAAGAGTTTTAAATGCTCATAAGAGTGAAGGATCATAATGAAGAGAACATGAACTCGTATGGATAGAGTCTAAATGAGCTAGGATAAGCTTGAGACACACTAGAGACTCTATGGTGCCTATTTCCACTAATTTTGCAAGTTCCCACAAGCCATTTTTATAGATAAAAGCTTCCAACGAATAGAAAATAATTATAAAATGGCTAGTTTACGGTGCTACCGAAGTGACCTTCGGTTCCACCGAACTTGCTTCGGTAGTACCCAATTATCTATCGGTAGTACCAAATTAAATTCTCAGGTTGCTGATTGAAAACTGCCTCTTTCGATGGCACCGAACTTTGTTCGTCGGTAACAGTCGGTGTCACCGAAAGATCCAGTAGGTGACACTGAATTATCGTTGTAAGCTTGCTGGACTATTTTAATCCCCTTCGGTAACACCAAAGGTATCGGTGGTACCGAAGGTGCTTTTCGGTGGCACCTTTGTCCTACCGATAGTGGACAAATTTTCCTAATTTTCTTGTCTTGTCCGATAAATCTTTCATCAACTTGGGACTTGCTTAAGCCAAGACTATTGGATATAAAATATGGACTTGAGATTGGCTTAGAATAGATGACCTAGGTGGGTTTTCCTATTTGGGTTGGGATCATCTATTTGCAAGGTTTAAGATCGTAGAATGAATCCTTTGTCTTCAATGTGGCTTTGATGCTTCTGATCCAGTTGCGTCGCCAGTCTTCACTTGTCAGGAACTCATCCGACTACAAGACATAACCAGTCACGTAATTGACAAACATGGGTGCAAATAAGTGCACTAACATAGGGTCTCAATACTTGTTTGTCCCTAATATCATAAGCTTTTATGTTGCTTAGGTCTTTTAACAATTTTCTCAAAACTGTAACCCTAGGAGCACCATGAATTGGGCGAAACGTCACAAGGTGCGGACCATAAGTGCTTAGGTTATGTTTTATCAAAACTATTGTTTCAGTTAATGATTTATTATTGCTAATGTAGGACTTACATGATAACTTCGGTGTATTTCAATTTTTATCCAATAAGTTAGAAAATGTAGTATAATGATACCTGTGTTCAAGAAAATGCCTGAATGAGTATATTACTGAACTTGATGATTGAATGGGAATCTGATTATCTTTAATGCTCGTTGACTTAATTAGATTAAGATGTAGGACTACAAGAGTAGTCTGGTTAGTCGACAAATTCCCGGATATGGGTTAACCAAATTAGGTTGGCCACCCTGGACACGTTCGATTGATCCAGGTCAAACACGGATGACCAATAGTGGCTCCATGTCGGTTATGCCGGTGTCCCCCCATATCAACCTAAATTGTCCAAAGAACCAGTAACCCTATATATGTTCACCATGTATGATCACAATTGCTCGAATCTGGGACACCCCCCTTACCGTTTGTGAAGGTCTACTATTAACCATTAGCATCACGATCCTCAAGACTTGTGAGCCGGGCATGGTGGTATAGGAAACCGTATCCATGCTATCGCCTATGCTGGGGTGAGGAGCATCCCCATAGTGACCACAAGCATTACTCTTACAACTTGTCTTTCATATGTATTCAGCTGGGAGTGACGAACCCAGACAGATCATTGATTATAGGCGTAGGACAGTCATCGTCATCCCGCGCCTAGTGATTCAGTTAAGACCGATGACTAAAAGGGAGATGTCTTAGCTTCCCCAAATTGCTGGATGAATAGGCATAAATAATGACTCGACTAACATAACCATTCACCGCATCGCACCGGAATAGAATGTGGCGAAAGAGGAGTTGAAGTCACGTGTTAAGGGAGTGTTGTCATTTACGAACAAGGTGGTCGGAGTCGTGTGTTAAGGGAGTGTTGGATTGTAAGTGCATGCATAATTTCATAAACCCCATTATGCGCATTAATAAGGGTAATTAGGAAGTGACCGTTTGCATTGCTTCATCGTTCCTGTACTGTTAGACTTGATAATATGTGTAACTCATGCTTTATGAAACCACTGAGTTGATCACTCACTCCCACTCTGTGACGGTATTTTAAAACACCAACTAGATGCTGATATAGATGTAGGGACCACCAAGGCCGATGCATTGACTTGGCGGGCATGGACAAGAAGGAGGAGTTCTCTTACTTCCAGCTTTCGGATGAGCCGATGTAGGCTGCGCACTTCTCGACTAGGTGAATCGAGCGATTGGGCTTAGCTAGACGCCACCTTTCCACATTTTTTGTTAATTTTGGAATTGTAAATTGGACCTAACTGGACCCATACTCTTGATAATCATACTACATGAGTTTTCATTTAATTATCTACTTTAATCATTTTTATTCCGGAGTATGATACACTATTTAGTATAATCCTATACATGCTTAACTGCCTAATGTAGAAGTAACCGAGAAACTGGCTTCCGCAAATAATAAGCAATGCCCAAAAATTCTAGAGTTGAGCATTTGCTCGAACTCAAAATTCGAGGCATTACAATATGACTTGAAATAACAAATAGGTAAATCTTCCGAACAGTCAAAAGATCCCCAATGTTAGAATTGTAGAGGGTATGGTCATCTTTCTTCTAAATGTCCCGCCAAAAACAAATCAAAAAGGGAAGGTAATGGTTGCCACATGGGTGACTCTGAGGATTCAAACTTAGACTTAGAAAAATCTTAAAGTGATGGAGAACAAGGCTCATTGAGAATACTTATGGCCTCCACCACCACAATCATCCTTGAAGCAAGGGACATTGGGAATAAAATTGAATACATGGAAGAAAAGTTATCCTCTGAAGAAGAGGAAGATGAAGTTGACAATACCAGTCTGCAAGAAGCATATGACCAACTTTACACCCAAATCTTAAAAGTTCTTAAAAAGCTTGGTTAGGCTAAGACCGAAAATAAGTAGTTGAGCATGAAGTTTGAAGAAGCCAGAGCTGAAAATAAACGGTTGGTTGATGATATTCAAGAACACATCAGAGACAATGCCAATAAGCTTAAGAAAATGCCTCATATGAGAGTGACTTGGCTGATTTAGCAAAGATAAATGAATACCTAGAAACAAAACTTAGCAAGATGAGAACAATCAACCAAGATCTAAAACTATAGTTAGAAAAATCTAAAACTCATGCTAACTTAAGTCATAGGTTTACCCAGTGTGAGGAAAAACTAGAAAGACTTCTAGAAATGGGTAAAATTTAAAGGGATATGAGAGGATTAGGATATTAAAGCAACACAACAAATCATACTCGTGTTTCACCTATGATTAAAAAAGAATCAAGGGCTTCAGGTAACAAAACACAATCATCTCCAGTTTGTCATTCATGTGGTAACATGGGGCATTTAAAATTTGAATGTCTAGCATTTAGACACTCCCAAACCAACCCAGGTATGAGCTACATATGTAAATATATACCAACTAGGAAAACATTATAGACTGTGAGAAGTCCACCTAGAAAGTCAACATAAAAGGAAAAGGAGATGAGAAAGTATCCCAATCCTCCCAAAATGAATAGAAGAATGGAAGGACTGTTCAAACAAGTTGCCTAACTAAATCAGGAAAAAAAAAAAAAGAGGAAAATGATGACTCAAGTGAGTTAGGTCAATGAACAATTGGCTACAAAACTAGATCTCCTAGAAAGATCTCGCCTTTGAGAGGAGCCGAAGAAAGATACTCTCTCTCCTAAAACTAGTACCGGCCTGAAGAAAGTTGTCTCCAAATGGGTCGTCAAAGACAAAGAAAATTTCTTAATAATACATACAACTCTCAATGCAAGCATAATGCTAAATGGTATTTAGATAGTGGGTGTTCAAGACACATGACTGGTGATCGGACCCTTTTCTTCAATTATACCGATTTTCATGGTGGGTTAGTCACTTTTGGAGATGGAAGCACTGCTAGGGTAGTAGGGTGAGGAACAATTGTCAGGCCTGGATTACTCAAAATTAAGAATGTTCTCTGCATGGAGGGATTGAAACACAACCTCTTAAGTATATCACAGATTTGTGACAAGGAACATTTAGTTAAATTTTTTAAAGAAATGTGTGAGATCTCAGACTCCATAGGTAAATTAATTATGAGAGGTCTTAGCACCGACGATAACTGCTATGTTATTGAGGGCAGTGGAGGATCTGTCTCCAGTTGTATTCCACATGACCAAAGATAATGAGTCTGAACTTTAGCACCAAAGACTCAGCCGTGTCTACTACAGAAACCTATCTTACCTGAGCACAAAGAATCTGGTAAGAGGGCTTCCCAAGATTGGGAAAAAGGCTAGAATTGTCCGTGGCAACTATTAAAAAGGAAAATAAATCAAAGTCACTCGCAAAAAGATAACCTATGTGGCTACTTCGAAGTCCCTCGAGCTGTTACATATGGAACTTATCAGTCCTACCAAAGTCCATAGTCAAGGCAGAAAAAGACACTTTCTGGTGTAGTGGATGATTACTCCAGGTTTACCTGAGTCACCTTCTTAAGGAAAAAAATCAGATACTTTTGATTAATTTTAAAAACTTGTGAGGCGACTTCAGAATGAGAAAGGATACATGATAGATAGGATCATGAGTGATCATGGTGGAGAATTTGAGAATGATTGATTACATAAATTTTGTGATGAATTTAAAATTCGGCATGAATTCTCAGCACCCAAAACTCCACAATAAAATGGAGTTGTTGAAAGAAAAAACAAGGTGCTACAATAAATGGCCTCAGTAGTGTTAAATAGTAAAGATTTTTCAAAAACCTTCTAGGCCGAAGTTATTAATACAACCGACTATACTATCATTTAAGAGTAGGGATGGAAAAGACGACATATGAGTTGTGGCATGAAAAGTTGCCCAGTGTCAATTATTTTAAGGTCATCGATAGTAAATGTTACATTCTAAGAGGCCGTGAAAACTTAGGCAAGTTTGACCCCAGAAGAGACAACAGGATCTTCTTAAGATGCTCCTTAAATAGTCAAGCTTATAGGGTGTACAATCTTAGGACCCTGGCAATATAAGAATTGTCAATGTGGTTGTTGATGACCAACCCCATGACAAATCTGGTACTGGGATGGATATGGATGAAGATAAGGGTCCAAACGAAATAGGTAAATCTGATGAAAGACCCGCTTCTCCACAAGTGTCTCAATCCTTGGGTGACCTTTCAATTATTAAGGATCATCCTCTCAATCAAATCATTGGAGATCCTGGTACTGGTGTAAAAACCAGAAGGCAACTTATGACCATAAATAGTCATCTCTGCTTCGCCTCTAAGATTGAATTGAAAAATGTTATAAAAGCTCTATAAGATGAATAATGAATATTAGATATGTAAGAAGAGCTACAACAATTTGAGAGAAATAAGGTGTGGCTGCTAGTTCCTAGGCCACAAAACACAAATATCATTGGGACCAAATGAATATACAAGAACAATTTCGATGAATCTGGCAATGTAGTAAGAAACAAAACTAAAATAGCTGTGTAGGGCTACTCTCGGATTGAAGGAAATGATTTTGATGAAACATTTGCCCCTATAGCGCTACTTAAGTCTATTCGACTCCTTATGTCCATATCTTATGCTTTAAAATTTAAACTATTTCAAATGGATATAAAAAGTGCCTTCTTAAATGGTGTACTTGAAGAAGAAGCATATTTTGAACAACCAAAGTGATTTGTTGATCCTAAATATCCTAATCAAGTGTACAGATTAGGGAAAACACTTTACGGTCTTAAACAAACCCCACGTGCATGATATGAATGGTTAACTCAATTCTTAATTGACCACAAGTTAACTAGGGGGATTGTGGACAAAACACTCTGTAAGTGTTAAAATGATTAAAACACTCTTTACTTGTTAAATTTCGTATGATCAAAATAACTTGTCAAGAAATCTTCAAGATCAAGATCAAGAGAAGATCAAGCTCAAGTCTAGTACATTCTCAACAGAAGATCAAGCTAAAGTCAACTGATATTCAAGTACAAGATCAAGCTCAAAAGTCAAGACAAAGTGAGTGATCAAGTTCAAGACAAAGAAGTACAGATATTTCACATATCTCAAGTAGTATAAAACCCTAGAAAGAAGTAAGGTTTAGGTGCTTTCAAAATTTATTTAAATTGGGTTTTTACACTTGTGTTTGCTTGGAATTCGACCAGCCTAAGGTTTGGTTGGACTAGTCTGAGTTTTCTCGGTCAGTCCAAGTTCAAGTCGAAGCAAAACTATTTTATGGTTGCAAATTCAACTAGTCGAAGACTGATCTTCTACCAGCCCAAGAAAATTTGGCTCAAAGTCCATCAACTAAATCATTTCGGATTTTGGGATCTTCGACCAGTCGAAGACCAAATTCGACTAGTCGAACTGATCCTCGGACTAGTCAAAGTCTGGATAATCTTATCCTACGCAAATCTGAAATCCGTTTAACAGAATTTGGTCTGCTCGGGCTAGTCAAAGACTGCCTCGAGCCAGTAGTATATTTAACTTCTTTACCTATAAATTGAGGTTCTCTCTCAATCTAAAATATCAATTATTATTATCAAAATTCTTCTACAAGAGGGACAAAAGCTCCAGTTATTAGCAAGCTATTGAACGGTATTTATAAATTATTTTTATAGCTTTTATTTAATTCCCTAAATCTCAGATTCTTTCATTCTGATTATAAAGAGAGTGAATATTACCCTTCTTTTGAGATTTAAGAGAATTAACTCAAATAGCCATTGGTTTGAACTTAATTAAAATCAATAGAACCCTGGACCTTTTCTATCAGATTGATCATTAAACAATCAACGGCTACAGCTTCTTCTATAATGAAGATAAGTATACCTTCAATTCTTTATTTGGTTTTTTTAAGATAACAAGAAAATCTCAGTGTAGGTTTTTATTGAGACAGCCTGAAAATCTCAATAATGGGTTTGATTGTAATAGCCCGTTAAAATCACAACTGTATCAGGTTTTAAGGTGACCCTGAGAAAACCTTTTTCATAGTGAAAGTCAAGATTAAGTGGAGACTAATTTTGGGAGTGGAGTAGGTGTGACTGTTTTAAAACAGTTGTTGACACACCGAACCACTATAATTCTCTATGTTAGGTGGTGAATGTTTTTATCTTTTATGTGGTGAATGGTTGTATTTACATTTCAGTTCAAGTGGTGAATGATTGTAATATTTATTTTTATTTACTCTTGCAAAGTTTGGAATTTTGATTTTAAAGAAATTCATGAAATAAAGTTATCTTACCTAAACTTTTAGATAAAGGTTGTCCTACGAATCATTTGAAATCAATGATTCAATACTTAGGCAATTGAGATATCTGATTTATTTATTATTAAGCACTTTATTCGATTACTTGGTATAGTCCTATTCAACACACCCCCCCCCCCCCCCCCCAAGGACTTCTTAAGCTCTCCTTTTCAAGTGGCATCAGACAGGGCTGCTCTAAATTTTTTTATATTAACCTCCTTGAGTTAAGATCCATAGCTTTATTATGTCAAATTTCAACAGTTTATCTATTATCAGGCCACCTCCTTTTGATGGCTCTAATTATTCATATTGGAAAGCCAGAATGAGGATTTTTCTAAAATCCTTAGATGAAAGTGTGTGTGGTAAGGCACTGTGACTAAATGAAAACCTCTTATGACTAAAGTAGTAGCCGAGGATGGAACCAAGTTTATGAGAGAAACTGCATTTTATTTATGGACTGCTAGTCAGAAAAGTGAAAGCAGTGCTAATGTTAAAGCCTTAAATGCAATAATTTGCGCTCTATCGCCTGATGAATTCAAAAGAATTATTTCATGCATACAGCTAAGCAAGCATGGGATATTCTAGATATAACACATGAAGGAACTGCTATTGTCAACAAATCAAAATTGTAAATCCTCACAACCAAATTTAAGGAAATTCGTATGGAAGAAAATGAGTCTTTCATAGAATTCTATACGAAACTAAATGATATAGTAAATTCCATGTAGGGTCTAGGAGATGAAATCCCTGAAAGCAAGGTTTGCGAAAAAATACTATGATCACTTCCTGATACATTCAATTCTAAGGTTACTGCTATACAGGAATTAAGGGATACTGATTTATGAAGGTTGATGAGTTATTTGGTTCTCTTCAAACTTATGAGTTGAATTTTAAGGCTCCTAAAGCGAAGTCCATTACTCTTAAATCTTCTAAATCTGTTTCAAAAGAAAATAATACTAATTCTTATTTTGAAGAAAATGAAGATGATATGGCAATGTTAGCTAAGAAATTTTATAGAATTTTCAAAAACAAGAAAAGAACAGATTTTCAAAAACCATCTGAAAAAAGAAAAGGAAAATCCAATTCTTGAAAATCTAAAACAAATGAGAGTTAATGTTTCAAGTGTCATTAATATGGGCACTTAGCTACTAAATGTCCTAAAAAGGATAGGTCTAAAAGAAAGGGGCATGATAGCTACTTGGGATGAATCATCTTATTCTGAAAGTACTTCTGAGTCTAATGAATCATACCAAGAAAATGCAAATAAGATAAAAGTCTTTATGACAATTGTCAGAGTCACTTCTTCAAATAGTTGTAATATGTCTGACTATGAAAATCTCATAAGTAACCATGAAAATGAAAATGAAGACGATCTTCAAGATGCCTACAATACCCTATACAGAGAGAGTTGTAAAATTGCTGTCAAGTTAAAAATTCAAAAAGAAAAATATGCAAAATTAAAAGAAGAACTTGAAAAGGCAGTTTTTAAAAAATCTCATTTTTTTGATTGTTTTGAAAAAACAAAATTAGATTTAAGTTTTAAATCTTCTGAATTGCAAAAACTCAAAACAGAAAATGAGAAACTAAAACTTGAAGTTTCTTCCCTTTAGAGTTCAAAGGACACTTGGAAATATGCCCTTGGTGACTAAAAGTTTGAAAAATTGTTAACCTCATCGAGGCGATGTGGTGACAAGTCTAGTCTGGGTTATACTAAAAATAATTTTTTGAAAACCAAGGATTTTGCTCCTATATTAGTAAGAGGAGAATCCTCGAACTCTGATACCATTTGTAAGGCCCACCCCCACAGCACATGATATTGTTAGCTTTGCCAAAGGTCACGGCTTTAAAACGCGTCATGTTTGTTAAGAGATGAACCCAACATATAACCACCACAACTCCAGACAACTCTTCCGATGTGGGACAAGTTACACTATAGTCAACTGCAACAGTAGATCGCCCAGCACAGTAGCCTGCCAGCCACACCTGGGGGCCCGCCCACGTGTGCCCGCCCACATGAAGCAATGACTGGGGCGCCACACGAACTCTAAAGGAAAGACTTTGAGAGATCAAATTATAATGATTTCAAAACTCAAAACCCTTTCAAGTCCCTAAAATAAATAATAATGCCATCAACTATAAACATTAAAGGAATAATAAATCACCCTTAGTTGAAAGAAATTATGGACTTGCTTAAAGAGCTTCTGAAATCCAACTCATAAGATATTGGAGTTAATAGAAAAAAGAGAAATCCTAACTCCTAAATACAATGAAAATCAAGAGATACTCATAAACCTAGAACTGTAATGAAATGGGTTCCAAAGGTTAAGTGTATTGTTACCCACACAGCTTTCAAAGCCATTAGCCACTGAAGATGGTACCTAGATAGGGGATGCTCTAGACACATGACAGGTAATAAGGCGATATTTACGAATCTCAAAGAAGTAAATGGCAGCTCAGTCACTTTCGGAGATGGAAGCAAATGCAAAATAATTGGCCGAGGTAATGTATAACTTCTTAACTTACCTCTCTTTGAAGATGTGTTTTATGTTGAAGGATTAAAACATAATATTTTGAGCATATCTTAGATTTGTGAAAATAAGCACAATGTGAAATTTTCTGATCACGGATGTGAGATTATGAATGAGAAAGGTAGTGTAATATTAAATGGTCGCAGGACATCTAGAAATTGCTATGTAATTGATAACTTTTGCTCATCAAACCATTCATGTTACATGGTCCAAACAGACGAGACTGAATTATAGCATAAATTTCTTGGACTTGTGAACTATATGGATTTATATAAATTGAGCAAAAGAGATCACTTACGTGGCTTACCCAAGCTGAAAAAGATAGAAAAAGTTTGTGGCACATGTCAAATCAGCAAACAAATCAGAAGTAGTCACAAGAAAGTGAACTTCTTCGCCACGGCTAAACCTCTTGAACTTCTCCAAATGGATTTAGTTAGACCAACTAGAACGAAGAGTAGATGTGGAAAGAAGTATTTTCTAGTCATAGTTGATGACTACACCGGATATACATGGGTAGCCTTCTTAAGAGAAAAATCAGATACTCTTGATGAAGTCAGAAAAATTTTAAAACGTATCCAGACTGAAAAAGAGATATCTATGATCAAAATTAGAAACGATCATGGCATTGAATTTGATAATAGCAATTTTGAGAAGTACTGTATTGATCATGGTATATCGCATGAATTCTTTGCTCCTAATACACCTAAACAAAATGGAATTGTTGAAAGAAAAAATAGAATTCTATAAGAAAAGGCTAGTGTAATGCTAAATAGCATGAATATACCATAAACTTTATGGGCTAAAGCTGTTAGTATTGCATGCTATATTATAAATCATGTTTATAATAAAAAAGTAAAAACAAAACAGCTTATGAATTATGGTTTAATAAAAAGTCCTCAGTTAAATATTTTTAAACTTTTGGAAGCAAATGTTTTATATTACGCGACTACGAAAATTTAGAAAAATTCAAAGCTAAGAGTGATGAGGGAATATTTTTAGGCTATGCTCTAAATAGCCTGGCATACCAAGTTCTTAACAAAAGAACTGGGGTGATACAAGAATCTATAAATGTTGTGATAGATGATCAACAAATCACACCCAATCCTAATCAAGATGATGATGAAGTCAATGTGATTGACATACCTAACTCTTCATCTAAATTTGTCAATACTGAGATAAGATTAGTCAAAGACCATCCGACTAATCAAATACTTGGTAACCCTCATACTGGTGTTTAGACAAGAAGACAACTAGAAAATATATGTAACTATGTCTGCTTCACTTATCAAATTGAATCGGCCAATGTAAATGAATCACTTGCTGATGAAAGTTGGATAATTGCCATGCAAGAAGAATTAAATCAATTTGTTAGAAATGATGTATGGTACTTAGTTTCGAGACCAACTGATAAACATGTAATTGGAACCATAATGGATTTTTAAGAATAAAATTAATGAAATGGGTAATATTATCATAAAAAAGGCTCGATTGGTTGTACAAGGGTACACTCAAATAGAAGGTATTGATTACAATGAAACCTTTGCACCAGTTGAGCACCTTGAATCCATAAGACTATTTATTTCGATTACATGTCATAAAAAATTCAAAATTTATCAAATAGATGTTAAAAGTGCATTTCTAAACGATGATTTGCATGAGGAAGTATATGTTAAACAACCAAAGGGTGTTGAAGATCCCAAACTTCCAAATCATGTGTACCGTCTTAAAAATGCACTATATGGTTTGAAACAGCTCTGTAAGGCCCGTATCCTAGACCGTACCGTTCCTTAGACTCACGCGGTCCTTCCGGTCGAATTTCAGGAACCCGGGATGCGTAGATAACATTTGCGTGCGACCCTGAGTCGCATCTTATCAACCCGAATCGACTCGACTCAGAACTTGTACCTTAGTGACTGCGTCATCGCCGTTGTTCCAATGCCGCATCTTACATACCGATGCGATACCCCGGCCAGGAGTTGTGGGTCCGCGTTTATTTTGAGGAAAGTGCCGCGCGTTCCAAATTCCAAGAGAATCTCTACAACCCATCACATAAATCAATCAATCACAAGTCAAGTACCAACCCATACCTCTCTCTTCACCAAGTCAAATGAACCCATACCTATCACATTCCTTTCTTACCAAAAAGTTAAGGCAACCCATACCCTCCATGTCACCTCCTCTTACAACACCCTCTCTTCTCTCATTTCTCTCTTCATTCCCAACAACCAAGAGAGAGCAACCGTCCAAACTTCCTAAGGAGAAGCTAGGTGTGGCCCACTTCTTTCCCCCTAATCTTCCATCTTCACCCTTCAATCTTCATCTTCCACCATCAAAGAGAAAGCTTAGGAGCTTAGAATTCCAAGGAACCAAGAAGGAGTGAAATCGATGGGTGTTCATAGCATTAGATCATAATTTTAATGTAAGGCCCACTTGTGATGGGACCCATTTTGATGTATCTGTTGTAACAAAGAGGGGCCCATAGTGGCGGGCCCTCCACTACGTCGTCTCTCTCTCTCTCTCTCTCTCTCTCTCTCTCTCTCTCTCTCTCTCTCTCTCTCTGTGATCGCGGACCGCCTTAATGTAGGCCTGATTGGATGATCCAGACTATCCAGTAGGTGGGAAGACCTTGTTGCCCACCCTACTGGACAGTCAGTCCGGTTGGACCGTTTTGATGGCGGGAAAACACAAATATCAGTTTGTTTTAAACCTGGTGGGTCACACTGATGTAGACCCCACCTTGAGGAATGTATTGTATCCGCTCTGTCCTTCCATGGAGGGTCCAATGGGCCATGAAGGACCGTGAGCTACTAGACTGTCTGCTGTCCAACAGGCGGCCCTAGATGAAGGAAAACAGAAATACCTGCTTGATCCAACTCAGGTGGGCCCACCTTGATGTATGTTTCATCCACGCCATCCCTGCATGGGACGTGGACCCCACCCATAATATATGTGCTGTATCATCCACCGTCTAACAGTAGGTGCTGCTGGAGGGACAAGCACGGATACCAGCTTGTTGTAATGCTTGTGGGCCACACGTGTAAACCCACCAGAGGTATGGTTTCATCCATCCCACCCACCGTCCAGTTGGACTGGACGGTGGGATCCACCTTGGTGTATGTATTCTATCCCCACCATCTAGCCATGGACAGTGGGCCATGATGTATGTTTTGTATGTACACCGTCCAGTAGTGGATGGTGGAGCCTATGATGTATGTGTTTCATATCCATACCATCCACCGTCCATGGGACCCATTGATGGAAGTGTTGTATCCACGCCATCCGCGTGGGACGTGGGGCCCTTGATGTATGCATCTTGCCTGTACCGTTCAACTGGGGATGGGGTCCACCTTGATGTATGATGTATACACACCATCCATCTGGAGAAATCATTTGAAGCCTGGGCCTAAGGACTGGACAAACTTAGCAGCAGGGTATCATCCAACAACCCAGTAGGCCACTAAGATGTATGTGTTTTGCCACCCAGGCCCACTAGATTGGGTGGCTGTATGGGGTCGGCCCAGGTATCAGGCAGACCCACAGGCTGATAGATGTCAGGAGAGCCTGCAGTAATATTTATGTTAAATCCACTCCAGTCATCCATTTTCAAGCCCATCTAGACGGGTCCCACCCCTTGTGGACTGTCTGCAGTGGGGCCCACCATATATATGTATGTATTATCTGGGCTGTCCATTTGCCTGATGCCCAGCAGCCTAGTAAGCCCAGTCACTAGTGGGTTGGACGTCCAGCTGTGGACCCCACCTACAGTGTAAAAGTAGGGCTCACCTGCTCGACGTTTTAGGCCCACCTGCTAGGTGTGCATGGCCCACCTGTTGTGTGGTCCATTGCAATGTATTTGAGGCCCATGTGATGGGGCTCACTTGATGTATATGAGACCCATGTGATGCGATCCACTTGATGTATATGAGGCCCATGTGATGCGGCCCACTTGATGTATATGAGGCCCATGTGATGCAGCCCATTGTGATATGTGAGGCCCATATGATGAGGCCCAATGTGATGTATGTGAGGCCCATTGTGATGTATGAGACCCTTGTGTAATGCCCGCTGAGATTGTATATGAGGCCCAGCAATGCAGCCCACTTGGTGTAATGCGGACCGCGTATGAGGCCCATTGTGATGTGTTTGTGGCCTTGGATGAGAGCCGATGTGATGAATGAGAGGCCCATATGATGAGGCCCGATGTGTTGTATATGAGGCCCATATGATGAGGCCCGATGTGATGTACAAGGCCCATGTGATGCGGCCCACTTGATGTATGAGACCCTTGTGTAAGGCCCATTATTTTGTGTATGAGGCCCTTGTGTGAGGCTATGGGCCCACTATACGTTAGGCTCTATGTGGGTCACTCCTTCGAAGCAACGTGTAACATCCCGAATTTTTGCCAACCTGGAATTAGATGTCCTTGGGCAATGGGTCAATCCTAACACAGGTTTAACTTCCCAAACGCTCAATTAAAGCCTCAAATCCCTTTTTAAACAATTTTCTTCACAAATCCCACCCTTCACTACCTTGTGCTTTCAATTTTTCAAAGCACTTTCGCCCTAGATACTATCTTAAACTAGCTAAGTAGTAAAACTTGGATCACTTTATATACAAACTACAATGGCCTAAGTACCATCTCAACCAGAAAATAATTAGGATTAAATCCTTTAGAAATTTAACAAAGTTAACTAAGTGTAAAACTCGATTAGCCATGAAATCCGTTGGGATCGCTTTAAATACGATCTGCAAGACCCAAAACTTGCAGAATCATTAACGCTAGGTTACCCTAAAATCTAGGATCAATCTCATTACCCGGCTGCTCTTGGGAGCATCTCGAAACTTCGTATTAGGTCTAGACCGCACATCGGAAGTCTGATTAACACGAAGTTAAGGAACTAGGACCGCCTCACTGGGCTTGACAATCATCTCAAAAATCAGGTCCAGCCGATGTCCCACGGCCATTCGTTTCGATCCGGAGCGAGGGAGTGTGAAAACCACTATTCCCATTCCAAAATAAATATCTGGAATAGTGATCTGGCACCATTCGCTTGCGCATCAGCATTAAGCAACCAGACCGTCAGAATCAGACCAAATTACACCCTCGGATCAAGAAAAATTTCAGGAACATTTACATGTACTTGGAATTTCGGATCATGGCCCACTGACCGTTGAACTGAAACTGGTCCGCCACGCATGATCTGGAAATCCCACTAAAATGAAAACTTAATAGAACGTAGATCCATGTGTGATGAGCTTAAGTCTGACGTTTAGCTCAAGGAGGGCCACCAGAACCTCTCTTTTGAGCTGGAAAAGTGACGAATTACCTATATTAGCAGTAACCTTTGAACAGGAGTCTATTTCGGTGAGTTTTGAGGCTATATAAGGACCTAAAACCCTCTCTCATGGCAGCCATACGAATTTGGAATTTGAGAGAGGGAAAAGAGAGAGAAAGTGTGGGAGATGTGGGAGAATCTCCCTGCCGTCCTTTGCCTGCTATCCATGCTCCACCGCATCCTTCTTGACGCTTTTCCGGCATTTCCGGCGTCGTTTCTAGGTAAGAAACCCTAACCCTAATCTGTTTTGGGGTTTAGACTGTTGTACGTTGTGAAATAGCTAACCTATTTCGTTCTATAGGTCGCCTAGTTGCCGTATACGGAAGCTTAGCAAACCTATCAACTCCGTTACGATTCTACGACAAAAGGTGCGGACTTTAGGTGTATAGGTTACGTTTTTCAACGCTTTCAATGTCAGATAATGATAGATTCATGATCTGCATGCAATTGCACATGTACAAAGTGCTTTCCATTTCCTGTTTCGATTAACGTTGTAGAATATGGAATTTCACATACTCTAGGTATACGTAGAAATACCGTATACGTATTTTTTTTGGAGAAATGTTTGACATGTTTATTTAATGTATGATTATACTATATATGGATAAAATACTAGTTTGGCTAAAGGAATCGCCGTAATACATGTTCACTTGTAAATGCTACGTATGTTGAAATTGTGTATTCTAGAAATACCGTATATGTGTAATTTTTGGAAATGCAATTGTCATGATTATTTGATGTATGACTATGCTATACATGGATAAAATACTCACTTGGCAAAAGGTTATCCCTAACACGTATTTTGCTAACATACGTCATGTATGTTGTAATAGTGTATTCTAAGTGTTTGTGAAAATGACTGAATGAGTATAGAATTCTCATTCGTGCTTGCCATGACTAGTTGTCATGGATTCATGATTGATGTATTGGCGATACTCCTTTGACGAAAGGATTTGCCCTAAGTCACGCCACGGCCAATATACACTATATAGGCTAAAATGTGTGGCCCAAGTGTTTGTGTAAATGGCTGAATGAATATGGAACTTGGATTCCTGCTTGCCATGACTATCCGTCGTGGGTGTACGCGTGTTATGATTGGGGCAACTCCCTAGTGAAAGGATTTGGCCTAATGCCTATGTGATCGACATATGTCGTGTATGTTGATGTATGCTTGTTTAAGTGTTTCTTGAAATGTCTGAATGAGTAGTAGTTAGCAACTTGTAAAGTATAAGGGTGTTGAGACATGATTCTCAACCTCTTTTAACTATGTGTATGATCTCCTTTGATAGTTGTGTGATTAGGAATTGAACATGTACAAACTCATGCTTGTGTTGTGATTCATAATATGCTCAACTGCTTTATGATTTTAACTATGTAATGCATATGTTTAAATTTATATTTACGTTGTATGATCCGTCATGGGTGATGGGGGAGCGGAGCAACGAGTGCGTGCAACAGCCCTGGCAGCCCTAAACGGATAATACCAGATCTTGATTGTATGAGTTGAATCTTGATCCATTACTGCTTTATCTATCTGCAATTGATTGTGTTTGGGGCTATGATTATGGCCCAGGCAATCGGTAACGGGATTGAACTCGTGGCTGAGATTCATTTACCACGTGGGATGTGTTCGACGAACTCGAGTCGTGCGTTGCCTGTCGGCAGTGGCTAGGCCACACGAAGTTGTTTATGCACTTCATGTCGTGCAGCTCAACGGGCGATCGTGCTAGTCAAGCTCGTCAAGTAACCCGATCTGCCTTATGCATGTTCACCCTGTTTGGACGCTACTGCTTGAACCTAGGGTACCAAACTTACCAGTGAAACCCCTTTTAACCATGGTACCTCGATCCGCTAAGACGCATGAGCCGGGCATGGTGGTATGGGACACCGTGTCGAGCTGTCGGCCTACGCTGGGGCCATGTGCCTCCCCGTAGTGACCATTGCGCAACCAAACTCGTGAGCCGAATACGGTGGTATGGGACACTGTATTCGAGCTATCGATACTTACGGCGAGAGCCGAGTACGGTGAGACCTGTGCTCGTGCTGACAGGCGACGAGTCCTCCGTAGTATCTTCGAGTATACTCCAAGTGTCTGTGATTGGCGACGAGTCTTTCACAGCAACTAGAGTATGAGTTGAGCCGAGTACGGTGAGACCTGTACTCGAGCTGACGGCTAGTGATTGAGCCGAGTACGGTGAGACCTGTACTCGAGCTGACGGCCAGCAATTGAGCCGCATACGGTGAGATCTGTATCCGCGCTGATGGGTGACGAGCCCTTTGCGATGCCTTCACTATGCTTCTCAAACCATAATATCGTATGAGATTAACTAGGATTGACGACCCTAGAATGGATCATGTTTGGGAATGATACAAGGGAGGTACCTTAGTTTCCCAATATTGCTATTTGAAATGGACTAATAAAAACTTGGTAATCATGAGCATCATCGCACCGCATGTGCTTTGTAGATGTGGCGCACTGAGGGAGTTAAGCATTCGCGAACGTAAGATGATGTCGCTTGAGGGTGGTTTGGCAAGGGCATACAGTATCATGTCATCTCATTCTTGCACTTAATAAGAGTAGTTAAACTTGTTTGATTTGTACTGCTTTATCATTACTGCTTGATTGAATTGATAACATATTAACCTATGCTTTACTGTTCCACTGAGTTGATCACTCACTCCCACGTTACGGGACAGTGTTGTACACACCAACCAGATTTGTTGAGTTTCAGGTGGTGGCGATGCTAGTGAAGCAGAGCCGGACTACTTCTATGATGATAGGAGGAATTCTCCTATCTGTATCTCTCTGGTAGGTCAATGAAGACCTGATATTGTATTGACGGGGCTATGGTATATGGGATAGGAGGCATTACACTTCCTCACATTTGGTACATTTTAGAACTGCACTTGTATTTATTTAACCTGGTAATGTTATCACACTCTGGAGACTCATCATAAGTTATATATTTTATCTATCTACGACAGTCTTCCGCTTGCAAATTTAATTGTCTCTGGAGTATGATATGTTGTTTTGGCTTAATCTCACTCATGTTCAATGCACGAATACAGTCAACATTCAATCATCATTCATTTTGTTGCATAAGTGATGTTCTGGAACTCGGGAGTTGAGTTTATGCTCGACCCCCGATTTTCAGGGCGTTACACAACGTTGGTTAAATGTTCACATTGATGGGCAATTTGTAACCTTCCCTTAGGACTTGTTAATCCCGTTCACATTTTTCTCTAAGTGGGTTGACCCTAATCATTGGGCCCTATTGATATGTGCATGACTCATCTATTCATATTGGGATAACCCATAATGTTGGGCCCCCATCAGTTGCTAGTAAGATTATTTTAATCTTGGAGTCCATCTATGGACCCCACCTTGAATATGGGCTGATTATCGATGCCGATTATGAGTATGTGATAACATAACATCATGATACAAGCCCATATGCATCATCTGTATGCTTGATATGAGACGTGGTTGACCATTACATATACCATTGGGCAGGTTGTTATGGGACTCCCCGAGAGACGGAGTTGCCCCACATGAGCGCAAGGTACGCGCAAGTTTGATGCATGACTAGATGGTATGACTCAGGCATCTCGTATTTTGTGATATGACTACTTACGCCCTAGTGATATCAGGGTCGTAGCCTCCACAGGCATATCATTGGTGGCCAAATGGGACACCGAAAATCCTTTTCTAATTGGGGTGTTATAGATGTCCCTGAGTGAAAGTCCTTAAACCCTCTTGGTACTAGAGGACGCTCCAACATCGATACCGGTGAAAAACATGAGCACCTAAATGCCAAATACTAGTAGGGGCGCTCCCACTGATCGTGGTCGGTTGGAAGGGGGTGTGACCTTACCCGACCGAGGGTAGGGGGCATAGCTAGGCTGAGTTTGACTAGCTCGTAAATGGGTCCTCTATTAACGTGCCGAGTAGATATTGGTTGACTAATGGTCAGGCAGATAATGAGGTCTCGTCCACTTGCATGGTTACGCATCCAGTGGGCGGCGATCTGGTTAGAGTATACTAGACCCCGGTGATGATCCTAGAGATGTACAGTACTGATAGGTGGACTTACTAAGTAGGAGTTGCGTACTTAACATTTGACTCATTCATTCACTATTCACTCAAGCTGGTAGTGCGTAACCAAATCATTATGTGTACCTTTACAATGGCTAGGATTTCGGTTGGGGAGCGCGACCAACCTGAGATCAGGAGTTTACCACATTGAGTCTAGCTATCTAAATTTAGGTATGGGAATGGTTTGGATAGAAGTCCCTTGTGATGAACCCCACAGCTTGCGATACCACGTTCTATCATCCCGACTACACACTCCAACTTCGTCATTCCTTTGCATTGCATATTGCATTGCACCCTCAGTATATTACATATGGGTTACTACGATTCTGCATTGCATGGCCTAGATATGTCATTGGCCTATTATGTTTTTGCATCGCATATCCTTGATAAGGCTGATGGTATTTATGGACTTGCCAGCATGTTTCCGCATTACTCTGATATTGCATACTTAACACTTACCTTGCGCACACACTTACACCACCCTCTAAGCTTTCTATAAGCTTATGCACGATAGATGCATGCAGGTGGTGTTAGGTCACAGCAGCATTGAGCTTAGAGCGTGCAACTATCTTTTGGAGCTTTGATTATCGATATATGTATTTCGCCTTCAGCATTGTAATTAACTGTTTATATTAGTGGATATGTGATGATGATGTTGTCTTTATGATTTGGGTAAACTTGTGGTTATGCTTGTCTACAAAGAAATTCATGTTGAAAATCCTCATTCTAGGATCCCAGGAACGGAATCTGGCGTATGGGCGCTGGAAGCCGAGAATGGGGTACTATAGAGGCTGTTGGCGCTGGATTCAGAGATCGGGAATTTTGTGAGCCCAATTTCTGAGTTTGGGGCGTGACAAGCTCTTAGGGAATAGTACGAAAAACTAACTAAATTTTTACTTAATCATAATTTTATTATGGGCAGTGTTGATAAAACCTTATTCGTCACGAAATATAACGATCATATACTAATAGTTCGGATCTATGTTGACGATGTCATTTATGGATCTGCATACACTAACTTATCTTTTGAGTTTACAGATCTGATGAAATCTAAGTTTGAAATGAGTATGGTTGGCGAACTAAACTATTTCCTTAGATTACAAGTTAAACAACTTGAAAATGGTATATTCATCTCACAAACCAAACATGCCTGGAAACTTGTAAAAAGGTTTAGTTTTGAGAATGGAAAAATTTTCGATACTCCAATGAGTACAACTCTTAAACACTCAAATGATGAATCAGGTAAAAGTGTAGACTCTCGTTTATATCGAAGTATGATTGGTAGTCTTCTATACTTAACTGTGAGTAGACCTGATATTGCTTTTAGTGTTGAAATTGAAATAGCGGTGAAGACCACTTGAGTAGAAGTTGGAATATGCCAATATGTCCTAGAGGGGGGTGAATAGGACTTTTTAAAGATTTATAAGTTATTTAAAAATCCTATCACACTAATCCTATCATGTATGCAATTTTTCAGGATTACTCAAATGTAACTCTACTATCTTCCAAGCCAAGTAGAGGATCCAATCACAAACTAATCAAGATATAGCAATATGCAACTTAGTCTATGTTGGATGTGACTGTGTGTGTGTGTGTGTGTGAGAGATGTGATCAGATATACAAATATGAATGGATTGTCATGAATCACACATAGAGAAAGCAATCACAAACACAGTCATTTTATAGTGGTTCGACGATAACTCTACTCCACTCCCGGCTGCCGCACTCAACCCTTGAGTGTACCAGATTTCACTAAGGAGGTTTCCCAGGGTTCACCTCAAACCTAAGGTTTTAAATCAGGTTCACCTTCAACCTTTACACGGAGGTTTCTACTCGGTTCACCTCTAACCCTGGAGTTTCACTGGTTCACTCCTAACTAGATGTTTATGCTCTCCATAGAGCAAGGGTCCACACAACGCACCTAGAGGTTTCTAATCGGTTCACCTCTAACCCTGGAGTTTCACTGGTTTACTCCTAATCAGATGTTTATGCTCTCCACAGAGCAAGGGTCCACACAACGCACCCACAGTGTATACTCCCGCCGGAGCCCTCCTTGAAGACTTCAAAGGTGAGAACCACTTAAGACACAATCCTAGAAAGGAATGATCGCAAGTATCCTCCTGGACTCAAAATACTTACAGATAAGTTGATGAGTCTCGTTAAGCACAACGCCGAAGATCTCCTCCTCCTTATTGACGAAGAGTTTTCTGCTCCCTTGATCCACAACACAAAAGATATACCAAGACTAGGCTTGAGGTTGGGTCAAGGTAGAGATGGAATCCTACTCTCTAAAGGTTTTTCTATAAGGAAGGTAGAGTAGTTCCACTCTTATGCATTCAAGGCATCCCAGCATAATGATTTGTCATTAAGGTAGTAGCTGGAGGATCCTTGAATGAAGAAGTTCATTCTCCAATCCACTCTATTGAATATCAATGGTGAGGGTGGATTGGAGGATGAACTCCCTCGAGAGAAAGGGCTTAGGGTATAAGATGTAAGTTGAAACACACAAAAGCTCTCTCTTTTCTCTCTTACAGCAACAAAAGACAAGTCCTCTATATATAGGCAAAAAGCTCTAATGGATATAAAACGGTAACATTTATGACAAATTCGATATCATCGAGCAGGTTTGATATCATCGAGCGTATACTCTCGATAGCATCGATGGTCTGCTCGATGACTCGGACTCGATGTCATACGCTTTTAAAACTCTTTGTCAATTGGTCGATGAATCGAAGCTATTGTCGATGTCATCGGATTTCGAACTCTGATTCCATCGATGACAGGTTCGATCCATCGACACTTGAAAAATGAGAGAGACTTGACTTTGAGATATTTCAGGTTTTTATGAATGATCGGGGGAACCGTTGAGGTCATCGGAATTTGAATGTCGATGATATCGAGATCAGAGTCGAGGCATCGATAAATCAAGCTGATTTATCTTTGAACTTGCTGGACAAATTATGGCGTTGTTCAATACAATTGATCTAGTGTCGATATCATCGATATTTGAATATCGATTAAATCGAAGGGCCCCCGATCATAGTTAAAAAATAACCTGAAATAATTGCTGTAAGAAATGCGCACCCACTGTCGATATCATCGATGGACCTCCGATCTTATCGATATTTGAATTCAGATCATATCGGATGGTCATCGATATATCGAAGAATTTTGAGATTTTCATTAAAAAACAGGGACAGAAAATCTGACTGTCGATCTTTTCGTGCCACTCTCGATGGTCTCGAGATTTGAATATCGATGATATCGATATGTGTATCGATACATTGATAATTCGTCCAAATATATTGTGAAGTTGCTGGACATATGTAGTGCTTTTATCGATGATATCGATAGGTGTATCGATATATCAATAAATCCGTCCAGATGAATATTTAGTTGCTGGACATTTTGGTCCTCTTATCGATAATATCGTTAAAGTATCGAGGACATCGATAGTGCAGGTCGATCATATCGATAGAGCTTCAATAAAATCGACAGGGTGAGAAAAACTTAGAGATTTTCCTATTTTGCAAAAAGTTTTCTCACCTTAAAAACCCTAAGATGTCTATCTTGTTTTGACGGTTTTAATCACCTGGCGTTTTGGGACACGGGATGTGAGGCTATGATTTACCTTTTGCGAGCTTCCACACATCCGATTGTGGCAGACACTTGAGACAATCTTCCTATCGAGTTCTGCAGCCAGTCTAACTCACCACACACGTAACTTGACAAACCAGGGCACTAGTAGGTGCACTTTCAATCTCCCCATTTGTCAATTACGTGACAAAATACCCAAAACACCCTAAAACACTTCTAGACACACCCTAAATTGTGTGTACATGCATTTACACAATTTTATAATTTTTCTACCAAATGTACAAAATCTAGAAGTATCTGCTCCCCCTTACTTCAAAACTCCCCCTTTCTTGGTGCAGCTGATCCCCCTAACACCTGCGACACATTAGATATACAATTTTCTGTTCGAGGTGTTTGGAATTGTTCTCCCCTTTTTGTCAGTCATTGGCAAAGGTATAGCAAGTAATATTGACTAAAGAATGAATTACATGGAAGAACCGAACACGTAGAGGCAGATCAATTGATGTATAATAATTAATTCAGTTTAAGGCAGACATCAATTTCAAAACATATGGGTGCATAGTAGATCAGATAAAATAATGATATCGCAGATAGAATAATCTGTAAAGAACAGTACATGCATACCATATCAGAAACTTAATAAACCAGGGGATCTTAAAGCATAATCATGGTAGTAAAGATAAGAATTATACTCAGCCATATGCAAATTTATCCACTCTCCAAAACACATACTGCCACAGACAGCAGTAGATTATCAGGTATCTCCTAATAGAAGAAATATTTTCAGCCCAACCATTGGAAAGAACCACTAGTTATCATCGTGCATTCCCAAGTAACTTCTTCCATATGAACATCATATAGTATATTGAGAATGTATGGAGAGAGCTTGTTGCCAGAAACTTCACATGGATAAACATTTGTGCTTAAGATGCTGTGAAGAGCTTTGTAGGCAGAATTGAGATGCTTAACATGAATAACATTTTTTGTATTTCTGGGAATTGTAGCACCATTTCATAAAAGCTCGAGTAACTTCTCCCCATACTTCAAGACTGTTCATATTTTGTTCTGATATAGATATCGTAGTAGCTTCTACACCAACCAGACGACTTATCAATCTAGGGGTGATGTCCTCAGTTCGATATATCACAGCGACTGAAATGAGAGGAGGATCCTTTTCAACATTGTAGATTAAGCTGAGGAACTGATGCACCTGAAATCCTCTTCCAAAATTCAAGATATTTCTCCACCCAATTTGTTCCAAGACATTGATAATCCCAAAAGATTCAATGCATTTCCTGTGAATGAAGAAGAGGTAGTCGCATGCTGCTTACCTTTCTTATTCTCAATTGAAGTGCTTTGAGGAAGAACTAGATCTTTGTCTTTAGACATCTTGGAAAAAGAAAACCAGATCTGGGAGATGAAAAACCAAGTCTGAGATCAACTGTTGAGGCTCTTTTTCCTGTTCTTCTGATATTTACCAAGTAGAGACCTTCGATCTTATTGAACATGGTTTTTATGCCATCGATAGTTCCGAATTTTCAATTAAGAGTTCTAGAGAGGATCAACCGTCCCGACGCTTCAGCTATCCAGAGGGACGTCGATGATATCGATTCATAGTCGATGTAATCGACATTCAAAATGACCAATCGATGGTTATATCGAAAGTGAGTATTTTTCATTTTTCCACAGATCGACAAACTTTTGTGTATGGTATTAACCATATACATAGCAAAATTTTGTACAAGATTTGTACAAATCAAAATTATAAACATCAAGATGTTTATGTACAAAAGATGAGGAGAGTAACCTCAGATATGACATTAAGAGTTCAACAAAATTTCATCATTTCAGCAAATATCCAGATCTCGATGCATGACCTGGACTTGTTTTTCCATGCTCAATAATTTTGGGCATAGAGATCATTCTTTCCTTTATCTTTGATGACATAGCAGTAATTATTTGTGCGCGAACCCCTCATTACTGTTTTTCCTGATAAGTCTGAGATTTCGCATTCGTCCTTGTTGAATGTAACCACATGCTTATTGTCATAGATTTGAGAAGTGCTTAGAAGGTTGTATGTCAACATTTCTACCAGGAGAGCATTCTCCTTTTGAGCATTTCTAATCCAACAATAGTCCAATACACCATTACTTTAGCGGTGCTTCCCTCTCCATATGTGACCACCCCATCGTCAAGATTTGAATAATTTGCGAGAAGGGATTTATCACCTGTTACATGTCTTGAGCAACCGCTATCTAGGAACCCCTTAGCACTATTGCCTGTTCTTGAAAATGAGTGAGTCACAAGGCAATTTCTTTTATTTTTCGCTACCCATTTTGTGAAGGTTTTTCTTGAAGACACAATTTTTACTTCACTATGGGTTTGTCTGGGCATGTTTGGTAACTAAATCACATTCCCTTGATTGATCAATAGCTCATCCATTCTCTTTGTCATTCTTGATAAAGACTTTCCTCCTGCCATGTACCTTGGTGGACTCTTGACATCTTGCATTGTTTTTTAGTCGAGTCCTTCTAGGTGACTAGCATTCAAATTTATCATGACCAGAGTCTCCTCATGAATGACAAATAAAAGTAGCTTTTATTTTACTTCCTGAAGCAGCTGATTTCTCGAACATTGATGCTGCATTTTTGTATTTGAATTTGTCATATCCTAATTCATTCTTATCTATCCCAAGTCATCCCATCCCTAAGAGTTTTTCTAATTTTTCACTACGCTAGGAAAATTTACTTCCGCAGATTTTCTGTATTTCTCAATTACCAAACATGAGTGTGTGATTTTCATTCTTAAGATGCTCATTTTTATCTTTCAGTAGTTCAATCTGTTTAGTAAATTTCAAAGATTTCGATTTAAGGGACAGATTGATTCTTTCCAGCTTATCATTTTCAGAGTAGTATTGTTGTAGATCATTAATCAAGTGTATATTGATTTCCAATGTTTTGCCTAGATCTAATTGCAGCAATTTTCATGTATTCTAAGTCTTTTGATGCTATGGGTATAGAGTTGATTATAGGCATCCCGCATTTTATCCTTCTCATCTTTTTCTTCTTCTTTCTCATCATTAGATGGAAATGACTCTTTGATTTGCGGTTCATCAATTTTCTCATTGGGAATTCAGTGGACAAATGTTCAAATTTCCTGCAATTTTAGCACTGAGGCTCTTTGGATGTGCTTGCTTTCCACCTGATTGCCTCTGAAAGATTGGCCACGGTTTGAAGGATCTTTTGAACCTTTAAGCCAAGAGAGCCATTTCCTCATCCTCATTATTTCTACTTTCTCATTTGTTGTGTTCTTTGTAGTTTTGAGGACAGTATTTTTGGATTTAGGAGTTTGTTTGAAGTGTAGTTCAAAAGTTTATAGGGAACCTACTAGTTTTTCAATTTCATCCATTTTCCTACACTCTTTAATGGTTGAAACTTTTGAGTTGAAATGTTCTGGTAGGGAGCTTAGTATTTTCCTACAAGTTTTTTTACCAGAACTTTCTTTCTTAATCCACATATGGAATTACAAATGATATTTAGTTTTGTAAACAAAAATTCCATGAAGGTCTCATCATCCTCCATTCTGATGTGTTCAAATTGACATGTTAAGAGTTGTACCTAGGACCTTTTTACTGTGCTTGCTCCCTCATGGGTTGTTTCTGATAGACCCCATGCCTCTTTAGATGTGCCGCACGAATACTTCCTGGGACACAGCACAGTAGATAACAATCATTGCTTTTGCTTCAGACGTTTGTGTTTCTTTCTTGAATGCAGTCCACATTTTGTTGGATTTAGGTTTGGGGATAGTTATGCCATTTTTAAGAACAATTTAATCACTCGGTGGCACATATCCAGTTTCAACTATGTCCAAACATCATGATCCAACTAGTGCATCCTAGACTTCCAATAAACATTATAAAAAACTGGAGGTCTAATTACTGATGAGCCCTCTCCTTTGGCCATATTCCGAACTTTAGTCAAGATCACTCTCTAGGCGGTGAAGCCCTTAAAGAGAGACCTGCTCTGATACTAATTGAAATAGCGGTGAAGACCGCTTGAGTAGAAGTTAGAATATGCCAATATGTCCTAGAGGGGGGTGAATAGGACTTTTTAAAGATTTATGAGTTATTTAAAAATCTTATCACACTAATCCTATCATGTATGCAATTTTTCAGGATTACTCAAATGTAACTCTACTAGCTTCCAAGCCAAGTAGAGGATCCAATCACAAACTAATCAAGATATAGCAATATGCAACTTCGTCTATGTTGGATGTGACTCTGTGTGTGTGAGAGAGATGTGATCAGATATACAAATATAAATGGATTGTCATGAATTACACATAGAGAAAGCAATCACAAACACGGTCATGTTATAGTGGTTCGACGATAAGTCTACTCCACTCCCGGCTGCCGCACTCAACCCTTGAGTGTACCGGATTTCACTAAGGAGGTTTCCTAGGGGTCACCTCAAACCTAAGGTTTTAAATCAGGTTCACCTTCAACCTTTACACGAAGGTTTCTACTCGGTTCACCTCTAACACTGGAGTTTCACTGGTTCACTCCTAACCAAATGTTTATGCTCTCAATAGAGCAAGGGTCCACACAACGCACCCAGAGGTTTCTACTCGGTTCACCTCTAACCCTGGAGTTTCACTGGTTCACTCCTAACCAGATGTTTATGCTCTCCATAAAGTAAGGGTCCACACAACGCACCCACAGCGTACACTCCCACCGGAGGCCTCCTTGAGGACTTCAAAGGGTGAGAACCACTTAAGACCCAATCCTAGAAAGGAATGATCGCAAGTGTCCTCCTGGACTCTAAATACTTACAGATAAGTTGATGAGTCCCGTTAAGCACAACGCCGAAGATCTCCTCCTCCTTGTTGACGAAGAGTCCTTTGCTCCCCTGATCCGTAACACAAAAGATATACCAAGACTAGGCTTGAGGTTGGGTCAAGGTAGAGATGGAATCCTACTCTCTAAAGGTTTTCCCTAAGGAAGGTAGAGTAGTTCCACTCTTATGCATTCAAGGCATACCAGCATAATGATTTGCCATTAAGGTAGTAGCTGGAGGATCCTTGAATGCGGAAGTTCATTCTCCAATCCACTCTATTGAATATCAATGGTGAGGGTGGATTGGAGGATGAACTCCCTCGAGAGAAAGGGCTTAGGGTATAAGATGTAAGTTGAAACACACAAAAGCTCTCTCTTTTCTCTCTTACAGCAACAAAAGACAAGTCCTCTATATATAGGCAAAAATCTCCAATGAATATAAAACGGTCACATTTATGATAGAGTTCGATATCATCGAGCATATACTCTCGATAGCATCGATGGTCTGCTCGATGACTCGGACTCGAAGTCATACGCTTTTGAAACTCTTTGCCAATTGGTCGATGAATCGAAGCTATTGTCGATGTCATCGGATTTCGAACTCCGATTCCATTAATGACAGATTCGATCCATCAACACTTGAAAAATGAGAGAGACTTGACATTGAGATATTTCAGGTTTTCATGAATGATCGGGGGAACTGTCGAGGTCATCGGAATTTGAATGTCGATGATATCGAGATCAGAGTCGAGGCATCGATAAATTCAGCTGATTTATCTTTGAACTTGCTGGACAGATTATGGCTTTGTTCGATGCAATCGATCTGGTGTCGATATCATCGATATTTGAATATCGATTAAATCGAAGGGCCCCCGATCATAGTTAAAAAAACAACCTGAAATAATCGCTGTAAGAAATGCGCACCCACTATCGATATCATTGATGGACCTCCGATCTTATCAATATTTGAATTCAGATCATATTGAACAGTCATCGATATATCGAAGAATTTTGAGATTTTCATTAAAAAACAGGGGCACCGAAAATCTGCTTGTCGATCTTATCGAGCCACTCTCGATGGTCTCGAGATTTGAATATCGATGATATCGATATGTGTATCGATACATCGATAATTCATCCAGATATATTGTGAAGTTGTTGGACATATTTAGTGCTTTTATCGATGATATCGATAGGTGTATCGATATATCGATAAATCCGTCCAGATGAGTATTTAGTTGCTGGACATTTTGGTCCTCTTATCGATAATATCATTAAGGTATCGAGGACATCGACAGTGCGGGTCAATCATATCGATGGTGCTTCGATAAAATCGACAGGGCGAGAAAAACTTAGAAATTTTCCTATTTTGCAAAAAGTTTTCTCACCTTAAAAACCCTAAGATGTTCATCTTATTTTAAGAGTTCTAATCACCTGGTGTTTTGGGACACGGAATGTGAGGCTATGATTTACCTATTGCGAGCTTCCACACATCCGGTTGAGGCAGACACTTGAGATAATCTTCCTATCAAGTTCTGCAGCCAGTCTAACTCATCACACACGTAACTTGACAAACCAGGGCACTAGCAGGTGCACTTTCAAGAATATGTGCTAGATATCAAACTAATCCTAAGGAATCACATTTAATTGTTGTTAAACGAATAATCAGATATGTCGCAAGTTCTACTAACTTAGGACTTTTGTATTCGCAATATACATCTGTACATATTGCCGGATATACTGATGCAAACTAAGCAAGAAATATAGATGATAGAAAATCTATCAGTGGTGGATGTTTCTACGTAGGAAATTGCTTAGTATCTTGCCTCAACAAGAAACAAAATTCAGTATCTCTCTCTACAGCTGAAGCTGAAAACATCACAACAGGAAATGCTTGCATTCAGCTAATTTGAATGAAAAGAATGTTAGTTGATTATAGAATTGTGCAAGATACAATAACGATGTACTGCAATAATTCAAGCACAATTAATATTTCAAAAAATCCAATCCAACATTCTCATACGAAACATATCGATATTCGATACCATTATATTCAAGAATTAGTTGAAGACAAGTCTATCATGCTTGAATACATTCAAACTGAGAAGCAGCTTGCGGACATACTGACCAAACCACTTGATAGAAATCGATTTTACAATTTAAAACATGATATTGGTTTGTGCATTGTTAAATAATTATCTTGTTTCTTTTTATGCATTGTTTATTTATGTTTATTTCTATTAAATGCATAAAATGATAATAGTGATAAAATTTAAAATAAATAAGTAAAAAAAAAAAAAAAAGATTTTGTGATTTTTCGACCGGTCGAAGATCATGCGGTTACACCTAAAAAAGGGAAAAGTTGCTTTTCCTATCTCATTTTTCTTCATCTTCCTTGACTAGTCGGTGCCTCACTCGATTAACCCATCACCCAGTCTTGCTTGTAAGTGTTTTTCTTCCAATTTCCTTCTAGTATTTGGTAAATCTTTGCTAGTAAATCTCATTTAGGTGTTGTATTTTTTATTAGAAACCCTCTTCGAGGTAGTTTTTCTTCAAAATCTGATTTAGCTTCATTCATTTCACTCTCTTTGATTTCATTTTTTTTGCTAATCATAATGGAGTATTGTTTAAAGAAAACAACAACATGCAAAAGCTGTGGTAGCTCATCATCTAGATCGACTCCATTAGGTGTGAGAACCCAATGGGCCACCGAAAAAGATTCGGAACACGTTAGGTATTTCCGCACAAGGGATATAATCATCGAGAGATCAGTTAATCTTGATCACATTTTTTCCCTTAGACTTATTCTCATTCTCACTGAAGTCGGTTGGGAACGCATTTTTTGTTGGGGCGGAACGGCTTACCGTTCCATTACTCAAGGAATGTATGCTTCCATATGTGATGTGTCCTTTAAAGATCTCACATTCACGATTAAATTCATTGAAGGGACATTCACAGTTACTCGCTATATTATTTCGGCATTTTACAATTGCGGATAATGGCATTCCTATTGCCAATTGAACTGACAAAATGACCAATACTGAGAAGAAGCAAACACGTAAACTGTGTCTCTTTAATGTCGAATGGAAGTCGGGTAATGCTCTCCCTTCTAACCAAATGATCCTTAAGTATCGAGTTTTATATAGAATTTTTACCTCCAATGTTTATCCTAGATCAAGGAATAAGTCTGAACTTACTCCCTTTATGGCTCAAGTTCTTCATTCTGCTGTGTCGGGTATACAAGTTTGTCTTCCTTTTTTAATCTGTTACATCCTTATTTAGTTTCACTTGTATCATATGTCACGGCCCAAACTCAGAAACCGGACTCACAAAATTTTCGATCGCCGAATTCGGCACCGATAGCCTCCGTAGGACCCCATTCTCTGCTTCCAACACCAATACACTAGATTCCGATCCTGAGATCATACAAGGAGGATTTTCAGTGTGAATTTTTTTTTATAAAGGAGTATAACCACAAGCATAACCAAATCACAAACAACATCACCACATATCCACTATAATAAAACATTGGTTACAAGGCGGAAAGGGAAATATAAGTTTAACACCCCGTAATTTTCAGTACTTGAGTGTTACCACGTAATTTAATTTAATATAAATACAAAAAATAATACAACCTAAATATATATACTATGAAATGTTATTTATATATTTTATAAATATTTAAAGTTTCGTATTAAAATGATATGTAACTGTAATCCCTGTTATATGCACATACATATAACATCATTAATATAAATTACAACTATAGAATTTGTAATACATTAAAATAAAATATACTGGAAAATTTTAATGACTTATATAAAATTTAAAACCTAGCACATAGATGACCATACAAATAAAATACAAATAATATATATATTAACCTTTGCTTACTAATATTCATATAATTTATATACATTAACAATTTGTGGTAATATAAAATATATATGACAAAATATATAAAGGAAATAAATAATGATAATAATAATAATAAAAATAATAATGATGTTAAAAGTATTATATATATATATATATATATATATATATATATATATATATATATATATATATATATATAAGGTATTTAATATCATAACCGTGTATATTAGACATTTGATCCATAACCCAGCTATTAAATCCTAGTTAAGTGGTCCTATAGACCCTTGTACCATTGATAACAAGTTTAGAGGTAAACTGACCATCGAATCAAGGAAAAGCCCACAAATATGATCTGAATCAAGTCGTGAGGCCCACCTAAACTTTGGATCTGCCCCACCTTTGGTAAAAGACCGTGGCAAGACTCACCAAACGGGATGGATGGTGTGGATTTATCACATACACCATGGTGGACCCCACTCAATGGGCCGCATGTGCATAGCTGGTGCACACCCGCCGTGCACCAGATGCCCCAGGTTGGTCAGATGCCTCTGACCCGTACCCAACCAAAAGAGGCAAAAGACGTCTTCTGTTCCTGCCAACGTCCGTTTCAAATGGACGGACGTTTTTGCTCAATCAATGGCCCACCATCGTGTCCCACATGAGCAATCTGAACCGTCCATCGTGTTCAGGACTTGGGTCTTACTAAAACCCAACACCTTGTCTATGTTGAAGCCCACAAGGATATGCACAGTTCCAACCGAACTGGGCATGCGTACAAACAAAATTGTGTTTCTAGCCCTCTCAAAATCGATTCATCACGATCAAGGTGGGCCGCCTTAATCCAATCCAAACCGTTTAGGTTATAGCCCTCCCAAATCCATCCAGGATGGTGGGACCCTCTTATACGTGTGCACACGTGAATGTACGGAAACTCAGCCTAAAGTCTCATGAGCACTTCATTTCCAAAAATGGAAACGGATTCTTTCCCTTCTCCAGCCATCTGTCGTGATCCATGTGAGGATCCTTCCTCCAATCACAAACCTCTGTTTCGGACGAATCAAAGCCACCCACGCGCTACTCACGTGTTAGGGTTTCAGTTGAAAACTGACGCCAAAGCCTCCTTCCCATTGGTGGTTCTTGGAAGCCAGACGCTAGGATTAAATCTCGACTCGTCATTACCCATCTAAGGGTTGTAAGTGAGCTAGGTTTACTATAAGGTGGGAGAGAAAACGTCTCTCCTCCGTTCTTTTACAAAAACCCAAAAGAAAACGACTACCACTTCCTCCATTTGAACCCACCACCCGGACCACCAAGAAGCTTCGGAAAACCACCTCCCTAAGTTCCCATGGACCTATCCTGACCTTCTAAAAGCAACGTTTTGAAGAAATGAAGCTCCACCTCGAATCTGCCATTAAAGCCTGGCCGTCTTCCTTGTCGAAGAATGGTCAAGTGAACCGCGGGTCCCAGCTCTACTTCGTCCACCATGAAAGCCTTCCGAGTCCATCCTAAACACCAGGGCTCCATCAGGGCCCGACCATCGAAGGGAAGCCACAGTTTGAGCCAAAATAGCGTATGCACCTTGTTGTTTCAAGGTCACACCAAGCTGTCGTGAAGAGATTTGGATCTGCGGGAGCTGCTCTTGCTGGCTATGATTAAAAGGAAGAAAGAGAAGGAAAATAGAGAAAGAAAAAGAAGAAGAAGAGAAAGGAAGAAGGAAGAAAGGAGAGAAAGGTGGTGGTGAGGACGTTGCTGCCATTACCGCACCATAAACCTCACTGGGCCAGGCCAGCCCACCTCAGTCCTATTTGGTTCAGCAGACCCGCTTCAAATTGGGATGACGCTAAGCCCGAACGGGCCCAACTCAGCTGTCCCATTGGGCCTTGACAAATGCAACGCTGGGGCCCATGCTAGCCCAGTTTTTAGGCCACCAGTGGGCAGCAGTGATGGGCCAAAATAGGTCCAGTCCAACTAGTTCTTGGCCCCCATTAAAAGTAAAACGATGGGCCGAACCAAGCCCAGTCCTAGACCACAGTTGGACAACCATAGTTGGGCTGAGTTCAGGCCTAGTTCAGGCCTTGGTGTTGGGAAGTTTTGGGCCCAATCTAGGCCACTTCTTGGGGTAGAAATTGAGTGGGCCTGTCTACTCTAATGCAGGCCCAAACAACCACATTCATGGGACCCTTCAAACCCCACTTGTTGTCAATGTAAGTCGACTTTCTCTCCCAAAGTAATCAGGTGATTTATTATTAAAATTAGTATTGTTATAGTTATTACAATTATAAATCATGTTTAGCTATTAGTAGGTTAAGTATGTTAGTATTAATTATTATAAACAAATTACAACCATTGAATGTTAAATGTAAGACCTGTATCCTAGCCCGTACCGTTTCATAGGCTTCCGCGGTCCTCTAGGTCAAATTCCGGCAACCCGCGATCTTTTATCGGCAGTTACGCAAGACCCCAAGTCGTATCTCGTATTCCAGAGTCGGGTCGAACCAAGACTTGTACCAGTGCGACTGCGCCGTTGCTGCAGTTCCGACGCCGCGTCTCGCGCGCTGAGGCGATACCTTAACCAGAAGATGTGGGCCCGCATTTTATTTGAGAAAACGTCGTGTGTTTGCAATCCCAAGAGAATCTCTAATCAAATCAATCCTATCAATCCCATCAATCACCACATCTCATGTCAAGTACACATCACCTTTCACCCCATCCTCAAGCAACCCCAAAGTCAACTTTCTCTTACACCCAAGTACATCATCACCCATCACCCATCTCTCATCCCATCCATCACCCATTCCTCTCTCTCTTACACCTCTCTCTCTCATCTCTCTCCCTCATTTTCTCCTAAGAAAGAAATCGTCCATGAGAGCTCCATGAGAGAGAGCTTTATGTGACCCACTTCCTATCTCCCATCCCCACCCTCCAAAACCAATCTCGACCGTTGAATTTCAACCGTTGGAGCTTTAGAATGCATTGATGGAAGAAGAAGTCCAAGAAGATTAAAGGTGGGTGTTTTGTTTTTGTTTTTTTTTGTTTTGATTGTGAAATTTTGATGTGATAGGGCCCACTTATGGTGAGACCCATCTTGATGTGTGCCTTGTATCAAAGAGGGACCCATAGTGGCGGGGTCCCTCCCATCTCCACCGTTCTCTCTCTCCTTTGATGCGTGTGGCCCACCATATGATGTGTTGAGTATCTGAACCGTCCAGCAGCTCATGCTGCTGTCGACATCAACAACTATGGGCTGACCTCGAGGCATGTGTCTCTCCAAACCGCCCATTGCTGGAAGGGCCACACTGATATATTTGTTCATCCACACCGTCCAGATGATCTGGATGGTGCTAGACGATTTTGCACAGTGATGTGGGGCCTGGGTGTACGTATTTATACACACACCGTCCATCCAAGGTGGCACTCCACCTGATGTATGTAGCATGTCGTCCCTCCATCTTACAGCAGCAAGATGGCTGCTGTATCGGCGTCACCAAATTTCGTAGCCCTAATCGTGAGGTGTGTGTTGATCTGGTCCGTCCAGATCGTGTGGACTCACCTGGCATATAAGTTTTATCCAGACCGTCCATATCACGGTGGGTCTCATACAGCAGGCAACGGTTGCTGCCCAAGGACGTCAGCAGGGCCTGTGGACCCTGTCTTGAGGTATGCATTAAATCCATACCATGTAACCATTTGTTAGGAGCTGATGGCTCGTGTGGGACCCACCCTGCAGGTGTGTCAGGGGTGGGGCTGTAAGACCCGTATCCTAGTTCGCACTGTTCCGATGAATCCTGCGATTATTTCCGTCGAAGTCCGGCAATCCGTGACTGATAATCGACGTTGCGATCGATCGTAAGTCGTATCCTTTAGATTCGAATCGGTTTAATCCGAGACCTGTATCATTGCGACCGCACCGTCGCTGCGGTTCTAACGCCGCGTCTCGTGCGTCAATCCGACGCTTAGATCATAAGATGTGGACCGTGCATTATAATGACCGTGGACCGCACATTGCGGGACCCACCCATCCCATGTGGCACTAATCCCTAGGTAATTATGAGGGTGATGGATGACATCACCCTAAGCTATAGCCACCCTACACCCCTAGCCTAAGCTATAGCCACCCTACACCCCTAGCCTAAGCTATAGCCACCCTACACCCCTAGCCTAAGCTATAGCTACCCTACACCCCTAGCCCTCTTACAAGCAATTAATGCTAGCCACCCTCTCTCTTACACCACCTACCCACATCCATCACTCACCATCACTCACACCATCACTCACATCTCTCCTTATCTCTCTCTCTCTTTCTCATTTCTCCACAATTCCAAGCAAGGAAAAACCCCACGTTGGAAGCTCTTCCCATGGAGAGAAAAATGTATGTGTGAGGCCCACCTTTCCCTTCCCAAAACCTCTCATCTTAGCCCTTGATTTCCCATCTCCACCGTCAAAGAGGAGCACAAGAAGGTTGGCTTTCCAACGGACCAAGAAGATCGCTAAGTGGGTGTTTTGATAGGGTAGTTTTCATGCTTTCTTAGATGGGCCAAGTGAGGCCTACCGATCAATGGTATGGATCTCACTTGGGACCCTATGATGTGGCCAATGGCCCACTTTGATTACCTTTTTATGTATGATGGAATGCAAGGGAGGGCCCATAGTGTCGGGGTCCCTCCATGCACGTGTGTTCCTCTCTCTCTCTCTCTCTCTCTCTCTCTCTCTCTCTCTCTCTCTCTCTCTCTCTCTCTCCCCTTCATTTCATTATTTTGTGGCCCACATGATGTGTATGAGGAATTTAAACCGTCCATCAAGTGGACCCTATGGCCATCCAAGCCATATGGGACCCACCTGATGGTGATAGGAAAGCACAAATATCAGATTTAATGGGTGGGCCACGTCCACGTAGGGCCAACCCTACTATGTGTTCTACCCAAAACCGTCCAGCGTCTGGGACGCTGGACGTCAGTGAAAAAAAAAAATAATAAAATAAATTGGGGGCCACTTGTGCAGGCCCCGCCTTGAGGTAGGTTCTTAATCCAAGCCGTCCATTCCAGTCTTTAGCTCATTTTAGACGTTGAGCCCAAAAATGAGGCCAATCCAATCATTTTGGGCCGTGGCGTTAAGAATACTAGTGCTTCTTTTGAGACTCGGGAAAAGTGATTGCTGGGGTCCACTAGGAGCTTAGATCCGCCTGAAACTTGTTATGGACCCTTAACCTTGTGGAGCTCACGCAATGGACGGGGGCTGGATCTTGCTGATGCGGGCCCCACAGGTGGGATTGCAAAAAAAAAAAAAAAAAAAAAAAAGAAGAAAAAGCAACAGCTGTTGCTGCTGCTCTGACAGGCGCAGGCAGCGCCTGCGCTGCACGGTCGACGGGCGGACGAGCCAGGCCCCACGGCTCCAGCCGTGGGCCCCACGTGACGCGTTTCGAACATCCAGGCCATCCATGAGGTGGGCCACTCTTTGAAGAGGGTCCCCTCCAAAAATCAGCTGCAAACGGATCTCAGGTAGGCCATACCATCTAAAACCATGTGAAGTCATACCTAAAACATATAAATCACTTGGTGGGGCCTACCCGAAGTTTGGATGTGGCTGAAACTTGGTCTGGACCGTCAGCCAGGTGAGGCACACTTAATGTATGGGCTAGATTTGTGAAACACATCACGGTGGGGCCCTGACCATGTGACCTTATCAACGGGTCGGTTGACAAATAAACATTACGGTCGGCCCAGGTCACGTGTGACCTTATGAACAGGTGGGTGGCCGGGTGGCCCATAAACATCACGGTGGGCTCCCTGACCGTGGCCCAGGTCACGTGTGACCTTATGAACAGGTTGGGTGGCAAGTAAACATTGTAGTGGGCCCTTGGCCCACTTGATCTTGTAAACAGGTTGGGTGCCAAATAAATATTTTGTGGACCCCGGTCCCTTGGCCTTCTGAATAGGTTGGATTGAAAATAAACATTTCAGTGGACCCTATCCATGTGACCTTACTAACAGATTGTATAGGAAAATAAACATTATAGTAGGCTTCACATGAGGCCCACTTGGATTTATATACATGGGCTCATGTTGAGGCCCACTTTGATATATATATAGGCCCATATATGTAGGCCATCTTGCCGTATTTGTAGGCCCATTGTTGGGGCCTACCTTGATATATATAGGCCCACGTTATAGGGCCCATTTGACGTATTTGTGGCCCATTGTTGAGGCCCACTTTGATAAAAATGAGGCCCATGTAATTAGGCCCATTTGATACACATAGAGCTTATGTGATTGGGCTCATTTTAATGCATTCTCAGACCCATGTTACGGGCCCATTGTGATGTATTCTAAGACCCATGGGTTATGGCCCACTGCAATGTACATAAGGCCCATTGATGCGGCCCACTTGATTTATTTAAGGCCCATATGAGGCGACCCATTTGATGTATCTGAGGACTATGGGTCGAGGCCCAATGAGATGTATATAGGTTCATTGTAATGAGTGATTGCTCCATGGTTTGGGTAATGATGTTTGATGACGGGTCATGCCTTGGGAGCAATGTTGGTTTGACGTCCACATTGTAGAATAATGTTGGTTTAATGTCCGCATTATAAATCTCCCTAGGGCCCATTGATAGACCCATACTGGTTACATATAGGCCGTCTAGGCCCATCTTCGGCGTAAGGATAGTTCATTACTTTATAACATGATTAGTATAACTCCATGATTCATACCCATACGCATCATCTGTATGCTTGACGTGAGAGATGTTTGATCATAGCATCAGCCATTGGGCTAAGACATTTACGGGGTTCCTTATGAGACGGAGTGTCTCACATGATCGCGTGGTACGCGTGAGATTGTTGCATGACTGGTAGTGTGACTCATGCACTTGCATTGTGTGATGTAGTTACTGTATGCCCTAGCGACACCAGGGCCATAGCCTCCACAGACACATCGTGGGTGGCTGGATTGGATACCGGAAATGTTTGGTTCTAGCATACGGGCGCCATAGATGTCCCTGGGTGAAAATCCCTAAACCCGATGGTACCAGAGGATGACTCCAATGTCGAGACCGAGTGGATGTACGAGCGCATGAGGGCCGAATACCAGGAGGCCGCGTCTCCCACTGTGTCGTGGTCGGTTGGAAAGGGGTGTGACCTTACCCGCCTGAGTGAGGGGGCAATTTCTAGGTTGAGTTTGACCAGCTTGAGGAATCGGTCCGCTATCGACGAGCCGGGCCCGATATTGGCAGGCGGATAGTGAGGTCTCTTTCACTCTCCCAGTTGTGCGTTCGGATAGGGGCGACAAGCTGGTTTGAGTGTACTAGACCCCGGTGATTATCCAGACTGATAACTGTATTGACATGAGGATTGGCATGCTTGAGCTGCATTATGCATCGCATGGATATGTGTACTTATGGGTACTGGCACGTTTGCTTTGCATCTCGCATATGACATTTGGCTACATAGGCCTCGCATCGCATCATGTTGGTTGGTATGACCGACAGCATTCATGCCTTGCATTACATAGCTTTATTATAAGCTGATAGCATTCATGGACTTACCGCATATTTCCGCATTACTCTGATATTGTACACTTGGCACTCGCCTTACACACACTTTCACCACCCTCTAAGCTTTTTGTAAGCTTATGCACGATAGATGCGTGCAGGTGGCGTTAGGTTGCAGCAGCGTTGAGCTCGGAGCGTGCAGCAGTCTTCTGGAGCTTTTGTTATTTTCAGTATATTGTATTTCCCTTTAATACGCCTTGTACTCAAAAGTTTTTGATCATAGTGGATTTTGTGATGGTGTTCTTGTGGTTATTGTTCGTGGGTTATGCTTGTGGTTATGCTCATTACGAATCAAATGGAATATTATAAATCCTCCTTGTAGCATCCCAGGATCGGAACCTGGCGTATGGGCGCTGGGGCCAGAGAAGAATGGGGTTCTACGGAGGCTGTCGGCGCCGGATTCGGCGATCGGAAATTTTGTGAGCCCGGTCTCCGAGTTTGGGGCGTGACAGAAGTTGGTATCAGAGCATAACTTGGGAATAACCGAGAACAGCATCACATGTTTACTATGAGTTTTAGGCGATTAGGTTCCGAGTGCGAAACCTTCCGAGTTAGTTCCCTAACGTGCGATTCTCAAGATTGATTGGCGTCCTTATTCTTCCTATAGGACATGCCACGCAGGCCAGTGACCCGATCGACTCCCGTCCCACCACCTGAGGATCACGAGGCTCCAGCTCCTTTACCACCCGCGCCTCCCGTTCCACCGCAGAGATCCCTGCTCCCTTTCCTGAGGATGAAGTTCCTCCACCTGATGCCGGTGAGGATCCGACCGTGCCTGTGAGTGCCTCGCAGTTACAGCAGATGTTGCTGGCTGTGACTGCTGCACTTCAGGGGCAGGGCAGGCGCCCAGTTGTTTCGCCAGAGCAGGCAGAGCAGGAGCGTGCGAGTGCTCTTCTACGTGAGTTTAGACGGCTTGATCCTCCACGTTTTCAGGGCGAGCCAGATCCGACTGCCGCAGAGAGATGGCGCTCCGATGTGGAGAAGATCTTCGATACTATGTCATGCACGACCCAGCATCGAGTTCGATTAGCGGTATTCCTTTTCCAGGGTGAGGCAGAGCATTGGTGGACCTCCGTTACCCGTGTTGCAGGACCTGATTACGTCTGGACATGGGATGACTTTATCGATAGATTCGAGGAGCAGTACTTCCCTGACCACATTCGACGTCAGAGGCACTGGAGTTCGAGACTCTGGTGCAGGGGGACATGACCGTGGCGCAATACGCTGCCCGTTTTGTGGCGCTATCGAGGTTTGCGCCATATATGGTTGATGATGAGGGGCGAAAGGCCCGCCGTTTCGAGAACGGCTTACGTTACGGTCTTCGAGGCCGTGTGTTATTGGGCATGAGCTCCCGACTTTTCAGGCGGTAGTGCGGAGGGCTCAGATTTATGAGGCCGAGTGGGCTAGCGGACAGAGCGATCGAGATCAGAGGAGGGGTCAGAAGAGGCAGGCCCCCTCCAGTAGCTCCCAGCAGCCCCGACGACCGCAGAGATACAGGAGCCATCCATCCGCCGGAGCACTAGTAGCACCGACGGCACCCCCTGCGGCACCACCTCAGAGACAGCTTTCTGACACTTGCTATGGTTGCGGTGGGGTAGGACACCGTAGGTGGGAGTGTCCCCGACCTCAGCAGCAGCAGCCGAGAGCACCACAGCAGCCTCCACAGCAGCCGAGAGCACCACAGCAGCCGAGAGCACCGCAGCAGCCTTCGCAGCAGCAGCGACAGCAGATTCCACCACCGAGGCCCCCTCAGCAGCAGCACCAGCCTCCAGGACCTCCCCCGCAGCAGCAGAGGCCTCAGAGGGGACCTGCACCTCGCCAGCAGACCCAGGGCAGATTTTATGCCGTTCAGCAGGACCCTCAGTCATCAGGAGCAGCCGTTGATGATTCATGTGACTTGGCCCCTACACCATCTTGCTAGATTGCTTATGAATGATGCGTCTTAAGAACTAGAGCTTGAGATTCATGGGCGTCATCACCGTCTTTTGATGTTTGATGTATGTTGAATTGTGTTTTGATCATACATGATGTTATGTTCCCTATCCTCTTATGAGTTACGTTTAGTTGCGATGGTAGTGTAAATTTCGAGGACAAAATTTTTATTAGGTGGGGAGAGCTGTAAGACCCGTATCCTAGTTCGCACTGTTCCGATGAATCCTGCGATTATTTCCGTCGAAGTCCGGCAATCCGTGACTGATAATCGACGTTGCGATCGATCGTAAGTCGTATCCTTTAGATTCGAATCGGTTTAATCCGAGACCTGTATCATTGCGACCGCACCGTCGCTGCGGTTCTAACGCCGCGTCTCGTGCGTCAATCCGACGCTTAGATCATAAGATGTGGACCGTGCATTATAATGACCGTGGACCGCACATTGCGGGACCCACCCATCCCATGTGGCACTAATCCCTAGGTAATTATGAGGGTGAACACCCACTACCTAAGCTATAGCCACCCTACACCCCTAGCCTAAGCTATAGCCACCCTACACCCCTAGCCTAAGCTATAGCCACCCTACACCCCTAGCCCTCTTACAAGCAATTAATGCTAGCCACCCTCTCTCTTACACCACCTACCCACATCCATCACTCACCATCACTCACACCATCACTCACATCTCTCCTTATCTCTCTCTCTCTTTCTCATTTCTCCACAATTCCAAGCAAGGAAAAACCCCACGTTGGAAGCTCTTCCCATGGAGAGAAAAATGTATGTGTGAGGCCCACCTTTCCCTTCCCAAAACCTCTCATCTTAGCCCTTGATTTCCCATCTCCACCGTCAAAGAGGAGCACAAGAAGGTTGGCTTTCCAACGGACCAAGAAGATCGCTAGGTGGGTGTTTTGATAGGGTAGTTTTCATGCTTTCTTAGATGGGCCAAGTGAGGCCTACCGATCAATGGTATGGATCTCACTTGGGACCCTATGATGTGGCCAATGGCCCACTTTGATTACCTTTTTATGTATGATGGAATGCAAGGGAGGGCCCATAGTGTCGGGGTCCCTCCATGCACGTGTGTCTCTCTCTCTCTCTCTCTCTCTCTCTCTCCTCTCTCTCTCTCTCCCCTTCATTTCATTTTGTGGCCCACATGATGTGTATGAGGAATTTAAACCGTCCATCAAGTGGACCCTATGGCCATCCAAGCCATATGGGACCCACCTGATGGTGATAGGAAAGCACAAATATCAGATTTAATGGGTGGGCCACGTCCACGTAGGGCCAACCCTACTATGTGTTCTACCCAAAACCGTCCAGCGTCTGGGACGCTGGACGTCAGTGAACAAAAAAAAAAATAATAAATAAATTTGGGGGCCACTTGTGCAGGCCCCGCCTTGAGGTAGGTTCTTAATCCAAGCCGTCCATTCCAGTCTTTAGCTCATTTTAGACGTTGAGCCCAAAAATGAGGCCAATCCAATCATTTTGTGGGCCGTGGCGTTAAGAATACTAGTGCTTCTTTTGAGACTCGGGAAAAGTGATTGCTGGGGTCCACTAGGAGCTTAGATCCGCCTGAAACTTGTTATGGACCCTTAACCTTGTGGAGCTCACGCAATGGACGGGCTGGATCTTGCTGATGCGGGCCCCACAGGTGGGAATGCAAAAAAAAAAAAAAAAAAAAAAAAAAAAAGAAAGAAAAAGCAACAGCTGTTGCTGCTGCTCTGACAGGCGCAGGCAGCGCCTGCGCTGCACGGTCGACGGGCGGACGAGCCAGGCCCCACGGCTCCAGCCGTGGGCCCCACGTGACGCGTTTCGAACATCCAGGCCATCCATGAGGTGGGCCACTCTTTGAAGAGGGTCCCCTCCAAAAATCAGCCGCAAACGGATCTCAGGTAGGCCATACCATCTAAAACCATGTGAAGTCATACCTAAAACATATAAATCACTTGGTGGGGCCTACCCGAAGTTTGGATGTGGCTGAAACTTGGTCTGGACCGTCAGCCAGGTGAGGCACACTTAATGTATGGGCTAGATTTGTGAACCACATCACGGTGGGGCCCTGACCATGTGACCTTATCAACGGGTCGGTTGACAAATAAACATTACGGTCGGCCCAGGTCACGTGTGACCTTATGAACAGGTTGGGTGGCCGGGTGGCCCATAAACATCACGGTGGGCTCCCTGACCGTGGCCCAGGTCACGTGTGACCTTATGAACAGGTTGGGTGGCAAGTAAACATTGTAGTGGGCCCTTGGCCCACTTGATCTTGTAAACAGGTTGGGTGCCAAATAAATATTTTGTGGACCCCTGGTCCCTTGGCCTTCTGAATAGGTTGGATTGAAAATAAACATTTCAGTGGGCCCCTATCCATGTGACCTTACTAACAGATTGTATAGGAAAATAAACATTATAGTAGGCTTCACATGAGGCCCACTTGGATTATATACATGGGCTCATGTTGAGGCCCACTTTGATATATATATAGGCCCATATATGTAGGCCATCTTGCCGTATTTGTAGGCCCATTGTTGGGGCCTACCTTGATATATATAGGCCCACGTTATAGGGCCCATTTGACGTATTTGTGGCCCATTGTTGAGGCCCACTTTGATAAAAATGAGGCCCATGTAATTAGGCCCATTTGATACACATAGAGCTTATGTGATTGGGCTCATTTTAATGCATCTCAGACCCATGTTACGGGCCCATTGTGATGTATTCTAAGACCCATGGGTTATGGCCCACTGCAATGTACATAAGGCCCATTGATGCGGCCCACTTGATTTATTTAAGGCCCATATGAGGCGACCCATTTGATGTATCTGAGGACTATGGGTCGAGGCCCAATGAGATGTATATAGGTTCATTGTAATGAGTGATTGCTCCATGGTTTGGGTAATGATTTTGATGACGGGTCATGCCTTGGGAGCAATGTTGGTTTGACGTCCACATTGTAGAATAATGTTGGTTTAATGTCCGCATTATAAATCTCCCTAGGGCCCATTGATAGACCCATACTGGTTACATATAGGCCGTCTAGGCCCATCTTCGGCGTAAGGATAGTTCATTACTTTATAACATGATTAGTATAACTCCATGATTCATACCCATACGCATCATCTGTATGCTTGACGTGAGAGATTTTGATCATAGCATCAGCCATTGGGCTAAGACATTTACGGGGTTCCTTATGAGACGGAGTGTCTCACATGATCGCGTGGTACGCGTGAGATTGTTGCATGACTGGTAGTGTGACTCATGCACTTGCATTGTGTGATTGTAGTTACTGTATGCCCTAGCGACACCAGGGCCATAGCCTCCACAGACACATCGTGGGTGGCTGGATTGAATACCGGAAATGTTTGGTTCTAGCATACGGGCGCCATAGATGTCCCTGGGTGAAAATCCCTAAACCCGATGGTACCAGAGGATGACTCCAATGTCGAGACCGAGTGGATGTACGAGCGCATGAGGGCCGAATACCAGGAGGCCGCGTCTCCCACTGTGTCGTGGTCGGTTGGAAAGGGGTGTGACCTTACCCGCCTGAGTGAGGGGGCAATTTCTAGGTTGAGTTTGACCAGCTTGAGGAATCGGTCCGCTATCGACGAGCCGGGCCCGATATTGGCAGGCGGATAGTGAGGTCTCTTTCACTCTCCCAGTTGTGCGTTCGGATAGGGGCGACAAGCTGGTTTGAGTGTACTAGACCCCGGTGATTATCCAGACTGATAACTGTATTGACATGAGGATTGGCATGCTTGAGCTGCATTATGCATCGCATGGATATGTGTACTTATGGGTACTGGCACGTTTGCTTTGCATCTCGCATATGACATTTGGCTACATAGGCCTCGCATCGCATGGTCTTGGTATGACCGACAGCATTCATGCCTTGCATTACATAGCTTTATTATAAGCTGATAGCATTCATGGACTTACCGCATATTTCCGCATTACTCTGATATTGTACACTTGGCACTCGCCTTACACACACTTTCACCACCCTCTAAGCTTTTTGTAAGCTTATGCACGATAGATGCGTGCAGGTGGCGTTAGGTTGCAGCAGCGTTGAGCTCGGAGCGTGCAGCAGTCTTCTGGAGCTTTTGTTATTTTCAGTATATTGTATTTCCCTTTAATACGCCTTGTACTCAAAAGTTTTTGATCATAGTGGATTTTGTGATGGTGTTCTTGTGTGTTATTGTTCGTGGGTTATGCTTGTGGTTATGCTCATTACGAATCAAATGGAATATTATAAATCCTCCTTGTAGCATCCCGGGATCGGAACCTGGCGTATGGGCGCTGGGAGCCAAGAATGGGGTTCTACGGAGGCTGTCGGCGCCGGATTCGGCGATCGGGAATTTTGTGAGCTCGGTCTCCGAGTTTGGGGCGTGACAGGGGCCCACCGTAACGTTTATATCAACCGTCCATCCAGCATCCAGATTCTCTGGACGCTGGGAGAGTTGATGATATAGTATAATATTATAGTATATATTATATTATATAACAGGTGTTATGATATAATATATATATATTATTATATATATTATATATTTAGGGAGAGGAATGGAGTGGGTGGCCCACCACGTGGAACCCCCAGAGGTATGTGTTTTATCATTTTCGACGGTGGATATCCCATCTAAGGTATGGATTTTATCCATCACCGTCCATCCTTTTTGGTGGGGTGGGGCCACGATGATGTAGTTTGTATCCACACCGTCCATTTGAGGACGGTGCTAAGTGGTGCCACGCGTGATGTATGGGTCTTATCACACCGTCAACCCACCTCTGATGCATCTGATACATTCAGACCATCCATCTTAGTCTGATCACGAGGTTATTATTATATCCATCTGTCCAGTTCAGTGGGCCATGATCGTGATGGGTGTTTTGATCCACGCCATCTACTCCAAAATGAAGCAGATCCAACCTCCAATGTTCAACCGTGGACCACACCCTGCTGCGGTGCTTCATCTGCACCATCCAGGTGCCCTGGACGGTGGTACCCACATGGATGTATATGTTCTTATCCTCACCGTCCATGGTAGTGACGGTGGGTCTCCACCGTGATGGATCTGACCATCTAGGCTGTTTGGCCATGTACCCCCACTTGATGAGTGCACTGTCCACACACGTGGGTCTCTCATGGTGCATGTGAGATATCCACACCTTCCAATCTCTAGACGTGTGGACCTCACCATTGACGCATGTATTGTATATCTATGACGATCATTTGTGCGTCCTACCATGTTGTGCGTGTTGCATGCACACGTTTCATCCACTTTTCTAGGCCTATGTGATGTGGCCCATTGTGTTGTATTTGAGGTCCTTGTATGAGGCCCATTGTGATGTATTGAGGCCCACGGGATAGGGCCCATTATGATGGAATTGAGGCCCAGATGGAGAGGCTCATTGTGATGTATATTGGGCCCATGAGTGAGGCCCGATGTAATGTATACAAGGCCCATATGATGGGGCCCACCAGCTTGAATCTGAGGCCCATGGGCAAGGCCCATTGTGATGTATTCGTAGCCTATGGGTAAGGCCCGTTGTGATATGTATGAGGCCCATTGGTGCGGCCCGTGGACGGGGTCCACTTGATGTATATGAGGCCCACTGGTGCGGCCCATGTGATATGGCCGAATCGATATAGATAAGGCCCATTGGTGTGGCCCGTGGGTGTGATCCACTTGATGTATTTGATGGCCTATGGGTTGAGGCTCAATGAGATGTACATAAGGGCCATGAGTGAGGCCCAATGAGACGTATGTGGGGCCTTCGTATGGGGCCGAATGTGATGTATATAAGGTCCATTGCGATGTGCGATTACTTCATGATGTATGTAATGATGATTATGTGGACCACTCAATGGGAATAATGTTGGTTAAATGTCCACATTAATGGGCAATGATGGTTGAATGTCCACATTATGACCTTCAATTAGGTCATGTTAGGCCCATTCTCACCGATTCCGATTGTCGTCACCGATTATCGACTCCAATTGACATGACCGATTTGCCGGTTCTGATTATCGATTGATTCCAATTGTCGTGACCGATTTGTCGATTCTGATTATCGATCGATTCCGATTGTCGTGACCAATTACCGACTCTGATTAACGTGACCGATTGCCGATTCTGATTATCGATCGATTTTGATTGTCATGACCGATTACCGACTCCGATTGACGTGACCAATTCGTCGATTCTGATTATCGATCGATTTCAATTGTCCTGACCGATTACTGACTTCGATTGTCGTGACCAATTTACCGATTCTAATTATCGATCGATATCGATTGTCATGACCGATTATCGACTCCGATTGACGTGACCGATCTGCCGAGTCTGATTATCGATCAATTTCGATTGTCGTGACCGATTACCGACTCCGATTGACATGACCGATTTGCCGATTCTGATTATCGATCGATTCTGATTGTCGTGACCGATTACTAACTCTAATTGACGTGACTGATTTTCTGATTCTGATTATCGATCGATTCCGATTGTCGTGACCGATTACCGACTCTGATTAACGTGACCGATTTTTTGATTCAGATTATCGATCGATTCCGATTGTCGTGACCGATTACTGACTCCGATTGAGGTGACCAATTTGCCGATTCTGATTATCGATCGATCCCGATTGTCGTGTCTGATTGCCGATTTTGATTGACGTGACCGATTTACCGATTCTGATTATCGAGGTCGATTCTGATTTGTCGAGGCCGATTGTATAGGCCGATTCCGATTGTCGAAACCAAGTATCGAGGCTGATTCCGATTGTCGAGGCTGCATGTCGAGGCCGATTCCAAGTGTCAATTCGATTGTGAGGTCAACGCCGATTGTCGAGACCTATATGATGTATAAGCGACCCGTAGTTAGGGCCCACTGTGATGTATTCATGGCCTATGGGCAAGGCCCATTGTGATATGTATTAGGCCCATGATGCATGGCCCGTTTAATGTATTTGAGACCCATGTGTAGGTCCACATGTCATGTATTTAAAGCCCATGAATAGGGCCCACCCGTTGTGTATATATGGCCCTTAAGCGAGGCCCATTGTATTGTATATTAGGTCTTTGTATGAGGCCGTGGGCCCATTATATGTTTGGCTTTGTGTGAGCCATTCCTTGGGAGCAATGTTGGTTAAATGTCCACATTGTCGAGGCCGATTGTTGACATCGGTTATTGATACCGATTATGAGTATGTGACTGCATAGCATCATGATACATGCCCATACGCATCATCTGCATGTTTGTTATGAGATGTGGTTGATCATTGCATATGTCATTAGGCAGATTGTTATGAGACATCCTGATAGGCAGAGGTTATCTCACATGAACGCACGGTATGCGCATGATTTGTGCATGACTGGATTGTATGGCTCATGCATCTTGCATTGTGTGCCCTAACAACATCAGGGTCGTAGCCTCCATAGGCATATCGTGGATGGCCAGACGAGACACCGAAAATCTGTTCTACATGAGGTGCTATAAATATCCCTAGGTGAAAGTCCCTAAACCCTCTTAGTTCCAGAGGTTACTCCAACGTCTAGACCGAGTGGATGCATGAGCGCATGAAGGTCATAAACCGTTAGGACGCGTCTCCCACTGTGTCATGGTCAGTTGGAAGGGGGTACGGCCTTACCTACCCGAGAGGAGGAGGCAATGCTAGGCTGAGTCTAATCAGCTCGAGGAATGGGTCCGCTATCGACAAGCCGGGCCCGATATTGGCAGGCGGATAGTGAGGTCTCTTTCACTCACCTTGTTGTGCGCGATGGGGCGGCAATCTAGTTTGGAGTGTAATATACCTCGGTGATGATCCCAAAGAGGAACTGTACTGATATGTGGACTTATCGGGCAGGAATTGCATACTCATTCATTCATTCATTCACTATCCACTCGGGCTGGTGGTGCACAACTAACTATTGTGTACCTTCGCATGGTCAAGATTTCGGTTGGGCGCGCGACTAACCTGAGATCAGGAGTCTACTACAGTGAGTCTGGCTATCCAAATTTAGGTATGGGACTGGTTTGGATAGAAGTCCCTTGTGATGGACCCCATAGCCTGTGATACTACGTACCATCATCCCGACTTCACTCCAGCTTCGTCATTTCTTTCGCACCGCATATTACATTGCATCCGCAGTACTTGACATTGATACAGCCGTTAGCTTTCATGCCTTGCATCGCATAGCCTTGGTACGGCTGATGGCACTCATAGACTTATCAGTAGATTTTCGCTTATTTCGATATTGCATGATTTATGGCATTGTATCCTCGGCATCTAATATTTGGCTCTCTTTGACTCCTCATTTGCATAGCTGATTTACATTGCGTACCCTGATATTATATGACTCATGAACTTGTCAGTACTTCCGTTTACTCTGATTACTTTGATATTGCTTACTCGGCACTTATCTTGCGCACACACTTTCACCACCTACTAAGTTTTCTATAAGCTTATGCACGATAGATGCGTGCAGGTGGCGTTAGGTTGCAGCAGCATTGAGCTTGGAGCGTGCAACAGACTTATGGAGCTTTGATTTTTAACATATGTATTTTCCTTTCAGCACTGTATTGAACTGTTTATAATAGTGGATATGTGATGATGATGTTGCTTTTATGATTTGGGTATACTTGTGGTTATGCTTATTATGAGATAAATGTACAAAAAAAAAAATCCTCCTTATAGGATCCCAGGATCGGAATCTGGCGTATAGGTGCTGGGAGCCGAGAATGGGGTGCTACGGAGACTGTCGGCATCAGATTCGGCGAACGAAAATTTTGTGAGCCCGGTTTCCGAATTTGGGGCGTGACATTAAATGTTAGTATTTACTTATCATTTCTAGACATTATCATTGATAATAGATCGCACCATTTATTACCATCATAATAGTCATTATTATCATGATGGTTAATACTGATTTCATCGTAATGTTAATGACAGTTTTGTGATTGGCATTGCGATCAATCATACATCAATTGGCATTTAAATCCTAAATATCTAAGCTTAGAATTAAACTCTAGGGTAAAGCTCTAAACATACGTAACCCAAACCTTAAGTTGGGTGGTAAGTAAAAGTCCCCTAAATAGCCTAATTAAGATCATAACGTTAAACGTAGTCGTAAATAGTCTGTAAACCAGGATCTAACCATGCAGTTCGCAATTCATGGTAGGACTTGATTCTTAAGGTGTGCGCGCTCCCTAGCAACGCTAGCTAGCGAACCGGGTTATAAGGTGATGATTCTTCCCCTTGAACTTTCCATCTTCTCATTAGCTTAAGTTATAGTTTTTATTTAAATTCATAATTGATATCTCCCTTTATAATCACATGTGTTAGCTGGTGGAAATTGAATTGTTGTATTACATGCTTTATGATTATCCTGTATAATTATTCATTCTCGTGGATTTCTTTTTATGGATTGCTTATGAAACTTAAACTGGTACATTAGTGGGAAATTCCCACATATGAATGTACACCCATACTTAGGGATGTAACTTGACTAGTTATGATCGTAATGGACCTTCGACTTGGTGGTTATTGAGTGGTGGTCTAGATGGATCATTGATGTGGGCCTACCATCCAGGGTTGTTGTGCCCAATGGTTTTTAAGGATGGTCTTTATCGTATGGTTTTGATATCGGCCCTATGTGGCATATTTTGATACTCGCCCTATGTGGTTTTGGTTTGGTACTTGCCCTAGATGGGTTCGATGTTTTATATAGTACAACCATGTGATGATAAGCCCCGTATACTGTAATATGATTGGCCACTAGTCGATGAGTGGTAGCCTCATGGGCTAGGGATGGTAGTCATGTGAAACTATGCCCGAGCTGTCGACCTACATTGGGCCATGTGCTCCCCGTAGTGACCAATGAGTTACTTAATTTGGCTGCTTATAAATGGACTAATAACGACTTGGCTAATCATGCATACATAGCACAGACCAGCATCTATTAATATCATACGTGATGTACGTATCGTTCTGACTGGATGATGTGTCCCAGGTTCGATGATTGCATGGGTGACTCGACTGGATGATGTGTCCCAGGTTCGATGATTGCATGGGTGATCCGACTGGATGATGTGTCTCAGGTTCGATGATTGCATGGGTGACGAGCCCACTGTTCGTAGGGATGAGCAACCCCGGGGCAATGATTGCATTCCATACATTCATGCACCCAATAAGACTGTATTTACTCTGTTTTGGTTGTCTGGATGTTTTATACTATTTCTTACCTAATGCGGCGGTGTGTAATCTTGAGGAGAGTTCACATTAAGTTGGTCATTCATCCATCAAATAAATATTACCGTATAGGTAGCACAGGTGGCTTAAGTGATTTTCAGGTTCGGGCTTATGAGAAGCCGGGTTCAAGTGCCAGAGTTGCATGACTGTATCTACCTTGAGAAGCTGAGGGGTCTTGCGGCTCAAATTTACATGCATTCTACTATTTCTCATGTATTGTATCATGTAATTCTTGTATTTGTTATTTTTGGAGACATTAGTTTGTATACATCATTATGGGCAACCACTTGTATATTCTAAATGAAATTTGAAATTTTCCTTTATGCTTACTTATCCATTCTACGCTCATCTGCTTACTTTGATGAAAGATAAAAGAAAAATATATACTCGACTTTGACCATCCTTTAAGGTTAACATTCGGATTTTTGGAAAAACGAGTTGTGTACTCGGGTCCTAAAAAGTCGGGGCGTTACAATAAGAATAATGAAAACTCCAAAAGAATCTGCCGCACGCTCCTGTGAGAGCACAACTACGTCCTCACGTCACCTGCACGCAACGATCACGCATAAGCTTATAGAAAGCTTAGAAGGTGGTGTATGTGTGTGTGCAATATATGTGTCAAGTACGCATTATCAAAGAAATGCGAAAAATGCTGGCATGTTCATGAATACTATCAGTCATACTAAGGTTATATGATGCAAGGCCTACGTGGCCAAATGTCATATGCAAGATGCATCTCAAGCATGCCAGTCCTCATCTAGAATATCACCGGGGTCTAGTGCGCTCCACATGGACTGCCACTCCCCCAGGCACGCAGCCAAGTGAGCGTAAGAGACCTCACTACCGACCTAGCTAGTAGTTAGCCAATATTTACCCGGCTCGTCAGTAGCAGACCCATTTCTGAGTTAGTCAAACTCAGCCTAGCTTTGCCCCCTACGCCTCGGACGGATAAGGCCACAGCCCCTTCTAACCGACCATGACACAGTGGGAGACGCAGCCTACTGGTAATAGGCACTCGGGTGCTCATGTATCCACTTGGTGTAGACGTTGGAGCAGCCTCTGAAACCATAAGGGTTTAGGGACTTTCACCCAGGGACATCCATAGCGCCCCAGTGCTAAAACCAATATTTTCGGTATCCAATCTGACCATCCATGATATCCCTGTGGAGGCCATAGCCCTGATATTGCTTAGGCGTATAGTGATCATGTCACGCAAATGCAAGATGCACGAGTCATACCATCTAGTCATGCATTAAACCTGCACGTACCGCACAATCATCTAGGGCAACTCCGTCTCATAGGGAGTCCCATAAACATCTCAGCCCAATGGCATATGCTATGACTAATCACTCCTCATAACATGCATACAAATGATGCATATGGGCATGTATCATGATGTTACACTAAGCATGTTCTCAGTGTATCCTACTAAACTAAGTAGACTAGCATGATTATCAGATATAACAGGCGATGATCGGCCTTAACCGGTATGTTACTTACAAGAGTAGGGGTTGAACGATACGCCCCACTAGACATCAAGAAGTCTATATGGAATGGTCCATGTTAGACTATCATAACCTACTCAAGTTATTAGCCTATCATATATCCTAAGGCGGGGTCCACTAAGAGGACGGTGGATCTAACCCATGTATTAAGGTAGTTTCTACATAGTGGATATACCAAATCTAATAGCACATATTCTTCCATCTATGGTAAGGGGTGTTGATGTACTAAACAATGAATAACCTTACATCAAGAATAGGCCTCATGGATGACTCTAATGGCTATACAACAAGGTGAGTTGAGAGGGTGAAACTATGTAAAACAAGTGGGCTTCTTCACCCTATATTATGTAGTAAACTGGGTCTTCCTATGGGGCCTGATATGAATACAAGGTGGGCCCCAAGGTTTGGGTAATCACTACAAGGTATGGTGGGAAACACCGTCATCAATGGGGGCCCAACGGTTTGGGTTAGCCCAATGGGTGAGTCTAACATAAGTGGGGACCCAACGGTTTGGGTTAGCCCACTAGTGTAAGGGTGGAAGTAGGCTTAGCAATAGGCCCTAGGGCAGTTTACAACAGTGGACATTTAACCACCATTGTGCTAAGGTGCGGTCCATTTGGAATTGAAATCATAACGGGGCCCTCAGTCATCCAAATATCTAGGAAATGGATGGACAGCGTGAGCCAATCACCCATACATGGTGGGCCTGCATAAGGCGGTGGGGCCCACGGCCTAAAAATGGATAAACGGTATGTATATAACACATACATCATGGTGGCCTCATACATTCCCAATGGGCGTCACATATAATCACAATGGGCCTCGCACAAGGGCCTCATGCATCACAATGGGCCTCATCTCATGGGCCTCATATACATCACAATGAGCCTCACAAAAGGGCCTCATACATCACAATGGACCTCGCATCAGCAAGTGGGCCTCAAATACAGCAGGTGGGCCTGCACGTGCAGCAGGTGGGCCCTGTAAGAGTCAGATGGGCCCTGCAGTTGCTGGCCCTGCTCGGGCGTCCAGTAAATGGACGGTTTGGATTAACATACATCATGGTGGTTCCCACTGTCCTAGTTGGATGGTGGAGATACAACACATACTTCACGTGGGGTCCACAGCCGTTGGATGGCGTGGATAAAAAATACATCACTGTGGGGTCCACAGCTGCTGGACGTCATCCAACAGCGTCCCACTTGTTAGGGTTCGGCCCTGTCAGGGCGTCAGCAGATGGACAGTTAGGATGAAGCACATATATCATGGTGGGTCCCACCGTCTCAGCTGGACGGTGTGGACACCACACGTGCAGTAGGTCCCCACCGGCCTAGGCCTGGACAGTGTGGATAAAACACTTACATCATGTGGGACCCATGTGTGTGGGCTAAAATAGATACATCAATGGTCCCACGTGTGTGGGACGTTGTGGATAAAACACGTACATCACAGGTGGGTTCCCACCGTCCTAAAGTGTTGGACGGTGTGGAAATATAACACATATATCTGGTGGGCCTGACGTCCATATTGCTGGACGGTGTGGATGCAATACCTTCATCAAGGTGGGGTCCACGTACACGTGGCCCACCAGCCAACCTACATTAAGGTAGGTCCCACCGTCCCATCTAGACGGTGTGGACAAAACACATATATCAAGGTGAATCCCACCGTCTTAAGGTGCTTGAACGGTGTGGATATAATATATAAATCAAGGTGGGGTCCACGTGGTGGCCCACCATCTTGGGATGTCAAGCTGATATTCGTGTTTTCCCTCTCAACCAGGTCTATCCAAAATGGACAGCCAGGTGATCAGCAGGTAGGCCCCCATTGGACAACGGGTGCATCCCACTTGGTGGACGGCATGGATAAAAAAAATACATACATCATAGGTGGGCCATCATACAAGGGAAAGAGAGTGAGAGAGAGAGAGAGAGACGTGTAGAAGAGGAGCTCCGCCACTATGAGCTCCTCTAGAAATTACAATGCATACATCAAGATGGACCCCAAAATCGTGTGGGCCCTTGTATCAACAAATCAAGATGGGGATACCATCCCCACCACAAATATAAGGTCTAGATGACCCCTTACACGTTGGACATCACATAAACATCATGGTGGGGTCCATGGAGAATGGCCCCATCATGGGATTCATATATGTATCATGGTGGGCCATTGGCTACACCTTGGGTCCCATATAGGATCCACACCATCAATCAGTAGGCCCCACTTGGCCCATTAATAAAACCACACTCTAATCCTATGAACACCCACCGTTGGATCTTCTTCTTGGTTCTTTGGCTTCCTTAGCTTCTAGGCTTCTTTAATGGAGGATGATGAAGATTGAAGGGTTGAGATGAGAGATTAGGGGTAGGAAGTGGGTCTTGATCTTGGGATCTCTTTTCTCTCCTTAGTCTTTTTCTCTCTTGGTTGCTTGGAAAATGGTAGAGAAGTGAGATGGGATGGAGTGAAATGAGAGATGAGTGGTGTTGTGTAAGGAGAATGACATGAGAAGTATGGGTTGTGTTGACTTTTGGGTGAGAGAGGGATGGGTTTCATGCCTTGTTGGTAAGAGAGGGATGGGCTAGGTATGGGTTGTGTTAGCTTGTACTTGATTGATTAATGTGATAGGTTGGGTAGAAATTCTTCTCTCAGGATTCACAACGCGCAGCGTTTCCTCGAAATATTCCTAGCCTGGGCATCGCATTGGCGTGCAAGACATGGCTTTGGAACCGCGGCGACGGCACGGTCGTTAGGGTATAAGTTTCAAGTTGAGTCGACTCAGATCTACAGGATGCAACTTAGGGTTGCATGCAAATTCTGACTATAGGTCGTACGTCACCGAATTCGACGAGGAGGATCGCAGGAGTCTAAGGAATGGTACGGTCTAGGATATGGGCCTTACATCCAAAGCATGGTTCGATTCCGTTTGCATACCTTATGACTTGCCTCGATTTGCACTGTAATGTCAATATTTCATCGTTTGAGGCACCGGAATCAAAACTCCCATTTAATAATGCTAACCTAAATAAGATGAACTTGAAATCTCTTCCTGGACAAAGTGAAGAAGAGGAGGAGCCACATCAACCTGAAGACACTTCCATGGATGATATTTTTGCTGAATTGGATGAATCCGATGATCTAGAAGATCCAGATTATCAACCATCTCATGTAGATGATTGTCTCAAATCTCTGGAGGAGAAGGTTGAAGCACTGCATGTCTCACAGGAAAATTTGGTTCAAACCCACAAGTCTTCAATGAAGTACATAAAGAAGTACTTCCATTGCATTAGCTAGAGTTTGAATCAACTTAACCCGTCAATGCCTGCTCCTTCCTTGTTTGGGTTGGATTGAGATTAACTATCTTTTGATGGAACTATTTTTATGGATATGTAATCTTTAAACTTTACTTTTGATGGTGCTTGGATGATTTCTTTAGACTCCCTAAACTCTTTCTTGTCATTTGCTTTTCCTGACATTTGCAATTTCATATGCCTATTTCTTATGCTTAATTCCTACTTCAATTATCTCCTAGCTATATACTTTATCTTCATACTCATTATCTATCAAGTTAGTTCATTCTTCCTTTGTCAACTTGTGACAAAAAGGGGGAGAGTTGCTTAGAGAATGCATGTATGCATAGGAAAATTTGCTGAAAATTGTTGTTGCATGTCATGTAGTTTGCATGTCATGTTTGATTGAAGAATGCAAAATTCTATGGAATGTTTTATGCCATGGAATGCTACAGGGGAAGTACTAATTGAGGGGGAGTAGTAACTTTTTGAAAACTTCAAAAATCTTCTCCAACAAGATTACAAGACTTCATTATTCTCTTTTGTAATGATATGAGTTTTGTCACGAAATTGACAAAGGGAGAGATTATAAGAGCTAAAATGATTAAAGTACTCTTTAGTTGTCAAATTTCGTATGATCAAAACAACTTTTTAAGAAATCTTCAAGATCAAGTTCAAGATCAAGAGAAGATCAAACTCAAGTCTGGTAAATTCTTAAGAGAAGATCAAGTTAAAGATCAACTGATATTCAAGTACAAGATCAAGCTCAAAAGCCAAGATGAAGTCAGTGATCAAGTTCAAGACAAAGAAGTTCAAATATTTCATATATCTTAGGTAGTATAAAACCTTAGAAAGACCTTAGGTTTAGGGGCATTCAAAAATTATTTAAATTGGGTTTTTGTCACGCCCCAATTTCGGAACCCGGGCACTAATACTTCTCAAGTCCTGAACTCAGGTCAGAGCAACTTCCTCGCCACTTACTGGACTTGGTGAACTCCACGACACTAATCCAACTCATGGCGGGGATTTTCTTTTTCTTTTTTGAACGGTTAATCTTTTTAGGCATTTAAACATTTTGTACATGATATCAATGCATATCGAAGAGACGAACCTGTTCGACATGTCAAGCATAATATGGTGCACCAGCTCAACAATAATGAAGAAAACAATAGCAAACTCCAACAGCTCTTGCGTGCATCCTAAAAAAGTGTAAGTCATCTTTATGAGCAAACCATAGCTCATGAGTCTACTGTGTGCCAGGAGTAAAACACGGCTTATCAGGGCGCTCCCGTAAAGACATCCAAAACAACCATAGGCATGTTATCATCAACCGAGCATGTTATCATAGATGAGCATGTTATCAATCAAGCATGTCGTATAACTACACAAGTTATCATGAACATGACATCAATAATAGGCATGTCACTCAATAAGCGACCATGAATAATTAGAATAGCCAATCACCATGAATAAGATAATCAAATTCCATTTTCTACTATATGACATACGATGGAAAGGCAATGGCAGAGCTGGCGTGTGGAGTCGGGATGATAGTATGCGGTATCGCAAGCCGTGAGGTTCATCACAAGGGACTTCTATCCAAACCAGTCTCATACCTGATTTGGATAGCTAGACTTGATGTGGAAAACTCCTGATTTCAGGTTAGTCCCATTCCTAACCGAAATTGTAGCCATTGCGACTGTACACATAATGATTTATTTGCGCACCACCAGCCCGAGTGAATAGTGGATGAATGAATGCATGAGTCAAATGTTGAACATCCCTCATTTCTACGAGTACATCTCCACAACACATGATACATCTCCACCAGGAATCACGAACATACCATGCATGGGTAATCCACCATCCTCACATAAGAGTGGGACAACATCCCTCACCATCTGTTAGTACATCTCCATAACACATAATACATCTCCATCAAAAATCACAAACGTATCACACATGGGTAATCCACCATCCTCTCATAAGAGTGGGACAACATTTCTCATCATCTGCTAGTATATCTCCAAACACAATACATCTCCATCAGAAATCACAAATGTACCACAGATGGGTAATCCACCATCCTCACATAAGAGTGGGACAACATTTCCAAAAAGCAAAGTATTGGGTGTGTCAACCCCTACCCATCTAGCCATCAACTTAACAATGGGGGACCCTGATTTGTTTCGCCCTACCTGGCCTTAGTAGTCGGAATACCACCCACCTCCACCCAGCACACGACAGTAGTTAGGCTCGTCACACCTCTTCCCTTCCCAGTCCCGGTAGTGCAAAGGACTCTTGCATCCATCATACTGTGCTCACCCCCACTCGACACACGACGAAAGAGGACCCGATTGGCCAATCTTAGTGGGTTCATTGGAGGATAGGCATCTCCAATATCAGGATTTAAGCCCGGGGTGGCCATAGCGTACCCTTCTCAAAACTTCTCAGCAATATCAATACTTGGGCCATCACAAGGCATCAACACAAACATCTCACCAAATTAGCCATCACGTGGCCACCATATAAAACATCCGCTCATGAAATATGTCATCCATGAAAGCCCACACAGTCTAATGTATAATCACAATAGCATGTACATACCCTAACTCCTCTAGATTTTCATCTAGGCACAAGGACCAACACGAGGGCCCAAATACTACCATACGGACCAACATGAGGGCCCAAACATAGTACATAAATGCATCTCATCCTCATATGGACCAGCACGAGGGTCCAAATCAAAATAATATCCAAAATCTCTCAACTCCTCTGGATCATGTCTAGGCATATGGAATAACACAAGGGCTCCAATTTCATGATGTGTTCATGCATGCATATAAAATGGATACTCACAAATCAATCATGTGTATCAAACTATCAGGTTGATACCAACATAACAGTGGCAGGATAAATCAAATTGCTAAGGCACGACACATAAAAACTTGACAATAGATCTTCAAGTCATAGCCCATTGTCCATGGGAATATTCATCTACACCCATAATCCCTTCTTGATACGGGCCGGATCACGACCTTAGTACCCATAAGCAATGGGCCTTAACTTGGGCCCAACTAAGATTCAATCATTAATTCATAATCCGGTCTTATAAGACCCACGTTGTGTTTAAGCTACACATTTCATTCCATATCCATCACATATTGGCTGCATAACACATGCAATAATTATCGCGTATGAGCTACACATCACACATCATCCACATATCATAGTACATCACATACCATATTCATCTCATGCCCTCATGGGCGTCACTTAACAATAGTTCCAATTGGTCAAATAAACCAGCAAGCTAACAATAATCAAAACATCCTTCCCTTGACTATGGAAGTGATCTCACTTGGCTTCTCATCCAACGATTGCTTGTAATCAGCTTACATCCCAAGTTCCATGGGTAAGTAAGCTTTCATAAGCCCAAGGTACTAGGCCCAACACAAGAATAACCAATGTGATGCAAAGGTCCATACATTTAAGTGTCTTCAATAGCACACTGAGGCCCTATACCTCTTATGAATACTTAACAAATGGCCACCAAGGCTCACATAGTATGTGCATACATAAGGTGCATAGGTTATGGTGGTACACAAGTTCTCACATGCATCATCGTTATCATAAACATCATTCAACATCAAATTCATCGTCACAACCTACATCATGCAAGTATGTGCATGGAGTACACAGCATGTAAGGATTCACATGCATCATCAATATCATGGCCATCATCCATCACTATCATACATGCCCTAGGCATTAGTTGTCTGTCATGCATGAGGTTATCCTTACGTTCACCAACAACATTCATTTACCATAATCCATGCATCAAGTAAAACATGGTTATCGTGTCCACGTTATTATCACGACAATCAATACGTGCATTATTGTCACTTGGATATCAAGCATAGTGGTCAACTAGCATGTTTTGCCATCATGCATATATATATATATATATATATATATATATATATATATATATAATATCATCATCATTACCATTAGGATCATTTCTACTCCATGATTAACATAAGAAATGTCATAAGTACCACACATAATTACTCATCCATCATCAATGCATATGCCATAATTCACCCTTCATTAAATCATATCTATCATTTCAACCAACAATTCACCATCATCATTATCATGGTACCATACATGTATCCTCATCTCACCCATCACTAGGTGCGTCCCACCTAGTGTGAGTTCCACATTGACCTTGGACTACAAGCAAGGCATGGAGTTGTATAAGTCAAGTGTGAGTCCTACTTGGTGAACCAATAGGCCAACTCAAGGGCATAAATGTCCAATTGCAAGGCTTTCATTGGTGTGAATCTAATTCCACAACAAAGTATGCCCCACACATTCCACCATTAACTAGAAACAGTGCACAATCTCAAACACAAGGACAACATGCTAACATCTTTCATGTCATACATCATATTGGGCCCACTAGCCAAATACACAACAAACCAAGAAAAAGCCTAATTATCTAGTTTATGCATTGTAAAATAGGCCTCTCTAAGCCTGGTCCACTTGACTAGAGGTAGTATGTAAGACATGTTGCCCAGTAGGCAATGGGCCTACCCGACGGGCTCAACGAAGGCTACCATTATGGGCTTCTCACTCCCCAACGATTTCTCTTAGTGTTGGGCCCACTTGGGCCTTAGGGTTGCATTATTTAGATGGGCCCAAGGCCACCTATATCTTAAGAGAACATTTGGACAGCAAGATCACTCCACTAAATATTTTACAAGTTATATAACACCCATTTACAAAACACGCTAGGTGGTCCTCATTACATGAAAGGTAAGGCCCATACAAGTTATTTTTTAGAGTTCAGATGATGCATTAAATACTTTGGGAAGGCGGTGGACCCCACTAACGTGGCCTCACATAAATTTTACGTTAAACAGATTTTTGTGCAATGTTGGTTTCTGGCCATCTTCAATTCAAATTTATGATCATGTAGGACCCACATCTGGTGAAAGGAAGAATTCATATGTTAGCTCTATGCATGGGCTTTAAAAATTATAAGGTGAACCTTATTGGTTTGGTGTATACAATTTACAGTGATGTCCCAAACATGGGTACTTGGAGGAAATGTGCAGGAAACACAGTGCAAAATTAGTTTTATCCCAACTTTAAGTATGTCCTAAGATCACAAGGGACCACCTTTAGTATGTCGTCAGGTGCCCTTGGTAGTACTGTATATGTAATTCAAAAATTATAATCTAGGACCAACTGGTTGTGCACACATAACATTTGGTGGGCAAACATAGGTATTTTAATTTTCTGAATAACTGTATCTTGCCCCATTTTGGGATCCACCCCCTGATCATATGAGGTTTGATTTGGACTAAGTAAAATATAATTTCTCTATTCGTTGATATATATTAAAGGTTCCAACTGGTGGCCTACTCATATCTTGTGCGTGGAGTCCACTACAAAGGACCAAAGTTGGTACAAAATACAAAAATAATCAGACAGTTTTTAGCAATGGGGTCTGTTACAACTTAGGACCCACTTTCCAAACACTTGGGGATCATTCCTGACAAAAAGGTGGGATATCCCAGCTCACTGATATAAGAATTTAACATCCCCCATAGTGGTACCCTTAACTATAAAGCGCCCACTACAAGGTGTCAAAGAGGCTTACATGCAGTACAGTTAATGTAAGTCCTGTATCCTAGACCATACCATTCCTTAGACTTCCGAGATCCCCCTAACAATTTTCGGCGACCCGCGACGTGTAAATAGAATTTGCGCATGATCTTGAGCCGCACCCTGTCAACCCGAATCGGCTCGACTCGAAACTTGTACCCTAGCAACCACGTCGTCGTCGCGGTTCCAACGCCGCATCTCGCACGCTGATACGATACCCAAGCCAGGAGTCGTGGGCCCATGCATATTTTAGAAAAATGCCGCGTGTTGCGAAACTCAAGAGAATCTCTACCAAACTTCACATCAATCAAGTCAAGTACCAACCTATACCTAGCCCATCCCTTTTTCACCAACAAGGCATGGCACCCATTCCTCTCTCACCCAAAAGTCAACAAGCACCATGCCCTCCATGTCATCTCTCCTTACAACACCACTCCTCTCTCTCTCATTTCTCACTCCATTCTAAAACAACCAAATGGAGGACCGTCCAAGCTTCCCAAGAGAGCCAAGTGTGGCCCACTTTCTACCCCTCTCATCTCTCATCCTAGCCCTTCAGTCTCCATCATCCTCCATCAAAGTTAAAGCTTAGGAGCCAAGGATTCCAAGGAGCTAAAGAAGAAGGCAATCAGTGGGTGATCCTAGAATTTCCACGATTGATTTTATTTGAGTGCCCACTGTGGTGGGACCCATTTGATGTACGTGTTGTAAACGAAGAGGAGCTCATAGTGGCTGAGCTCCTCCCTCGCATACACATCGTCTCTCTCTCTCTCTCTCTATTTTTTTCCTATTGTGGCCCAACTTAATGAATGGATTAGATCCACACAAAGGACAGTGGAGATCCCACCATGATGTATTATCCACACCGTCATTCCTGGACAGACCTGATGATGGAAAGACACAAATACCAGCTGATCCAAAACTGTGTGGGCCACCCTTCTGTGGACCCCACCATATGCATGCGTGTCATCCATGTTGTCCTCTAGTGAGACCCACCTTGCTGCATGTCTGTTGGACGAGCAGCGTAGCTACTGCATTAACATCAGCAGGTCCTATGGACCTCGATGATGAGGTATATGTTATATCCCATCTGTCTATCTGGACGGTGGGGACCCCAGCAGCATGTAGCTGCTCGATCAACGCCGGCAAGGTCTGAGGGTCCCACATCATGTATGCGTTTCATCTATACCGTCTAACCATGTGTAGAGATCATTTTGTAGCACTGCAAAGAGAATGAGATAGATCTAAATTTTAGGTGGGACCCACCTTCGATGTATATATCTAGACCGTCCATCTGGACGGTGGGCCATGATGTATGTGTTACATCCAAATCATCCATCCCGATGGTGAGCTCATTTTAAGGCCTGAGATTAAAATTAAGACAGATCTATCCATCAGGTGGACCACAGTGCAATCAGTGGAGGATTAAGCGCCTACCATTGAAACCCGTTTGGGATCTCAGGAGTTCTGGATTAACATGAAAAAAAAATTTCCTCTTAAATTCAGGTCCTTGTGACCATATAAACAGATTGGATGGAAAATAAATGTTAGGTGGGCCCTGTGAATTGTTCACGGTGAAAATCATTATCTCCACTACTATTTGTGGTATGATCCAGATAATCTTCTGATATGATTCATTTTTTGGGTAATGCTCTAAAATAATCTCTAAATATAGATGAATGGTGTAGATAGTTCACCTAGAGCGATAGGCCCCACTTGACGTATATGAGGCCCGATGTGTTGTATATGTGGCCCATGCGATGCCCACTTGATATTGAAGAGGCCCATTGTTGTGGCCCATTGCAATGTATATGAGGCCCTGAGATGTGGCCCATTGTGATGTATATGCGGCCTATATTTGACGCTCATTGTGATGTGTATTAGGCCCATGTGATGCAGCCCATGTGATGTATATCAGGTCCATGTGATGCGGCCCATTATGATGTGTATGTGGCCCAATGTGATGTATATGTGGCCCATGAGTGAGGCCCGATGTGTTGTATACGTGGCCCATGCGATGTAGCCCACTTGATGTATAAGAGGCCCATTATTGTGGCCCATTGTGATGTATATGAGGCCTTGAGATGTGGCCCATTGTGATGTATATGCAGATCGTATTTGAGGCTCATTGTGATTTGTATTAGGCTCATGTGATGTGGCCTGTGTGATGTATATCAGGTCCATGTGATGCGGCCCATTATGATATGTATTAGGCCCATGAGATGCGGCCCATTGCGATGTGTAAGGCTCATGTAATATGGCCCATTGTGATGTATATTGGGCTCTTATGTGAGGCCATAGGCCCCACTATATGTTTGGCCCTATGAGGGCCACTCCTTGGGAGCAATGATAGTTTAATGTCCACGTTGATGAGTAATGATGGTTAGATGTCCACATTGTAACTCTCCCTAGGGCCCGTTGTTAGGCCCATTCTCATCTTCCCTTAATGGGCTAACCCAAACTGTTGGGCCCCCCATTGATGATTGTATTACTCATCTTTTCCTTGATTAGTCTATCCTAATCCGTTGGGCCCCCATTTCATAATGATGCTTTCCACCATACCCTGTAGGACCACCCAAGCCTTGGAGCCCATCTTGTGTTCATACCGAGCCTTCCATAGGGAATATAGTCCACCTTGTGCTTATTGGGCCCTTAGGAAGCCCAGATTGCTACGTGATGGAATGGGCAAGGAAGACCACTCCTTGTTCTTAGGCCCATTCTTGATAGGAGTAGGCCATCTATGTAACATCCCAGATTTTTGCCAACCTGGAATAAGACGTCCTTAGGCAATGGGTCGATCCTAACACCTTACTAACTTGTTAGAACTCAATCCCACAGTCTAAAATCACTTGTTAACCCTTTTCCTTCACAAATCTCACCTTTTACCACCTCGTTCGTTAAATCCTTCTAAGTACTTTCACCCTAGACACTATCTTAAATTAGCTAAGTATTATAACTTGGATCACTTTATATACAAACTACAAATGCCCAGGTACCACCTCAGACGGAAATCACTCAGGACTAAATCCTTTAGAAATTAGGCGAGAATTAGCCAGTGTGAAACTAGAGTACCTGTGAAATTAGCACCAATAGCTTTAAATACGATTTGCAAGACCCAAAACTTGTAGAATCATTGACTCTAGGTTACCCTAAAATCTAGGATCAATCTCATTACCCGGCTGCTCTCGGGAGCATCTCGAAACTCCGTATCAGATCTGGACCGCACGTCGGAAGTCCGATTAACACAAAGTTAAAGAATTAGGACCGCCTTGCTGGGCTTGACAACCATCTCGGAAATCAAATCCAGATAGTGACCCAACGCTATTCGCTTGAGCTCGGAGAGGGGAGTGTGAGAAATGTGAAAATAATTCTAAATTAAATGTAAAATAAATAAATCTGGCACGTCTTCTTGCGGATCAGTATTAAGCAACCAGACTGTTAGAATCATGTTAAATTACACCCTCGGATCAGGGATATTTCCCCAAACATATCCATGTATTCGGAATCTCCGATCGAGATCCACTGACCGTTGAACTGAAAGTGGTCCGCCACGTGCGATCTGGAAACCTAATTGGAATGTGAACGTAACTCGACCTGGATCCATAGTCTGTGAGCTTAAGTCCGACCTTTGGCTCAAGGGGGCCCGCTAGAAGTCTTCCGTTGAGCTGAAACTGACTCACTTTGCTTATAACCTAAGTATACCTTGACCTGAAGTCTATTTCAGTGAGTTTTTAGGTTATATAAGGACCTTAAAACCCTCTCTCATTCAGCCATACGAATTTGAGAAAAACCCTAGGAGAGAAGAGAGAAAAGAGAGAGAAAGTGTGGGAGATGTAAGAGGATCTCCCTGATGCTCTACCCTGCTGCTGTCCAAGCTTCACCACTCATTTCTAATCACTTTCCCGGCGATTCCTGCTCCGTTTCTAGGTAAGAAACCCTAACCCTAATCTGATTTGGCACTTTGGTGGTTGTAAGTTATGAAATAACTTACCTGAATCATGTAATAGGTTGCTAGATCATCGTAGGAGGAAACCTAACCAGTCTAGCAAGTTTATTTTGCTTCTACGGCTTAAAGGTGCGGACTTTAGGTGTATAGGTTATGGTTTTCAACACTTTCAATGTCAGATAATGATAGATTCATGATTTGCAGGCAATTACACATGTACAAAGTGTTGTCCGTTTTCTGTTTTGATTAAAGATGAAGAATATGGAATTTTATATACTCTAGGTATTTGTAGAAAGTACCGTATATGTATAAATTTTGGAAATGTGTTTGCCATGATTATTTGCTGTATTGATATGTGATATATGGATAAAATACTTGTTTGGTGAAAGGACTCGCCCTAATGCATGTTTTTGCTAATATACACTATGTATGTTAAAATAGTGTATTCTAAGTGTTTGTGAAAATGACCGAATGAGTATAGAATTCACATTCGTGTTCGCCATGACTAATTGTCATGGATATATGATCGTTGTATAGGCGATACCCCTTTGACGAAAGGATTTTCCCTACATCACGCCATGGCCAATATACACTGTATATATTAAAATGTGTGGCCTAAGTGTTTGTGGAAATGACTGAATGAATATGGAACTTGGATTCCTACTTGCCATGACTATCCGTCGTGGGTGCTCGCGTGTTATCCACGGGGCAGCTCCCTAGTGAAAGGATTTCGCCTTATACCTATGTGATCAACATACGTCATGTATGTTGATGTATGTAGTTTAAAGTGTTTGTTGAAATGTCTGAATGAGTAGTAGTTAGTAAATTGTAATGTATAAAGATGTTGAGATAGGTTTCTTAACTACCTTAGTGATGCGTATGATTTCTTTCATGTAAGTTATTTAGTTTAATCACTCACTGTTGTATGAAACGTATGTGTTTGGATTTCCTGTTTGCATTATGTGTTATAATATGCTCGCTAATATGTTTAAATTCCTTGTTTATTTAATTCTGCTCTGATTACTTCACATGTTTAAGTTGTATTCCATAAAATCTGTAAAGGGTGATGGGGGGTGGTGCAACGAGTACGTGCAACAGCCCTGGCAACCCTAAGTGGACAATCTTGGATATTTGATTGTATAATTTGAAATCTTGATCCATTACTACTTTAACTGTTCTGTAATTGATTGTGTTTGGGGCTATTGTATAGTCCAGGCAATCGGCAACGAAACTAAATTCGTGGTTGGGATTCAGTCGCCACGAGAGATGTGTCTGACGAACCCGAGTCGTACTTCGGTGGGCAACAGTGGTTAGGCCATGCGAAGTGCTTATGCACTTCATGTCGTTTAGTTGATTGTACGCTCGAGCTAGTCAGGCTCGTCAAGTAACCCGATATGTCTAATGTATGTTCACCATGTTTGGACGCTACTGCTTGAACCTAGGGTACCAAACTTACCAGTGAAATCCGTTAACTATGGTACCTCGATCCGCTAAGACTCATGAGCCGGGCATGGTGGAATGGGACACCATGGTCGAGCTGTCGGCCAACGTTGGGGCCACGTGCCTCCTTGTAACGCCCTGAAATTCGGGGGTCGAGTATGAACTCAATTCCCGAGTTCCAACGCATCACTTATGTAACATAGATAATGATGATTAAATGTTGTCTATGTTAGAGCAATAAACATGAGTGAGATTATAAAAAAAACAGTAATTCATACTCCAGATCAATTGTATAAAGGCAAGCAGAAGACTAAAACTGTATATACATGTATGTAAAAGATACAAAATCATTTCATTCTCCAGAGTATGAACCTATCTGAGTCACCATTTACATATATCTGTTTTATGTTCAAAAAAGTCAAAAATACATCTAAGGATGTAATCCCATCAAATCTCGTTGATCCGGTAGTCTAGTCAAAGCCGCCAGAATACTGCATGAATGAGAACTTGTCTTGGTCCTCACCGTAGTCCGGATCAGCCTCCTGAGTCGCCAGCTCATCTAAACCTGAGACAGAGTCTGGTTGGTGTGTACAACACCGTCCCGTAACGTGGGAGTGAGTAGGTAACTCAGTGAAACAATAAAGCATAGGTTAACATGTTATCGACTCAATCAAGCAGTATAATCAAACACTCATAACTACTCTTATTAATACAAGTATGAATGCAGTAATGATGGATGCCCTCACCGACATACTCCCTCATGCGACACCATCTTACGTTCGCGGCATGCTTGCTTTCCTCAGTGCTCCACATCTTCCAGGCACGTGCAATGCATGATGAGCATGATTACCGAGTTATTATTAGTCCATTTTAAACAGTAGGATTGGGAAACTAAGGTACCTCCCTCGTATCATTCCCAAACATGATCCATTCTAGGGTCGTCAGTCCTAGACAATCTCATACGATGGTGTGTTTCTAGGTTGCTGCAAGGGCTGTCAGGGCTGTTACACGGAATCGTTGCACCACTCCCCCATCACCTTATCAATACAGGCCTAGTTTATACTCTGTTACTACGGGAAGGCTCATCGCCTCACCGCAGATTTAGAGTATGCTCGAGGTCACTACACCGGGTACGGTCAGGGCTGCTAGGGCTGTTACAAGGAATCATTGCACTACTCTCCATCACCCATCAAACAGTGTAGGCCGACAGCTCGAATATAGTGTTCCATACCACCATAATCGGCTCACGAGTCTGGTTGCTCACTGATCACTATGGGGAGGCACGTGGCCCCAGCGTAGGCCGACAACTCGACCACGGTGTCCCATACCACCATGCCCGGCTCATGAGTCTTAGCGGATCGAGGTACCATGGTTAACGGGATTCCACTGGTAAGTTTGGTACCCTAGGTTCAAGCAGTAGCGACCAAACATGGTGAACATACATTAGACATATTGGGTTAATTGATGAGCCTGACTAGCTCGAGCGCACAATCAACTGAACGACATGAAGTGCATAAGCACTTCGTGTGGCCTAACCACTGTCGCCAACTGAAGTACGACTCGGGTTCGTCAAACACATCTCTCGTGGCGACATGAATCTCAACCATGATCTCAAGTCTGGTACCGATTGTCTGGACTATAGACATAGTCCCAAACTCAATCAATCCTTACTCATAGCATGTGGTGTAAAGCATAATAAACAAAGCAATTCAAGCATGTTAACAAGCATGTCATAAAGCATGTTATAAAACATGTTACAAAGCATGGAGGAAATCATACATGTCTCTAAGATAGTTGAGAATCCCATCTCAACACCTACCTAAGGCACTAACATCTAAGCATTTACTCTCACAGGCATTTTCACAAACACTTAGAATACACTATTTCAACATACATGATGTATGTTAGTAAAACATACATTAGGGCTATTCTTTCGCCAAGCAAGTATTTTATCCATGTATAATATATTCATACAGCAAATAATCATGACAAATACATCTCCAAAATTTATACGTATACGGTATTTTCTAGGATACACAATTTCAACATACATAGTGTATATAAGCAAAACATGTATTAGGGCGAGTCTTCGCCAAACAAGTAATTTATCTACATATAATATATTTATACAACAAATAATCATGTCAAGCATATTTCCAAAATTTGTACGTATACGGTACTTTCTACAAATACCTAGAGTATGTAGAATTCCATATTTTTCATCTTTAATCGAAACGAAAAACAGACAGCACTTTGTACATGTGCAATTACATGCAGATCATGAATCTATCATTATCTGACATTGAAAGCATTGAAAACCATAACCTATACACCTAAAGTCCTCACCTTACACCGTAGAATCGCAACGAATCAGCTAGGTTTGTTAAGCCTCCGTATTCGGCAGTTTAGTAGCCTAAAGAATGAAATAGGTTAGGTATTTCATAACCTACAACCTTCACACCCCAAAACAGATTTAGGGTTAGGTTTCTTACCTCAAAATGAAGTCGGTATTGTCGGGAAAGTGACAAGAAAGGGGTAGTGCAGCTTGTGTAGTGGCAGGGGATGGTAGTAGGAAGGATCTCCCACAACTCTCTCTTTTTCTCTCTTCTCACTTAGGGTTTTTCTCATATTCATATGGCTGTGAGAGAGGGGGTTTTAAGGTCCTTATATAGCCTAAAAACTCTCTGAAATAGACTTAAGGTCAAGGTATACTTGGGTTATAACCAAAGTGGTACTTTACCAGCTCAACGGAGCACTTCTGGCGGGCCTCCTTGAGCTAAAAGTCGGACTTAAGCTCTCCAACCTTGGATCCAGGTAAAGTTAAGTTTTTGTTCCAGTAGGGTTTCTAAATCACGCGTGGCGGACCAGTTTCAGTTTAACGGTAGCAGGTCTCGATCCAAAATTTCAAGTACATATAAATGTTTATGAAATTTTTTCTGATCTGAGGGTGTATTTGAGTCAGATTCTGACGATCTGGTAGCTTACAAACTGACCGCAAGTAACATGTGCCAGATCACTATTCAAGATATTTATTTTGTAAAGAAAATAAGTGTTTTCACACTCTCTCACTCCGGACTCAAGCGAACAGCCGTGGGATACTGTCTGGATTTGATTTCCAAGATGGTTGTCAAGCCCAGTGAGGCGGTCCTAAGTCCTTAACTTCGTAGTATTCGGACTCCCGATGTGCGGTCTAGACCTGATACGGAGTTTCAATGTGTTCCCGAGAACAGTCGGGTAATGAGTTTGATCCTAGACTTTAGGGTAACCTAGCGTCAATGATTCTACAAGTTTTAGGTCTTGCAGATCGTATTTAAAGCGATTCAAACGGATTTCATGGCTAATCTAGTTTAGCACTTAGTTAACTTTGTCAAATTTCTAAAGGATTTAATCCTATGTGATTTCTGGTCGAGGTAGTACTCGGGTCTTTGCAAGGAAATTTACAAGTCGTTACACTCCCCGTAGTGACCATTGAGCAACCAGACTCGTGAGCCGAATACGGTGGTATGGGACACTGTATTCGAGCTGTCAACACCTACGGCGAGAGCCGAATACGATGAGACCTGTATTCGTGCTGACGGGCGACGAGCCCTTCGTAGTGTCTTCGAGTATACTCTAAAGTCTGTGATTAGCGATGAGCCCTTCACAGCAATTAGAGCATGAGTTGAGCCGAGTACGGTGAGACCTGTATTCGAGTTGACGGCCAGCGATTGAGCCGAGTACGGTGAGACCTGTATTCGAGCTGACGGCCAGCAATTGAGCCGCATATGGTGAGATCTGTATCCGTGTTGATGGGTGACGAGCCCTTTGTGATGCCTCTCAAACCATAATATCGTATGAGACTAACTAAGAGTGACGACCCTAGAATGGATCATGTTTAGGAATGATACAAGGGAGGTACCTTAGTTTCCCAATCCTGCTGTTTGAAATGGACTAATAACAACTCGGTAATCATGCTCATCATCGCACTGCATGTGCCTGGAAGATGTAGAGCACTAAAGAATGCAAGCATGCCGCGAACATAAGATGGTGTCGCATGAGGGAGTATGTGGTGAGGGCATGCATCATGACTACATTCCATACTTGCATTAACAAGAGTATTTAGAATTGTTTGATTGTACTGCTTTATCATTACTGCTTGACTGTTTTGATAACATGTTAACCTATGCTTTATTGTTCTACTGAGTTGATCACTTACTCCCACGTTACGGGACGGTGTTGTACACACCAACCAAACTCTATCTTAGCTGCAGATAATGGCGATGCTGCGAAGCGGAGCCGAACTTTTATGAGGATGAGGAGGATTCCTCCTTTATGCAGTTTCAGGCGGCTTCATGTAAGTCGTGCTTAATCGACAGGATTAAAGGGATGTTGACTAGATAACACTACACCTTTGGTATAATTTGAATTGTACTTGTAATTCATTAACCTAGCAACCTTATCACACTCTGGAGACTCACCACTGTTTTTATATTTTATATATCTATCACAGCCTTCCGCTTGCAATTTAACTGTCTCTGGAGTATGATATGCTGTTTTGGCTTAATCTCACTCATGTTCAATGCGCTAATACAGATAACATTCAATCATAATTCATTTTGTTGCATAAGTGATGCGTTGGAACTCGGGAGTTGAGTTTATGCTCGACCCCCGATTTTCAGGGCGTTACAATCTAAGCCCATCCTTGATATGAGGAGGGAACATCGTCACCGTAAATGGAAAGATCGGTAGTATCAAGTTTGGTATATCCACTATTGAGGACCGATCCTCATGTTACGGATTAGATCTGTTGTCCTTCTATGAACCCCGCCATATATATAGGCCGATTATCGATTACGACTATGATTGGTATACACATTGAGTATGTGTTAGCATAACATTGTGATTGTATGAGGCCCATTGTAACTATGTAAGGCCCATCACAATTATATGAGGCCCATTATGATTATAAGAGGTCCATTGTGATTATATAAGGCTCATTATGATTATATGAGGCCCATTGTGATTGTGTGAAGCCCCTTGTATGTGTGAGGTACAATTGTGATGTGTGAGACCCACCATGTGTATGTGATTGTGTGCACGCCACTCGTTCATTATTATGGGCCATGTGCCGCCTTATACAGGCCCACCATGATGAATGTGATTATAATCATGCTTAGTATACTTCATGATACATGCCCATACGCATCATTCGCATGCTTGTTATGATGAGTGATTAAACATAGCATGTGCCATTGGGCTAAGTGTTTATGGGACTCCCCGAGAGACGGAGTTGCTGTAAATGCTATTATGTAAATCTAGCACCTGTAGTATTGTGAAATTTTGTTGTGCCAAACCATTTAGTATTTGTATCATGCTTTGAGTTGAAGTGATCAAGTTTGAACATTCAAGGTTCTCTGCATCTTCATCGAACTTGCCTACATCTTCAAGTTGAAGTAAAGAGTGTTGAAGTTCATGGTTTCAATCTAAAAATCAAGAACTCAATCTCAAGTTTGAAGTTCAACTACTGAATGCTAAAGACTTAAGAACTCAATCGTAACTCAAGCTTCAAGTATCACAAGATATCAAGATTCGGAAGCAAATGGTGTTTCATTTGTTCCCACTCACAAACAGGTTTAAATGACCCTAGATTGACCTTAGATTGTGTCATATTCATTACATATTGTATATGGGTCATTTCAAATGTTTATAGGTCATTTTCTCGACTAGTCTTAGACCTTGTTCAACTGGTCCAAATATTGGCTCGACCAGTCTAAATTTTTTTCGACCAGTCCAAGGTTTGTTGCTAATTTTTAGAAATTTCTGTTGGACTCTCAACCAGTCCTGGAGACTGCTCGATTAGTCGAATGAACAGTGCTCAACCGGTCATGCAAGCTCGACTCAAAGTTCGGCAAGCTTTTTTGGTCCCACTTGACCAGTCGAGTGCATTGCTCAACCAGTCAAGCAAGCCACTCGACCAGTCTTGTAATGGTCTTATCATATCGCGCTAGAAAATTTGAAATTTTGTTGGTCCTTCGACCAATCGAACTGACCCTTAGACCAGTCGAGTGAATAGTATTTTCACCTATAAATAAAGCACGAATTTCAGAGTTTATTCATTCATTAAAGTGAAATCAAGACACCACTCTTGAGGCATAAAAAATGATAAAAGAATTGAAGTAAAAGAAGACTGGGAAGTGAGGAAAACGAAAGGAAGAAGAGAAATATCTTTGAAAGTTGTTTTGGCTGGACTGCGCAAACGATATCCGTTGTGTGGCTCCACGCAACCAAAGATCAGTTGCACGGGTTTGCACAACCAAAGATCAGTTGCACGGGTCTACGCAACCAAAGATCAGTTGCGCAGGTCTATGCAATTGGTTTCAGGAGAATATTTCCTTGAACGGTTAAGATTGATAAAAGGCAAGTCCTATGGCACCAAGATCGAGGCACCACACGTGCAAAGGCCTATAAATACCCCCTCCCCTCCTTCATTTGGACGGATTGAAGATTTTGGAGAGGAAGCAGAGTGAAGAGGAAGATCGAAGGTAGGAGAGGAAACTCCGATGGGTTGCGCGGGACCGCGCAACCGATATCAGATTGCACGGGTCCGCGTAACCAGACTGCCCTGCAGTCTGTGAAAATCAGGGGTTGTCATACTGCTGAAATGGCTAAGTCTCTAGATTTCATCTGTTCAAGCTTTAAAGGGAGAAATCAGTAGAAGAGTTCATTTCGACATTCCTCCTAAGTACAAGGAGATGACCGAAGCAGGGGCCGGAATGCTGCCGAAATTTCTATCTCATTGAAGATTGGTTGATCAATTTAACAAATCCTCCTACGTATTAGGAGATGACCAAAATAGCACCAGAATGCTGCCGAAATTTCTATCGGACTATCCTATCTAACTTTAATTAATTGTACTTTATTTTCATAATCAAGGGAATCCGAGGATGTAAATGAACTCAGAATAAATGTGATCAATATTCTCTCATTCTTTCTTTGTTATGATTGAATAAATCCCCTAAATAAAAACATTTGTTTTCTTATCAAAACAAAATGGCAACTCTGCTAGGGACTTATCATTCAATGGTAACTTTTAAAAAAATATATCAGAGAACATTTATCATTTTTTTGGTGTCTGTATAGACGCCAAAATGGCGACTCTCAGTGGATCGTCCCCTTCATCTCTGAGATAGAATGACTTATCACGTAGATGCCTAATTGCAATTTTATATTTTTATCTCCAGGTAAGTAGAAAGCATCAGAGAAGCAAAGTTTGTTGTGATCAAGAGTAGTGAATTTTGTGTAATGGACGGAACAATCTCTGTTTCGCCAGTAGCTCAAGAAGATGAGGGAGGATGGAGGATATTAACATCCAAAAGTCGGAAAGTTCGATCTGCTTCCACAAGAAACATCATCTCGCTAAGTACTGGGTCGATTATGCGAAGTGTCATAAGACACAGTCCTGCTTCGGTCATACAATCATCTCATTCGAAAAAACGGAAAGGCCTGTCACTCCAAAAGCTCTTCCGATACCGTTAACTATAACTATAAAGACATCCTCCACAGAATCATTGCGAGTTCAGAAAAATTAAGGGAAGGCGACCGTAACCAGCAAATGTTCACTCACAGCACCTCCTGCAAAAGATTTCAAGCAAATTCATGCATTGAGAATATCACGATTTGAGTCAGTTAGTTCTTCGAAGTGACAGTACTTTGGTTCCAAATCAAATAATAGTTCATCTTATTCAACAGCGTTAGGATCACGGTGCTCGCTTCCTGCTTCAATATCAAGACAGTCGAAGTATGAAGAAATAGAAAGCTCGTCGACAGATATTAATCGGCCCAATCAGTTTCCACTAGATGAGCATATGGCTGAAAAAGTCCCTAATATTCCGACAATGATTGTTGTGAACAACATCGAACCACAAGTAGAAAGACCACAACCTCAAGCGGTTAGATTTCAAGAGCCAATGCCTAATATTACTCAGAATATCACGCAGAAAAAATCCAGCAGATGGTTATTGAATTTATTCATCTAGAGAATGAACGGAGTCATAATAAAAAATTTCAATATCAGACACCATATCCTCGTGAAATAGAAGAGATGCCATTTCCCGCTGACTTCAAATGCCCAAACTTTCAGAAATTTAACGGGAATGGATCACCAGAAGAGTATATGATACATTTCATAGCAAAGATGGGAAATTTCTCTAGAATTCCTCAGTATTGTCTGTGATTATTCGGATCTTCTCTGACAGGAAGTGCTTTCAGATGATATTCGGGTTTAATCCCAGGATCCATTCATACCTGGGAACAGATGCAAGATGCTTTTATATCAAACTTTTTCTCTTTGGACCGAGAAGTTAGTTTGACCTAACTGGCCTCCATTCGCCAAGAAGAAAATGAATCAGTTGAAGAATTCATCAGTCGATGGAAGGACTTGGCAGCATCTTGTCAACATTCTCTACAGGAATCAGAACAAGTAGAACTATGTTTAGAAAGCATGAGACCAGAACTGACATGCCACCTAATTAGTAAAGATTGGAGAACTTTTCGTAATTTTGCTACGAAGGCTTATGCTCTTGAAAAGATGATGGGAAGAGTGTTGTAACGACCTGAAAATTTCCGTACATTGGGCCGAGTACCACCTCGACCAGAAATCACATAGGATTAAATCCTTTAGAAATTTAACAAAGTTAACTAAGTACTAAACTCGGTTAGTCATGAAATCCGTTGGGATCGCTTTAAATACGATCTGCAAGACCCAAAACTTGCAGAATTGGTGACTCTAGGTTACCCTAAAGTCTAGAGCCAAACTCATTACCCGTCTGCTCTCGGGACTGAAACGAAACTTCGTATGAGGTCTAGATCGCACATCGGGAGTCCGATTAACACGAAGCTAAGGAACCAGGACCGCCCCACTGGGCTTGACAATCATCTCAAAAATCAGATGATTCCGATGTCCCACGGCCATTGTTTTCACTCTGGAGCGAGGGAGTGTGAAAAACACTATTTCCATCCAAATGAAAATATCTGGAATAGTGATCTGGCACCTTTCGGTTGCGCGTCAGTATTAAGCAACCTGACCGTCGGAATCAGACCAAATTACACCCTCGGATTAAGAAAAATTTCAGGAACATTTACATGTACTCAGAAATTCTGATCGTGGCCCACGGACCGTTGAACTGAAAGTGGTCCGCCACGTGCGATCTGGGAATCCGATCGAGTCGAAAACGTAATCCCACGTAGATCCGCAGAGGGTGAGCTTAAGTCTGACGTTTGGCTCAAGAGGGCTACCAGAACACCCCTTTTGAGCTTGGAAAGTGGCGAACTGCCTATATATGCAGCCACCCTTGAACCTGAGTCTATTTTGGACATGTTCTAGGCTATAAAAGGGGCTTAGAACAGCCCCTCTCACAGCCATACGAATTTGGGTCCAAACCCTTAGAGAGAAAAGAGAGAAAAGAGAGAGAAAGTTTTGGAGATCGAGGCCGATCTTCCTCCTGCTGCTTCCACTCCTCCCACGGCCTACACCGCCCTATTCCAGGGGATTTTCCCGCGGTTTCCACCCCATTTGAAGGTAAGAAACCCTAACCCTAGGTCTGATTTGAGCTTGATTAGTGATAGGTTATGGAAAGACTAATCGAATGCGCTCTTTAGGCTAGGAAACTCCCGTATACGGAAGCTCCAACACCCTTGCTGATTTGTTGAAATTTCAAGGGCTGAGGTGAGGACTTTAAGCGTATAAGTTACGGTTTTCAACGCTTTCAATGTCAGAAAATGATAGATTCATGATCTGCATGCAAATGCACATGTACAAAGTGCTTTCCGTTTCCTGTTTCGATTAGCGATAAAGAATATGGAATTTTACATACTCTTGATATACGTAGAAATACCGTATACATATTTTTGTTGAGAAAATGTTTAACATGTTTATTTAATGTTTGATTATATCATGTGTGGATAAAATGCTAGTTTGGCGAAAGGGATCGCAAAAATACATGTTCATGTGTAAATGTCATATATGTGGAAATTGTGTATTCCAGAAATTCCGCATACTTGCGGATTTTGGAAATGTAATTGTGATGATTATTTGCTGTATGATTACGATATACACGGGAAAAATACTCTCGAGGCGAAGGGACAGCCCAAACCCGAACTTGCCTAACATACGTCATGTATGTTGGAAAAGTGTATTCTAAGTGTTTGTGTAAGTGCATGTATGTGTACATGTGTATGTACTAGTGCCTTAGATAGGCGCTGATATGGGTTTTCCGACTCCCTTAGAGACATGTAGGATCCGCTCCATGCGGTGGTTCACCGCAACCACTTAATTGTATTGCGCACACAATTGTATCCCTATGGGGATAGTGTTTTATCACATGCCTTACAACATGCTTTGCAACATGCTTGACTTCATGTTTTACTTCATGCTTTATAACATGCCTACTAACATGCTTGTGTTGCTTGTTTATCATGCTTTACCTCACATGCTAACGATGAAAACTGTTTGGGTTTGGGACTAGGTATATAGTCCAAACACTCGGTACCAGACTTGTGATTGTGGCTGAGATTCATGTCGCCACAAAGGACGTGTCCGGCGAACCCGAGTCGTACTTCGGTTGGCGATAGTGGTTGGCCACGCGGAGTGCTTTTGCGCTCCATATCGCTCAACTTGTGGTGCGCTCGAGCTAGTCAGGCTCGCCAACTAAACTGGAGTGTCATTGTGTGTTCACCCTGTTTGGTCGCTACTGCTTGAACCTAGGGTACCAAACTTACCAGTGGCGATTCCCGTTTAACCATGGTACCTAGATCCGCTAAGTCGCATGAGCCGGGCATGGTGGTATGGGACACCGTGGTCGAGCTGTCGGCCTACGCTGGGGCTATGTGCCTCCCCGTAGTGACCATTGCGCAACTAACTCGTGAGCCGAATACGGTGGTATGGGACACTGTATTCGAGCTGGCGATACTTCGGCGAGAGCCGAGTACGGTGAGATCTGTGCTCGTGCTGACGGGCGACGAGTCCTCTGTGGTATCATCGAGTACACTCCAAGGGTCTGTGATTGGCCGCGAGTCTTTCACAGCAACTAGAGTGTGAGTTGAGCCGAGTACGGTGAGACCTGTACTTGAGCTGACGGCTAGTGATTGAGCCGAGTACGGTGAGACCTGTACTCGAGCTGACGGCCAGCAATTGAGCCGCATACGGTGAGATCTGTATCCGCGCTGACGGGTGACGAGCCCTTTGCGATGCCTTCACTAAGCTTCTCAAACTATAATATCGTATGAGAATAACTGGGATTGACGACCCTAGAATGGATCATGTTGGGAATGATACAAGAGAGGTACCTTAGTTTCCCAATACTGCTGATTGAAATGGACTAATAAAAACTTGGTAATCATGAGCATCATCGCACCGCATGTGCTTTGTAGATGTGGCGCACTGAGGGAGTTAGCATTCGCGAACGTAAGATGATGTCGCTTGAGGGTGGTTTGGCAAGGGCATACAGCATCATGTCATGTCATTTTGCACTTAACAAGAGTAGTTAGAAATGCTTGATTTGTACTGCTTTATCATTACTGCTTGGTTGATTTGATAACATGTTAACTTATGCTTTATTGTTCCACTGAGTTAGCTACTCACTCCCACGTTACGGGACGGTGTTGTACACACCAACCAGACTCTGTCGCAGGTATAGAGGGCGCCTTGGTTCAGGAGCCAGAGCCCGATGTTGATGAGGACCAGGAGGAGTTCTCCTTCATGCAGTACTCTGACGGCTACGCTTAGGCCGGCTGCATAGCGGGATTCTCGGGGCCTCTTTTGAGGAGTGTATTTTGGGTTTTGACTTAAAAACAATACATGTATATTGGTGCTCAGCTAGTACTCATACTCTGGTGTTCAGAAAATTTTGGTTATTTTACATACTTGAATATAAAATTTCAGTCTTCCACTTGCTTTCATACAATTGAACTGGAGTATGAATTACTGTTTTGGTTTAATCTCATTCATGTTTATTTCGCTAACTCAGACAACATTTAACCAGCATTGTGTATGTTGCATAAGTGATGCGTTGGAACTCGGGTGTTGAGTTCATACTCGACCCCCGAATTTCAGGGTGTTACAAGTGTCTACTTTTCAGTCAAAATCAGCTCACATAACCTGGAAAGAAGAAACTAAAGAAGATTATCAGAATGGTGAAAGAGATAGCGATGAAGAAAATAGAAATGGTCGTGCGGTTATCATGACATATAAAAGGTTCAGGCAAAATAAAGACCATATGAAATATGGATTCTCAAGAAAAGATATACTTCTTATGCTGAATCAATTGTTGGCTATGAAGCGTATTGAATTACCTCGGTTAAGACACATCGAAGAAATTGAAAATACAAGAAGAATGGATTATTGCTATTATCATCGTAAATTTGGACATCATACGGAAAATTGTAATTCCCTCAAGAAAAAGCTACAGACAATGATCGATAAGGGAGAAATTGCGATGAAAAGAGCATGAAAGAAAGGGAAAATGGAAAAAATAATAGAAATTCGATAAAGAAAGTTCTGGGGGCATCCGCGTTAAAAGACGGTAACATGCTTTGTATGGTGAACCGTCAGTAATTGACAAGATCGAGTTGTCATAGCCTAAATACTCAAATGAAAAGAAGCGAGTGAGGAAAAATATGTAAAGCTGCGATAAAAAGCATATTCGTTGCAGATATGCATTGTAATACCTGTCAATTCATGAGATGACCGCTATTTTGATTTCAAAAGATATCGGTATGATACTTCCAAAATCAAAAGGGGGCAAGACAGGTGAGTAAAGAGGTAAGTAAAAAATGGTTAAATGTGTTTCTCACCATAGAATGTATTTCTTTTGTGTATTTGAATAAAATGCAAGCTTTCAAGCATATTAAGTCATCGCCAAAGCAAGACAGGTAAGTAAAAATCTATGAAATATATTTCTCACCATAGAACGTATTTCTTTTGTATATGAATAAAATGCAGGCTTTCAAGCATATTAAGTCATCACCAAATGCGAAGCGCCAATGACAATCGCCAAATGAAAAGCGTCAATGATTATCGCCTAAATTAGTAACTATCACTGTTATCATCAATTACTGATACAAAATTATCTTATCTTTATAGAAATTGTTATCATCGCCAAGTTGATACACTATCCTAACCATAAGCGTTGTCAGAACATATCAGCAGTGGCAATGTATCAATTATTGGTTCACCACAAAATAAGCAGTGGAATAAGCCTATATGGCCAACCACACAAATCTTACAACAGCCACAGCAATGGCAAATAAGGCTGCCTAGCCAAGCCTATATGGCCAACTATGCATAAGACCTATGATCAAATAAGGCTGCCTAGCCAAGCCTATATGGCCAACTACGCATAAGACCTATGATCAAATAAGGCTACCTAGTCAAGCCTATATGGCCAACTATGCCTAAGACATATCATCACTTAAAGCCCGAAATCGGTGGTAAACTATAATTGCTCCTTGAGCCCTGCCCGAAATCGGCGGTAAGCTATCTTACTATTTGAGCCCAGAGTCAAGTCCAGTTCAGTCAAATCTGGTCGTCCAGTTCAGTCAAGTCTGGTCGAGTCAAGTTCAGTCTTGACCAGTTAAAGTATGGTCAGTCAAAGTACACTAGCACCATTACTCAAAAACATCAAATATGCTCAAAAGCATCAACTACGTGTAGCATTCAAAATGCTGCAAATGCACATTTCAATTTAGATATGCTCAAATATGCAATTGCTTGATGAAATTTTTAAATATTGAGTAAGCAATATATGCAAAAATGCGTTTCTTTGGAGTCAGGTTCAAATTACAGCGACAATAAATGCCTTCAAGATATTGGCAATTATCTATTCAAAAAGTTCAACTCTTCAAGGCCAATTAATATATTATTGCCTTCTTAATGAATAGAGAAATATTATCGCACAAGATTCTCAAAAGGCGACAGAGAATAAACTAGTGAAGGATTATTATTCTCTCCCGGACAATATAAAGATTCAGATATATATTCTTTAGATTTGTTAAAGAAGCAGCAAAAAATTATCCATTCTTCAGGAGTATCTGCAGGCTTCACTTCGGGAATATTATCTTCTGAAGAAATCTTTATGTGATAATGACCGAGAAAGGGGGCAGGATCTGTCTTCAAAAGTAATCTATGCCTTAGTCTTTCTGATAATCTCTTATGCACGATGAAGGAATTCATATACCGAGAATTATGAAGTATGATTCAATGTGAATGTTCAAAAGTTGCTTCTATATTAAAGCTCAGTTATATGCCTATGTCGTAACTTCTCACTATCCTAGCAATGATATCGCAAGACTCCAAGTACTAGATCTGATAGATATAAAAAACAGACGAAATCATCATCAGTAACTTTTATGTCCTTTGGAAAGTTATTAAGTGAAAATTGAAAGAAGTCTTGTCTATTTTTTCAAAATCAGCAAAGATCCCAGGAAAAGTCTATGAACAAACTAGAAACAACTCGACAAAAGACTCAACGGTTAAATCTTTGGGGTTGGAAATGATATTTCCAAAAGTGCGATATAATGAGCAAAAGAATGCAATGTGAAGCACAATGACAGAGCAATATCACAATCATCCTAAAAAGAGAAGAAACTCTCAATCTATTTCAAAATTATCAATACGTGATGAAGCTAAAGTGGAAAAATTATAATGTATAAAGATACTAATTCTAATTAATTTGGTAGGAAAGATCATTATTCGAAAGCTTGGATTATACAGATCATGAATAAAGAAAATAATTAAAAAAGTTATTGCGGCAGGAGCAGCATTAAAGAACAACGCCAGATATAGAGTTGAAGGAAAGAATCGCTGGAGTTGATCAAAGAGACCGTTGCAGCTACAGTAGTGTTGAAAGATAGCTCTCTGGCCAAGATACTCAAAGACGAAGTTGTCACAGCTGTTGCAGAGATGTGTTTTAATGAAAAGAGAATTTTATCCTCTCTAGTGAAACATCCGCTCGACACAACTAGTCGGGGGCATTCCAATCTTCCGTTCGAGCACAATCATCAAGTCTTCCGTTCGAGCGCAATCATCAAATCTTTGGTTCGAGCGCAATCATCAAGTCTTCTGTTCGAGCATAATCATCAAGTCTTCTGTTCAAGTGCAATCATCAAATCTTTCGTTCAAGCATGAGCATTCAAACCGTCCGTTCAAGTGAAATCATTCAAATCTTTCGTTCGAGCGCGATTGTTCAAATCTTCAATTCGACCGCGATCATTCAAGCCTTCTATTCAAGCGCGAGCATTCGATCTTCTGGTCAAAGACGATCAGCCAATCCTCCATGCAAGCATGATCATCCAGTCATCCTTTAGTTGTAGTGCATTCAAGTTCTTTGGGCAGAGGAAGATCGATCCTCCAATGGGTCCGCGTAAACGAAAGTCGTTGCGTGAGGGAGAATCGCTGGGACAGAGGTTTGCTATAGTAGGTGAAAAATGAAGAATGATTCAAGGGTTGGGGTATTTATAGGGCGAACGGCCGAGTACAGTATGCGGGTTTTCTGTTGCGTGGACCCGAGCAAGCCCTGTCAGTGTGATCATTTTGATCCTTTTCTTTAATTTTTTAGAAACAAAGAAAGGATCAAGGGGGCATCTGTCGAGGCATAAAAAATGATAAAAGAATTTAAGTAAAAGAAGACTGGGAAGTGAAGAAAATTAGAGGAAGAAGAGAAATATCTTTGAAAGTTGTTTTCACTAGACTGCGCAAACGATATCCGTTGTGCAGCTCCGCATAACCAAAGATCAGTTGCGCAGGTCTGCACAACCAAAGATCAGTTGCATAGGTCTGCGCAATTCGTTTTAGGAGAATATTTCCTTGAACGGTTAAGATTGATGAAAGGCAGGTCCTACGACACCACACGTTCGAAGGCCTATAAATACCCCCTCCCCTCCTTCATTTGGATGGATTGAAGATTTTGGAGAGGAAGTAGAGCAAAGAGGAAGATCGAAGGTAGGAGAGGAAACTCCGGTGGGTTACGCGGGACCTTGCAACTGATATCCGTTGCGCTGGTCTATGCAACCAGACTGCCCTGCAGTCTGTGAAAATCAGGGGTCGTCATGCTGCTAAAATGGCTAAGTCTCTAGATTTCTTTTGTTCAAGCTTCAAAGGGAGAAATCAGTAGAAGAAATCATTTTGACATTCCTCCTAAGTACAAGGAGATGACCGAAGCAGGCGCCAGAATGCTGCCGAAATTTCTATCTCATTGAAGACTGGTTGATCAATTCAACAAATCCTCTTAAGTATTAGGAGATGACCAGAATAGCGTCGGATGCTACCAAAATTTCTATCGGACTATCCTATCTAACTTTAATTAATTGTACTTTGTTTTCAGAATCAAGGGAATCCGAGGATATAAATGAACTCAGAATAAATGTGATCAATGGTCTCTCATTCTTTCTTTGTTATCATTGAATAAATCGCCTACATAAAACACATTTGTTTTCTTGTTGAAACAACCACTCTGAGAGATAAGTTTGTGATATTTTTAAGCTATATTGTGCTCATTTAATATTCTCTTTAATTAGCGTTTGCTATTTAATTTTGAGATCTCTATTCCAATCTTACTTTAAAAAGGGATTTGTATTTTCCCCATTCTTGAGATCAAAATTAAATCAAGCTAGCCTAGGTTGATTTAAGTTAAAAATCATTTAGAACTATAACCTTTTCATCTGTGAGACTGGACATTGAACATCTTCGTCTACGTCGGATTGGTTCTATCGGGCTTCTTCAGAGGAGAATTTCCAGATAAGTACATTTACATTTTGTATATCTCTTTTTGGTTTTTTTGAGCTTGTGCCAGAAAAATCTCTTCTTGGTTTGTCTGAGGTAATCCAGGAAATCTCATAGTGTGGGGTTTTTGGAATTGTGTAAGCCCAATCAAAGACACAATTGTGAAGGTTTTAAGGTGAACCTTGGAAAACCTTTTTTCATAGTGAACGCTAATATCCCAAGGGAGTGGATATTAGGAGTGGAGTAGTTGTGTGGCTGTTTTCTAGCAGTTAGTGTACACACAAGCGAACCACTATAATTCCAGGTGTTGTGGTGAATGATTGAATGTGCCTATGTGTGTGAATGTTATACTTTATTTTAAGCATTTGTAGTGAATGGTGTAATTTATTTTATGCTCTTGTGGGAATGTTGTAATAACTTAGTTTATTTTATTTGATATTTCCTTTGCCTCTTTATTAGTTTAAGTTTTTGATACTTACAAATGTTCTAGTAAGGTTGTCCTGTCATAAGCCTTTGGTTTTTGGTGTTAGGTTGTCCTTAGAACCAAGTTTGTATCAACCTCTCAATACTAGTACATTAGAGGTTGTTATTTACTTGTGCTTATTTATTATTTGTTTGTGTTATCATTCTTTTAAGTTCCACAATTATTTTTTAATTTGGCATAGTCCGATTCACCCCCCCCCCCTCTAGGACGTATAGATCAGCCTTTTCAAGTGATATCAGAGCGTAATAGATTCTTTTTATTTGGATTCATTTATTAAGCTAACCGATCTAAGCTTATAAGATGTCAATTTTTGATAGCCTCTCAATCACTAGGCCTCCACCTTTCAATGGCTCCAATTATGCCTATTGGAAAGCCAGAAGGAGGATCTTTTTAAGGTTCATAGATGAGAGAGTGTGGCAAGCCACAGTGACTAGATGGACCCCCCCTACCACTGAAGTTCTAGGCACTGATGGAACCAAATCTATGAAGGTTGCACCTTATTTTTCTTGGACCACAGTTCAAAAAAATGAGAGTAGTGCTAATGCAAAGGCTTTAAATGCAATTACTTATGCACTACCACCAGATGAATTCAAAAGAATTATATCCTATGATTCTGCAAAGCAAGCCTAGGACATTCTAGAAATGACACACGAGGGTACGACTATTGTTAAGAAATCTAAACTTCAAGTCCTCACCACTCGGTTTGAGGAAATATGTATGGAAGAAAGTAAAACTTTCATAGACTTCTATACTAAGTTAAATGATATAGTCAACTCTATGTGGGGTCTTGGTGATAGTATCCCAGAAAGAAAAATCTGTGCAAAGATACTACACTCATTACCTGAGAGGTTCAATTCAAAGGTCACTGCCATTCAGGAACTTCGTGATACAGATAATATGAGGGTTAAAGAATTGGTTGGTTCTTTATAAACCTACGAGTTAAACTTTAAAGCTCCTAAAGGTAAGTTCATCGCCCTTAAGTCTTCTAAAAATATTTCTCATGAAAATGTTAGTAATTCTGATTTTGAAAACTCTGAAGACGATATGGCACTATTAGCCAAGAAGTTTTATAAGATTTTCAAAAGCAAAAAGATGGTAGATTTTTAAAAACCTTTTGAAAAGAAAATGACTAGATCTAAAACTTGGAAATCTATTAAAGACAGCCAATGTTTCAACTGCCATGAATACGGCCATCTGGCAAACAAATGTCCAAAGAGGGACAAAACTAAAAAGAAAGGCATGTTGGCTACATGGGATGAATCATCTTTCTCTGAAGCCTCTTCTGAGTCAGATGATTCTGAACCTGAGTCTACTAATGAAGTCAAAGCCTTAATAACTCTAGCCAAATTCACTTTCTCAGACAGTTGTGATTCAACTAGTGAAGAAAATCTGAGAAGTGATCCGAAAAATGATGAGGATTTACAAGATGCCTTTGATGCCCTATATAAGGAAAGTTGCAAGATAGTTGCAAAACTAAAACTTCAGTAGGAAAAGTTTTTGATACTAAAAGAAAATTTTGATAATCTAGTTGTAGAAAAATCTCACCTTTCAGATTGTTTTGAAAAAGCTAAGTGTGATTTAGATTTCAAAACATCCCAAGTTGAAAACCTCAAATCTGAAAATGAAAAACTGAAACTAGAAGTCTCTTCTCTCTCGAGTATGAAGGATACTTGGAGGTATGCAGAGGGTGATCCTAAACTAGAAAAATTATTAACCGGATCAAGGAATTATGGCGATCGATCTGGTCTGCGCTACGATAAAAATACCCCTCGTAAATATAAGACTACTCCTCCTAAATTTGTTAAAGGGGAGTCCTCTAACTCAAAAGGAAAAAGTCTGAATCAAAATGGTTTTAAAAATCCTAAAACTTTTCAGGCTATGAAACCTAAAAACAACCATATCAATAGAAATCAGAATCTTAACCCCTTAGCTAAGAAAATTGTGGATCCACTTATGGGGCTTCTAAAATCTAACTCGAATGGTAGAATATACAACAACTACAAGTATAGAAAGACCAATTATACTCCAAAACCCAAAATGGTAATGAAATGGGTTCCTAAGGTTGCTTGTCTGGTTGCCCACACCGCTTTCAAGGCTTCAAGTCAATCAAAGTGGTACCTAGATAGTAGTTACTCTAGACACATGACAGGTGATAAAGATTTGTTCACCAATCTTAAAGATATGACTGATGGTTCAGTCACATTTGGTGATGGTAGCAATTGCAGGATTATTGGCCAAGGTATGGTTCAACTCTTTAATCTTCCTCCATTTGAGAATGTGTTATTTGTAGAGAGCCTTAAGCATAATCTCTTAAGCATTTCACCAACCTAGGGTGTGAAATTTCTAATGAGAATGGTTCTATGATATTAACTGGTCGTAGAACATCTGAGAACTGCTATGTAGTTAATGATTCAAGCTCGTCTAAGTTATCATGTTACATGGTCCAAACCGATGAGACCGAACTATGGCATAAACGCCTAGGACATGTACACTACTGTAATATTTATAGACTGAGCAAAAGTGAAGTAATAAGAGGTCTACCCAAGATTAAGAAATTGGATAAAGTTTTTGGCGAATGCCAGATTGGAAAACAAACTAGGAGTGCTCACAAGAAAGTGAATTCCAACGCCACATACAAACCCTTTGAACTTCTCCACATGGATCTCGTTGGACCAACTAGAATGGAGAGTCGAGGCGGTAAGAAATATATACTGATCATAGTAAATTATTTTACCAAGTATACATGGGTAGTTTTCATGAGAGGGAAATCTAAGACTCTCGATGAAGTGAAAAGGGTACTCAAGAGTATCCAAACTGAGAAGGAATCACATGTGACCAAAATCCGTAGTGATCATGGTTCTGAATTTGATAACAGTAGTTTTAAGAAGTTTTGTAGTGATCATGGAATATCGCATGAGTATTCTACACCCAAGACTCCTCAACAGAATGGTGTAGTTGAAAGAAAAAATTAGGTTCTTCAAGAAATGGCTAATGTGATGTTAAATAGTATGAAACTTCCTAAAAATCTTTGGGCTGAAGCTCTGAACACGGCGTGTTATATCACTAACCGTGTTTATACTAGAAAGTCTAATAATAAGACCACATATGAACTATGGTTCAATAAGAAACCTACTGTTAAATACTTTCGAGTTTTTTATAGCAAGTGCTATATTTTGCGTGACCGGGAAAATTAACACAAAGAGTGACGAGAGTATTTTCCTAGGATATACACTAAATAGTCGAGCGTATCGTGTTCTCAACAAGAGGACCAGTGTTATTCAAGAATCCATTAATGTGGTTATAGATGATCACTTGAATATACCTGTCTCAAGTTCAAAAGATGATGAAATCTCTTCGTTTGATAAACGAGACTCTTCGTCTAGTCAAAATGACCTTGAACTGCGGTCAGTTAAAGACCATCCAACTGATCAAATTCTTGGAATCCTCTCACTGGTGTGCGCACTCGTGGACAATTAGAAAACATTTGTAATTATGTGTGCTTCACATCCTAGATTGAGCCGACCAATGTAAAAGAAGCTCTTGCTGATGAAAACTGGATTGTAGCTATGCAAAATGAACTTAATCAATTCATAAGGAATGATGTATGGTACTTAGTTACTAGACCTAATGATAAACACATTATTGGAACTAAATGGATCTTTAAAAATAAGTCTGATGAACTTGGTAACATTATAAGAAATAAGGCTAGACTGGTTGTACAAGGGTACACTCAGATAGAAGGCATTGATTATGATGAAACCTTTGCCCTAGTAGCTCATCTTAAATCTATCAGACTGTTTATATCTATTGCTTGTTATAAAAAGTTCAAAATTTATCAAATGGATGTTAAGAGTGCTTTCTGGAATGGTGATCTACATGAAGAAGTATATGTAGAACAGCCTACTGGTTTTGAAGACCCTAAACATTCTAATCATGTTTATCGCCTGAAAAAGGCACTTTATGGATTGAAACAAGCTCCCAAGGCATTGTATGAGAAATTGACTAAGTTTTTACTAAGTCATACTTTATAATAGGGAGTGTTGATAAGACACTTTTTGTAAAGAAACATAATGATCACGTATTGACAGTACAGATTTATGTTGATGACATTATTTATGGATCTACTTGTTCTAACATGACTGTTGAGTTTGTAGATTTAATGAAGTCAAAATTTGAAATGAGCATGGTTGGAGAACTGAACTATTTCTTAGGTTTGCAAGTAAAACAACTTCCTAATGGGTTCTTTATCTCTCAAACCAAATACGCTCTAAACTTGGTTAAAATTTTTGGATTTGAGAGTGGTAAAAAATTTGATACTCCTATGAGTACGACACAAACTCTCTAAGGATTCAATAGGTAAAAGTGTAGATCCTAAGTTGTATCACAGCATGATAGGTAGTTTATTATATTTAACTGCGAGTCGACCTGATATTGCATTCAGCATAGGAATCTGTGCTAGATATCAATCGGACTCTAAAGAGTCCCACCTGATTGATGTAAAGTGCATTTTATGATATGTTTGTATCCTCATGATACTAATGTTCAATTAGCTAGTTATTCGGATGTTGATTGGGCTGGTAATACTGATGACCACAAGTCAACCAGCGGTGGATGTTTTTATGTCAGGAATTGTCTAGTTTCATGGCATAGTAAGAAACAGAGTTTCGTATCACTTTCCACAATTGAGGCTGAATATATTGCAATTGGTAATGCATGCACTCAGCTTGTGTGGATGAAGAGAATGTTAAGTGATTACGGATTTGCGTAAGATTCTATAGTATTATATTGTGACAATTCTAGCATAATTAACATTTCTAAAAATCCAATTTAGCATTCACAAACTAAGCATATTGACATTAGATATCATTATATTCGTGAATTAGTAGAAGATAAGATTATTTCTGTGGATTATATTCAGACTAAAAATTAACTTGCAGATATATTTACAAAATCGCTTGACAGAAACAGGTTTATTAAGTTGAAATTGGATATGGGTATGTGCAATATGAACTGAAATGTTTGTGTTTATTTGTAATATATTGCATGTTTTTATTTTATTTATTTTTTAAAATTTTAAATTTTAAAAATAGTGAAAATTGTAGAATTTTTGTAGTGCACGACCAGTCGAGTACACGCTCGACCAGTCGTGGCACGACCAGGCTAGTATGTACTCGACCAATCAAGTCGCTCGGGTTTGGGGGTTTTTATTGTGCAAAAAACACTTTTTCTTCATTTGTTTCATCTTCCCCAACCAGCCCTACGATAATCGATCGAACCCATCTTCGATTCATTCATGGTTAGTGCATCATTTTCGATTTCCTTATGGATTTAAGTTCTTTGCACTTCCATTTCCTTATTTTTGTAGTTTATTTCAAGGCTTATAGTGGTTTGTTGAGTTTTCTTGCAAAAAATATGATTTCCTTGAAACCCTTTCTTCCTTTCTTGCATTGCTTGTATTCCTTGTCTTTCTTGTTGCTATGGAAGGTCGAAATAAGAAGAGACCCACTCATGGTTCCTCTTCTTCTCGTTCCGCTCCAATCACGGTGCGCCATCTTCGGTCACCCGAAGAAGACCCCGAGTATGTGCGAGATATACGTCTTCACAATGTGATTGTTGAACGGACAGTCAATTCTAATTACTTGGAACCATTTGGCATTGTTCCTCTCCTTCAAACTATAGGATGGGATAACATTTTAAATTGGGGCGGTCCGGCGTACCGTTCCATTGTGCAGGCCATGTTTGCTTGCATAACTGACTTCTCTTCTAAGAATCTAACTTTTACAATTACAACCAGAGAAGGTCCTATTGATGTAGACCGTCACTTAATATCTAGGTTGATGAATCTTTCAGTAATTATGATGAAATTCCTATTTCTACTCTTGTATCAAAACCTTCTGAGTCTTAGAAAAGAATGCCCACTAGAGTGTTATGCAACATGAATGCGGAATGGAATTTCGGGAATGCACTCAGTTCCAAATTTATGTTACTCAGATACAGGGTTCTCCATTGTATTTTCATCTCTATTTTCTATCCTAGGTCTGGTAACAAGACTGAGCTCATTACTTTCATGGATCGTATCCTTCTCTCTATTGTTACTGGTGTCTCTATATGTCTTCCATCTCTTATTTGTTACATCATGATTCAGTTTTGTCTCCATCCAGGCCATAGTGATATTCCATTTGCCTATCTTATGACTGTCTTAGCCACCCATAGTCTTGTGGCTATGCCTGTTGGAGAAGCTCCCATTAACCATGTTTCCTTCAACAACTCGAACATAAATAAGATGAATTTGAGGTTGGCACCTGGCCAAGTTGATATGGGTGCTGGTGGAGCTGCTAAAGCAACTGAATAAGAGGATACTTTGCCTCCAGATGATGTCAATATGGATGACTTATTTGATGAGATTGATGAGTCAGATTCTGCAGCTGATCCTGACTTTCAGCTTCTGACTTTGATGAGTGTTTGCCATCCCTTGAGGAGAAGGTAGAGGGTATGCATGTGTCCCAAGAAAATTAATTCAAATACATGCGCAAATATCTTAGGCGCATTAACAAGGGACTGCATCAGATAGATCCTTCTATTCCTGCTCCTTCATCTGGATTTGATTAGCTATTTATTTCTTTCTGGTTATGTAATAATACTTTCTAGTCTTTGTGTGTTGGGATATTTCTTGGACATACTTTTACTTTTTAAGTATGTGGACATGCTATTGTGCCTTTAGTTTATATCTTGATTGTCATGGTGATGTTATTTCCTATCTTATTTCCTTTACTTCTCTTTTCATTATATATCCTTCCTTTGTCATATTGTGACAAAACGGGGGAGAAATTGTGGAGATGTGTGATTGTGGAATATGAAGTGTAGTATGTATGTATGAACAGGTTCTGCAAATCACCTCTCCTGGATTGAGGGGGAGTAATGGAATGAGGGGGAGTTGTGTCTGTTAATCAGTTTGTTGATCATTTGGTGCATGATTCTTTATTGTGCTTATATAACTGGTGCATGATTCTTTATTGTGCATGATTCTTTTGGTTTTGTCACAAATTTGACAAAGGGTGAGATTGTAAATGCTATTGTGTAAATCTAGCACCCGTAGTGTTGTCAAGTTTTGTTGTGCCAAACCATTTAGTATTTTTATCATGATTTGAGTTGAAGTGATCAGGTTCAAACATTTCAAAGTTCTCTAGATTTTCATTGAACTTGCCTACATCTTCAAGTTGAAGTGAAGAGTGTTGAAGTTCATGGTTTCAAGCTAAAATTCAAGAACTCAAGTTCAAGTTTGAAGTTCAACTACTGTACGCTAAAGACTCAAGAACTCAAGCGTAACTCAAGCTCAAGTTCAAGGGATCGAACTCAAGCTTCAAGTATCACAAGATATCAAGATTCAGAAGTGAATGGTGTTGCATTTGTTCCTACTCACAAATAGGATTGGATGACCCTAGATTGACCTTAGATTGTGTCATATTCATTGCATATTGTATGTGGGTCATTTCATATGTTTATAAGTCATTTTCTCGACTAGTCTTAGACCTAGTTCAACTAGTCCAAGTACTGGCTCGACCAGTCTAAGAGTTTTCTCGACCAGTCCAAGGTTTGTTTCTAATTTTTGGAAATTTCTGTTAGACTCTCGACCAGTCCTGAAGACTACTCGACCAGTTGAGTGAACAGTGCTTAACCGGTCGTGCAGGCTTGACTCAAAGTCCAGCAAGCTTTTGTGATCCCACTCGACCAGTCAAGTGCATTGCTCAACCAGTCGAGTAATGGTCTTATCTTATCGCGCCAGAAAAATTGAAATTTTGTTAGTCCTTCGACTAGTCGAACTAACCCTTAGACCAGTCGAGTGAACAATAATTTCACCTATAAATAGAGTATGAATTTCAGAGTTTATTCATTCATTAAAGCGAAATCAAGACACCACTCTGAGAGATAAGTTTGTGATATTTTTAAGCTATATTGTGCTCTTTTAATATTCTCTTTAATTAGCTTTTGTTATTTGATTTTAATATTTCTATTCCAATCTTACTTTATGAAAGGATTTGTATTTTCCCCTTTTCTTGAGATCAAAATCAAATCAAGCTAGCCCAGGTTGATTTAATTTAAAAATCATTTAGAACTAGGACCTTTTCATCTGTGACACTGGACATTGAACATCTTCGTCTACATCGGATCGATTCTACCGGGCTTCTTCAAAGGAGAATTTCCAGATAAGTACATTTATGTTTTGTATATCTCTTTTTGGTTTTTTTGAGCTTGTGCTAGAAAAATCTCTTCTTGGTTTGTCTGAGGTAATCTAAGAAATCTCAGAGTGTGGGGTTTTTGGAATTGTGTAAGCCCAATCAAAGACACAATTGTGAAGGTTTTAAGGTGAACCTTGGAAAACGTTTTTTCATAGTGAACGCTAATATCCCGAGAGTGTGGATATTAAGAGTAGAGTAGTTGTGTGGTTGTTTTCTAATAGTTGGTGTACACACAAGTGAACCACTATAATTCTAGGTGTTGTAGTGGATGATTGAATGTGCCTATGTGTGTGAATGTTGTAATTTATGTTAAGCATTTGTAGTGAATGGTGTAATTTATTTTATGCTCTTGCGGAAATGTTGTAATAACTTATTTTATTTTATTTGCTATTTCCCTTGCCTCTATAATGGTTTGAGTTTTTGATACTTACAAACGTTCTAGTAAGTTTGTCCTGCCTAAGCCTTTAGTTTTTGGTGTTAGGTTGTCCTTAGAACTAAGTTTATATCTACCTCTCAATACTAGTACGTTTGAGGTTACTATTTACTTGTGCTTATTTATTATTTATTTGTGTTATCATTCTTTAAGTTCCACATTTATTTTTTAATTTACGATAGTCCTATTCACCCCCCCTCTAGGACGTATAGCTCGGCCTTTTCAGTTGCCCCACATGAGCGCGTGGTACACGCAGGTTTGATGCATGACTGGATGGTATGGCTCATGCGTCTCGCATTTTGTGACATGATCATTTGGCGCCGTAGCGACATCAGGGTTGTGACCTCCACAGGCATATCGTCGATGGCCATATGAGACACCAAAAATGTTTGGTTTGAGCATATGGGAACTTTGGATGTCCGTGGGTGAAAGTCCATAAATTCCCGTGGCCAGGGGATGATCCAACATCTAGACCGAGTGGAAGACATGAGCGCAGAGTGTCGAATACTAGGAGGTCGCGCTTTCCACTATGTTGTGGTCGGTTGGGAGGGGGTGTGGCCTAATCCGCCGAGTAAGGGGGGATGTAAGCTAGGCTGAGTTTGACCAGCTCATAAATGGGTCCGCTGTTGACGAGCTGGGCCGATATTGGCAGGTGGGTAGTAAGGTCTTTTCCACTCGTTGGGCTATGTTTTGCCAAATCATTTAGAAAGGTGTGCCAAATCATTTAGAATCTCTATCATGTTTTAATGAGATGATTAGATCAACTTCGTGCATTTTAAAGTTGTCCAAGTCTTCGTCGAACTTCTCTATGTATTCAAGTTGAAGAAGCATTGTTAAAGTTCAAGATTTCAAGCTCAAGTACAAGTACAGGTTCAAGGCTCAAGTTCAAGTTTAATCTTAGAGTTCAGTACTTTAAAGACTCAAGAACTCAAGTCTTTACTCAAGCTCAAGTTCAAGATTTGAAGACAAGCTTCAAGTATTTCAAGTGTGTGCATTTGCAGAGCGAACGACGTTTCAATTGTTCAAACTCACAAATAAGGTATGGATGACCTTAGATTGACCATAGGTTAGGTCACATTCATTGCATATGTTATGTGGGTCATTTCATAAGCTTATAGGTCATTTCCTCGACCAATCCTAGTCTTTGTTCGACCAGTCCAAGCTCTGGCTCGACCAATCCAAGAGTTTCTCGACCAGTCCAACGCTTATTGTGAATTTTCAGAATTTTCTGTTGGACTCTCGACCAGTCGTGAAGACTGCTCGACCAATCGAGTGAATAGTGCTGACTAGTAGTGTAGGCTCGACTCAAAGTCCAGCAAGGTTTTTTGGTCCCACTCGATCAGTCGAGTAACGACCTTATCTTATTGCGCCAAAAGTTTTAAAAAATTTTTGTCCTTCGACTAGTCGAACCGACCCTTAGACCAGTCGAGTGAACAATATTTTCACTTATAAATAGTGGACGAATCTCAGAGTTTTTCATTCATTCCAAGCAATATCAAGCCATCACTCTGAGAGATAAGTTCCTACATTTGTTGAGTTATATTGTGTTCATTTTAAATTCTCTTAAATAACTTTTTGCATTTGATTTTGTGATCTCCATTCAACTCTATTTCTTTAAAGAAGGGAATTGTGATTTTAGCCTCTTTGATATCAAAATCAAATCAAGCTAGTCCAGGCTGAATTAATCTAAAAATCATTTAGATTTAGAACCTTTCATTTGTGAGACTGGACATTGAACATCTTCATCTACATCGGATTGGTTCTATCGGGCTTCTTCAGAAGGAGAATTTCCAGATAAGTATCATTTACATTTTGTATATCTTTTGTGGTTTATGAGGTTGTACCAGGAAAATCTCATTTTGATTTTGTCTGAAGTGGTCCAAAAAATCTCATAGCGTGGGGTTTTTGTAATTGTGTAAGCCCATCTAAAGACATAATTGTGAAGGTTTTAAGGTGAACCTTGGAAAACCTTTTTCATAGTGAAAGTCAATATCTCGTGGGGGTGGATATTGGGAGTGGAGTAATTGTGTGGTTGTTTTCTAATAGTTGGTGTACACGCAAATGAACCACTATAATTCTTGGAGTTGTGGTGGATGATTGAATGTGCTTAGGTGTGTAAATGTTGTAATTTAATTTGAGCATTTGTGGTGAATGGTGTAATTTATTTTAAGCACTTGTGGTGAATGTTGTAATAACTTAGTTTATTTTCATTACCTCTTTATTGGTTTGGGTTTTTTATACTTACAAACGTTCTAGTAAGGTTGTCCTATCATAAGCCTTTAGTTTTTAGCGTTAGGTTGTCCTTATAACTAAATTTGTATCAACCTCTCAAGACTAGTGCATTTGAGGTTGCTATTTACTAGTGCTTCTTTATTTTTTGATTTTGTTATCTATCTTTATATTCCGTATTTATTTTTAATTTGACATTGTCCTATTCACCCCCCCCCCCTCTAGGACGTTTAGCTTGACGTTTTCAAGTGGTATCAGAGCCTAATAGCTCTTTTTTTATTTTGATTCCTTTCCTGAGCTAAACGATCTGAGCTTATAAGATGTCAAATTTTGATAACCTCTCAATCACTAGGCCTCCACCTTTTGATGGCTCCAATTATGCCTGTCGGAAAGCCAGAATGAGGATCTTTTTAAGGTCCATAGATGAGAGCGTGTGGCAAGCCACAGTGACTAGATGGAACCCACCCACAACTGAAGTTCTAGGCACTGATGGAACTAAATCTGTTAAAGTTACACCTTATTTTTCATAGACCACACTTCAGAAAAATGAGAGTAGTGTCAATGCAAAGGCTTTAAATGCAATCACTTGCGCACTATCACCGGATGAATTCAAAAGAATTATAACTTGTGATACTGCAAAGCAAGCCTGTGACATTCTAGAAATGACACACGAGGGTACGACTATAGTCAAGAAATCTAAACTTCAAATCCTCACCACTCGGTTTGAGGAGATACATATGAAAGAAAGTGAAATCTTCATAGACTTCTATACTAAGTTAAATGACATAGTCAACTCTATGTGGGGTCTTGGTGATAGTATCCCTGAAAGTAAAGTTTGTGCAAAGATATTATGCTCATTGCCTGATAGGTTCAATTCTAAGATCACTACCATTTACGAACTTCGTGATACGGATAATATGAGGGTTGAAGAGCTTGTTGGTTCTTTACAAACCTACGAGTTAAATTTTAAGGCTCCTAAAGGTAAGTCCATAGCCCTTAAGTCTTCTAAAAATATTTCTCATGATAAAGCAAGTAAACTGTGATAATTCTGAAGATAATATGGCACTATTAGCCAAGAAGTTTTATAAAATTTTCAAAAGCAAAAAGATGGTAGATTTTCAAAAACCTTCTGAAAAGAAAATGACTAAATCTAAAACTTGGAAATCTATTAAAGACAACCAATGTTTCAACTGCCATGAATACGGTAATCTGGCAAACAAATGTCCAAAAAGGGACAAACCTAAAAAGAAAGGTATGTTGGCCACATGGGATGAATCATTTTGCTTTGAAGCTTCTTCTGAGTCAGATGATTATGAATCCGAGTCTATTAATGAGATCAAGGCCTTAATGACTCTAGTCAAAGTCACTTCCTCGAACAGTTGTAATTCAACTTCTGATGAAAATCTGACAAGCGACCCTGAAAATGATGATGATTTACAAGATCCCTATAATGCCCTATACAGGGAAAGTTGCAAGATAGCTGTAAAACTAAAACTTCAAAAAGAAAAGTTTTTAAAATTAAAAGAAGATTTTGATAACTTGGTTTTAGAAAAATCACATTTTTCTGATTATTTTAAAAAAGCTAAGTGTGATTTAGATTTTAAAACATCCCAAGTGGAAAACCTTAAATCAAAAAATGAAAAACTAAAACTAGAAGTCTCTTCTCTCTTGAGTTTAACGGATAGTTGGAGGTATGCCCACGGTGATCCTTAACTAGAAAGACTCCTAATTGGATCAAGGAAATGTCGTGATAGATCTAGTCTAGGCTATGATAAGAATACACCTCCTAAAAGTAAGTCCACTCCACCTAAATTTGTTAAAAGAGAGTCCTCTAACTCGAAAGGGAAAAGTCTGAATCAAAATAGTTTCAAAAATCCTAAAACTTTTCAGGCTATGAAATCTAATAGCGACCATATCAATTATAAAAATCAGAATCATAACCCCTTAGCTGAGAAAATTATTGATTTACTCAAGGAGCTTCTAAAATCTAACTCGAATGGTAGAATATTCAACAACTACAAGCATAGAAAAACCAACTATGTTACAAAACCTAAAACTGTAATGAAATGGGTCCTTAAGGTTACTTGTCCGGTTACCCACACCGCTTTCAAGGCTTCAAGTCAATCAAAGTGGTACCTAGATAGTGGTTGTTCTAGACACATGACAGGTGACAAATATTTGTTCACCAATCTTAAAGATATGGGTGATGGCTCAGTCACATTTGGTGATGGTAGCAACTGAAGGATTATTGGCCAAGGTACGGTTCAACTCTTTAATCTTCCTCCATTTGAGAATGTTTTGTTTGTAGAGGGCCTTAAGCATAATCTCTTAAGCATTTCTTAATTTGTGATAATAAACATAGCGTCAAATTCACCAACCAAGGGTGTGAGATTTCTAATGAGAACGGTTTTGTGATATTAACTGGTCGCAGAACATCTAATAACTGCTATATAGTCAATGAAAGCTCGTCTAAGTTATCATGTTACATGGTCCAAATCAATGAGACCGAACTATGGCATAAACGCCTAGGACATGTACACTACCGTAATCTTTATAGACTAAGCAAAGGTAAAGTAATAAAAGGTCTACCCAAGTTAAAGAAAATTGATAAAATTTTTAGCAAATGTCAAATTGGAAAACATACTAGGAGTGCTCACAAGAAAGTGAACTCCAAGGTCACATCCAAACCCCTTGAACTCCTCCACTTGGATCTCGTTGGACCGACTAGAACGGAGAGTCAAGGCGGTAAGAAATATATTCTGGTAATAGTAGATGATTTCACCAGGTATACATGGGTAGTTTTCATGAGAGAGAAATCTGAAACTCTCGATGAAGTGAAAAGGGTACTCAAGCGTATCCAAACTGAGAAGGAATCACATGTCTTTAAAATCCGTAGTGATCATGGTTCTGAATTTGACAATAGCAATTTTGAGAAGTTCTATAGTGATCATGGTATATCGCATGAATTTTTTGCTCCTAAGACACCTCAACAGAATGGGGTGGTTGAGAGAAAAAATCGTGTGCTTCAAGAAATGGATAATATGATGTAAAACAGCATGAAACTTCCTAGCTGAAGCAGTGAACACAGCTTGTTATATTATTAATCGTGTTTATACTAGAAAGTCAAATAATAAGTGTGAAACCTGCATCCTAGCCCGTACCATTTCGTAGGGTTCCGCGGTCCTCCCGTCGAATTCCGGCGACCCGCGATGCGTAGATAACAGTTGCCCATGACCCTAAGTCGTATCTCGTATTACAGAGTCAACTCGACCCGAGACTTGTACCCTTGCGACCATGCCGTCGCCGCGGTTCCAATGCCGCATCTCACGAGCCGAGACAATACCTGGGCCAAGAGTGTAGGCCCACGTTCAATTTGAGAAAATGTCACGCTTTGCAAAAACCAAGAGAACCTTTCAAATCAATCGCATCACATCCCATCAATCAAGTATATGTCCCATCCCCAAAAGTAACCCCTAAAGTCAACTCTCCCTCTCTCCACCCATACATGTCAAGTACACACCCATCACTTCCCATCACTCCACTCACTCACACCCATCTCTCTCTCTCTCTTACACCTCTCTCTCTCTCATTCTCCCAAGCAACGCCAAGGGAGTGACCGTCCATGGAGATGGAGCTCTAAGAGAAGAGCTAGTGTGGCCCACCTTCCTACCATCCAATCCCACCCTCTATGATCATTCTCAACCATTGAATCATGTTCCATTGGAGATAAAGATGAGTAGAAGTCCAAGAAGAAGCAAACGGTGGGTGATTTTATGATTTCTACCGTTGATTTGATGATTTGAGGGCCCACTTGTGGTGGGACCGATCTTGATGTATGCATTGTATGGGGAGGGCCCATATGGCGGGGTCCCTCCCTCTATCTCACCAATCTCTCTCTCTCTATCTCTCTCTCTCCCTATTTTGTGGACCCCGCTATGATGCACGTATTTGTTCCCCATCGTCCATCCTTTTTGTTGTACAGGTGGTGGGACGCACCATGGCGTGTGTGTTGTATATACGCCACGCCGTCGTCCATCTACGTGGGACCCACATTGATGGCGTGCCCCATCCAGAGCCATCCATCCACTGGACGTCCAACATCCCTGGACGAAGAGACAACAAAAGTATCAGCTTTATATAGGGCCGGTGGGTTCCACACGTGTGGACCCACCTTGATGTACGGCTTCATCCTCACCGTCTAGCTATTAGACGGTGGATCTCCACCGTGGTGTATCTGTAATAGCCAAGCTGTCCAACGGCTTAAGCTGCTGATAACTTCAGTAAGTTATGTGTGGGGTCCACATGTGTGGGGCCTCCATCCATCCACATGTGTGGGACCACATGTGTGGGGCCTACCATCCATCCACGTTGTGGGACCACATGTGTGGGGCCTACCATCCATCCACGTGTGTGGGGACCACATGTGTGGGGACTACCATTCATCCAAGTGTGTGGGGACCACATGTGTGGGCCTACCATGATTGCATGGGTTTCATCCCCACCGTCCAACTGTTGAACGATGGCAACCCACCTTGTATGTGTGTATATAATGTCCAGGGACAGGGACTGGACAATTTCAAATATATATATATATATATATATATATATATATATAATAGATATAAAATAAGTATAATATATATTATATTATATGGCTGGTGGGTCACACGTGGGACCCACCAGGTACATGCATTTTATCCATTGTCCATCTAAACGTAGACTCACCTTTGTGTATGGTATGAACCACACCGTCCAGTAAGGACAGTGGGATCCATCGTGATGTGTACTATATATACTTTGTTCATCTATGTTTCTTAGGGCCATGGGCCCCTTGCATTGTGTGGCCCACCGTGAGGTGTGTGTTGTATACACACTGTCCATCCATTTTCTGAACTGTGGGCTATCTCATGAGGCCATGTCTGAGGCCCAATATGATGTATACGAGGTCCTTGTATGAGGCCCATTGGTGCGGCCCGATGATGCGTCCCACTTAATGTATATGAGGCCCATTGGTGCGGCCCATGTATTGCAGCCCACTTGATGTATATTGGCCTATTGGTGTAGCCCGATGATGCAGCCCACTTGATTGTATATGAGGTCCATTGGTGGGGCCCATGTGTTGCGGCCCACTTGATGTATATTGGCCCATTAGCGCGGCCCATTGATGCGGCCAACTTGATGTATATGAGGCTCATTGGTGCGGCCCATTGTGATATATGTTAGGCCCATGTGAGCGGCCCATAGTGATGCGTATTATGCCCATGTGATGCGGCCCATAGTGATGTGTTTTAGGCCATGTGATGTGGCCCATAGTGATGTGTGTTAGGCTCGTGCGAGCGGCCCATAGTGATGTGTGTTAGGCCCGTGTGAGCGGCCCATAGTGATGCGTGTTAGGCCCATGTGATGTGGCCCGATGTGTTATATCTGAGGCCCAAATGATGAGGCCCGATGTGATGTATAAGGCCCATGTGATGCGGCCCACTTGATGTATGAGACCCTTGTGTAAGGCCCATTAAGATTGTATGCGACCCATTATGGTGTATTTGTGGCCCATGTGTCGAGCCCATTGTGATGTATGTGCGGCCCATGAGTGAGGCCCAATGTGATGTATTTATGGCCCATGTGCTGAGGCCCATTGTGATGTATGTACGGCCTATGAGTGAGGCCCGATGTGATGTATTTATGGCCCATGTGCTGAGGCCCATAGTGATATGTATTAAGCCCTTGAGTGAGGCCCATGGTGATGTATATTAAGCCCTTGTGTGAGGCCAAGGACCCACTATATATTTAGCTCTATGTGGGCCACTCCTTGAGAACAATGTTGGTTAAATGTCCACATTAATGGGCAATGATAGTTAAATGTCCTCATTGTGACCTTCCCTTAAGCCCTTTGTTAGGATGATTATTGATGCCGATTATCGATGCCGGTTAGCGATATTGATTATGAGTATGTGACAATATAGCATCATGATACATGCCCATACGCATCATCCGCATGTTTGTTACGAGATGTGATTGACCATTGCATATGTTATAGGGCAGGTTGTTTATGGGACTCCCTGAGAGACGGAGTTGCCTACATGAGCGCACGGTATGTGCAAGATTGATGCATGATTGGATTGTGTGACTCATGCATCTCGCATTTTATGATATGACCACCGTACGTCCTAGCGACACCAGGGCCGTAGCCTTCACAGGCATGTAGTGGATGGCCAAATGGGACACCAGAAATCTGTTTCACATGAGGTGTTATAGATATCCCTGGGTGAAATTCTCTAAAACCTTCTTGGTTCTAGAGGTTGCTCCAACGTCTAGACCGAGTGGATGCATGAGTGTATGAGGGTCGTATACCGCTAGGCTGTGTCTCCGAATGTGTCGTGGTCGGTTGGAAGGGGGTGCGGCCTTACCTACCCAAGAGGAGGGGTCAAAGCTAGGCTGAGTTTGACCAGCTAGAGGAATGGGTCCGTTATCGATGAGCCGGGCCCGATATTGGCAGGCAGATAGTGAGGTCTCTTCCACTCACCTCGTTGTGCACGATGATGATCCCAGAGATGTACGGTACTGATATGTGGACTTACTGAGCAGGAGTGGTATACTCAGCATTTTACTCATTCATTCATTCATTCACTATCCACTCAAGCTGGTGGTGTGTAACTAATTGTTATTTGTACTTTCACAATGGCCAGGATTTCGGTTAAGGCGCACGAACAACCTGAGATCAGGAGTTTACCACATTATGTCTAACTATCCAAGTTTAGGTATGGGAGTGGTTTGGATAGAATTCCCTTGTGATGGACCCCATAGCCTGCGATACTATGTACTATCATCCCGACTTCACTACAGCTTGGTCATTTAATTCACACCGCATATTGTATTACATCCGCGGCATATGGCATTTTGGGTTGCTACGTTTCTGCACTTATATGGCCTAAACAGACTTAGCAGGATTTGCATATTGCATTACATCCTCAGTATATGATATTTAGCTCATTATGATATACATTGCGTACTCTGATATCGTATGATTCATGATCTTGCCAGTATTTCCGACATTGTATGATTATGGCGTTGTACTTGTGTGCTTGGCACTTATCTTGTGCACACAGTTACACCACCCTCTAAGCTTTCTATAAGCTTATGCATGATAGATGCGTGCAGGTGGCGTTAGGTTGCAGCAGCGTTGAGCATGAAGCATGAAGCGGTCTTCTGGAGCTTTGATTTTTGATATACGTATTTCCCTTTCAGCATTGTATTCAACTATTTATATTAGTGGATATGTGATGATGATGTTGCCTTTGTGATTTGGGTAAACTTGTGGTTATGCTTCTTACGAGATAAATGTACGTTGGAAAATCCTCTTTGTAGGATCCCAGGATCGGAATCTGGCGTATGCACGCTAGGAGCCAAGATTGGGGTACTACGGAGGCTTTCAGCGATCAGGAATTTTATGAACCCGGTTTCGAGTTTGGGGCGTGACAATAAGACTGTATATGAACTATGGTTCGATAAGAAACCAATAGTCAAATACTTTCAAGTTTTTGGAAGCAAATGCTACATTCTATGTGACCGGAAAAATCTGGAAAAATTTGACACTAAAAGTGACGAAGGAATTTTTCTAGGGTATGCTCTAAACAGTCGAGCGTATCGTGTTCTCAACAAGTTGAGGACTGGTGTAATTCAGGAGTCCATTAATATGGTTATAGATGATCACCTTAATACACCTGTCTCAAGTTCAGAAGATGACGAAGTCTCTTTATTTGATAAACCAGACTCTTCACTAGTCAAAATGACACTGAACTGCGGTCAGTTAAAGACCATCCAACTGATTAAATTCTTAGGAACCCTCTCACTGGTGTGCACACTCATAGACAATTAGAAAACATTTGTGATAATGTGTGCTTTACATCCCAGATTGAGCCAGCCAACGTAAAAGAAGCACTTGCTGATGAAAACTGGATAGTGGCTATGCAAGATGAACTTAATCAATTCGTAAGGAATGATGTATGGTACTTAGTTCTTAGACCTAATGATAAATACATTATTGGAACTAAATGGATCTTTAAAAATAAGTCTGATGAATTAGGTAATATTATAAGAAATAAGGCTAGATAGGTTGTACAAGGGTACACTTAGATAGAAGGCATCAATTATGATGAAACCTTTACCCCAGTAGCTCGTCTTAAATCTATTAGACTCTTCATATCCATTGCTTATTACAAAAATTTCAAAATCTATCAAATGGATGTCAAAAGTACTTTCTTAAACGGTGATCTACATGAGGAAGTATATGTAGAACAGCCTATTGGTTTTGAAGACCCTAAACAAACTGATCATGTTTATCGCCTGAAAAAGGCACTCTATGGATTAAAATAAGCTCCCAGGACATGGTACGAGAAATTGACTAAGTTCCTACTAAGTCATAACTTTGTAATGAGAAGTATTGATAAGACACTGTTTGGCAAGAAACACAATGATCACATACTGATAGTACAGATATATGTTGATGACATTATCAATGGATCTACTTGTTCTAACATGTCTGTTGAGTTTACAGATTTGATGACATCCAAGTTTGAAATGAGCATGGTTGGCGAACTGAATTATTTTGAAGGTCTGCAAGTGAAACAACTTGAAGATGGAATTTTTATTTCTCAAACCAAGTATGCTCTAAACTTGGTGAAAAAGTTTGGATTCGAGAGTGGTAAAAACTTCAATACTCCTATGAGTATGACACTTAAGCTCTTTAAGGATTCAACAGGTAAAAGTGTTGATCCTAAGTTGTATCGCAGTATAATAGGTAGTTTATTATATTTAACTGCGAGCTGACCTGATATTGCATTCAACATAGAAATCTGTGTTAGATACCAATCTGACCCTAAAGAATCTCACCTGATTGTTGTTAAGCATATTTTGAGATATGTCACAAGTTCGACCAATCTTGGTCTTTGGTATCCCCATGATACTAATGTTCAATTAGCCGGTTATACGGATGCTGATTGTGCTAGTAATATTGATGATCGCAAGTCTACCAGCTATGGATGTTTTTATGTTCGGAACTGTCTAGTTTTGTGGCATAGTAAGAAACAGAGTTTCGTATCACTTTCCATAGCTGAGGCTGAGTATATTGTAACCGATAATGCATGCACTCAGCTTGTGTGGATGAAGAGGATGTTAACTTATTACGGATATTATGGATTTGTGTAAGATTCTATGGTTCTGTATTGCGATAATTCTAGCGCAATTGACATTTCTAAAAATCCAATTCAGCATTCACGAACTACGCATATTGACATTAGGTATCATTATATTCGTGAATTAGTGGAAGATAAGATTATTTCATTGGATTATATTCAAACTAAAAATCAACTTGCAGACATTTTCACAAAACCACTTGATAGAAACAGGTTTGCGAAATTGAAGTTAGATATTGGTATGTGTAATGTGATCTGAGTTAATTGTGTTTGCTTGTACTATATTGCATATTATTTTTTTAATGGTTAAATTAAAAATTGCTGAAAAATGAAAATTTTTAAGGTTACACAACCAGTCGAGTACACACTCGACCAGTCGTGGCACGACCGGTCGAGTATGTGCTCGACTAATCAAGTAGCTCGGATTTGGGGGTTTTAAATGTGCAAAAAGTAACTTTTTCTTCATTTCTCTCATCTTCTCCAACAAACCCTTCCACGACCGGTCGAACCCATCTTCAATTGCTACTTGGTTAGTGCATTTTTTCCATTTTCCTTTTGGATTTAGGATCTTTGCACTTCCATTTCCTTGATTTTAAGGTTTATTTCAAGTTTTCTTGTGATTTATTGAGTTTTCTAGCTTAAAATCTGATTTGGGAGAAACCCTTCATTCCTCTCTTGTATTTCTTTTGTGTATTGTATAATGGAGAGTAGATATAAGAAGATATCCTCTCGTGGTCCCTTTTCTTCCCGTTCCGCACCGATTACGGTACGTACTCTTCGACCACCCAAAGAGGACCCTAAATATGTGTAATTGTTGAGTGGACAGTTAACTCCATTCATTTGAGTCCTTTCAATATTGTTCCCCTCCTTAAGTTGTAGGATGGGCTAACATTTTGAATTAGGGCTGTCTTGCATATCGTTCCATTGCACAGGCCATGTTTGCTTGTATAAGTGACTTTTCTGTTGAGAATTTAACTTTTACTGTGTCAACTAGAGAAGGTCCAGTTGATGTAGACCGTCATTTAATCTCTGGTTTGATGGATATTCCTGTGAATGATGAAGGAATACCTATCTCTACGTTAGTGGCGAGACCTTCTGAATCTGAGAAAGATATGTTAACTAGAGTGTTATGCAACATGAATGTTGAATGGAACTCTGGTATTACGCTCGGTTTCAAATATATGTTACCCAGATACAAGATTCTTTATCGTATTTTCATTTCTAATGTGTATCCTAGGTCTGGTAACAAAGCTGAGCTAACTTCTTTCATAGCTCGCATACTTCACTCGGTTGTTTCTGGTGTTCCAATATATCTTCCTTCTCTTATTTAATATATAATTATTTAGTTTTGTCTCCATCCTGGCCATAGCAACATTCCCTTTACATATTGATGACTACATTAGCCATTTATAGTCTTGTGGTCATGCCTGTTGGAGAAGCTCTTATTAACCATTTACCCTTCAACAATTCTAACATTAACAAGATGAATCTGAGGCTGGTACCCGGCCAAGTTGATAGGGATGATGTAGGAGCTGTTGTAGAAGCTGGAAAGGAAGATGCTTTACCTCTTGATGATGTAAATATGGATGATTTATTTAATGAGTTAGTGTCTGACTCTAAGGCCGATCCTGAATTTCAGCCTTCTGATTTTGATGATCAATTGCGAACCTTAGAGGAAAAGGTGGAAGGTTTGCATGTATCCCATGAAACTCAATTCAAATATATGTGCAAATACCTTAGGCGCATTAACAAGGGATTACATCAGATTGATCCTTTTATCCTTGCTCCTTCTTCTGGTTCTGCTTAGACTCTGTTTGTTTTGGGCATGTATTAACTTTTAACTTTTATTTGCGCTTGATAGTATTTGGGCATGTGAACATGACTTTATGTTTCCTGAATATATTTTGTTGATCATGTTTATGTTTTTTACTCTCTTATTTCCTATCCTTCTCATATCTCTTTGAGTATATCATCTGATTGAATTTCTTTCCTTTGTCATATTGTGACAAAAAGGGAGAGAAATGTGGAATGTTTTTAAGGTTTTTAAGATGATTGGGGATGTCTGATTGTAGATATAGTATATATTTTTTTTTGGATTGGTCATATATTTGATGTATACAAGTTCTACATATCACCTCACCTGGATTGAGGGGGAGTAATGGATTGAGGGGGAGAGTATTTGTTACACATATGGTGCATGATTCTTTATTGTGCATGTGCATGTTTTTTTTAACTAGTGCATGATTCTTTATTGTGCATGTGCATGTTTTTTTTTTTAACTGGTGCATGATTCTTTATTTGGTTTTGTCATAAATTTGACAAAGGGGGAGATTATAAATGCTATATTGTAAATCTAGCACCCAAGTTTGTCAAATTTTGTTGTGCCAAATCATTTAGAATCTCTATCATGTTTTGATGAGATGATTAGATCAACTTCGTGCATTTTAAAGTTGTCCAAGTCTTCCTCGAACTTCACTATGTATTCAAGTTGAAGAAGCATTATCGAAGTTCAAGATTTCAAGATCAAGTACAAGTATAAGTTCAAGGCTCAAGTTCAAGTTTAATATTAGAGTTCAGTACTTTAAAGACTCAAGAACTCAAGTCTTTACTCAAGCTCAAGTTCAAGATTTGAAGACAAGCTTCAAGTATTTCAAGTGTGTGCATTTGCAGAGCGAACAATGTTTCAATTGTTCAAACTCACAAACAAGGTATGGATGACCCTAGATTGACCATAGGTTAGGTCACATTCATTGCATATGCTATGTGGGTCATTTCATAAGCTTATAGGTCATTTCCTAGACCAATCCTAATCTTTATTCGACTAGTCCAAGCTCTGGCTCGACCAGTCCAAGAGTTTCTCGACCAGTCCAAGGTTTATTGTGAATTTTCAAAATTTTCTGTTGGACTCTCGACCAGTCGAGTGAACAGTGCTCGAGCAGTCGTACAGACTCGACTCAAAGTCCAGCAAGGTTTTTTAGTCCCACTCGACCAGTTGAGTAATGACCTTATCTTATCGCGCCAAAAACTTTGAAATTTGGTTGGTCCTTTAACCAGTCGAACTGACCCTTAGACCAGTCGAGTGAACCGTATTTTCACCTATAAATAGTGGATGAATCGTAGAGTTTTTCATTCATTCCAAGCAATATCAAGCCACCACTCTGAGAGATAAGTTCCTACATTTGTTAAGCTATATTGTGTTCTTTTTAAATTCTCCTAAATAGCTTTTTACATTTGATTTTGTGATCTCCATTTAACTTTATTTCTTTAAAGAAGGGAATTGTGATTTTACCCTCTTTGAGATCAAAATCAAATCAAGCTAGCCCAGGTTGAATTAATCTAAAAATCATTTAGATTTAGAACCTTTCATTTGTGAGACTAGACATTGAACATCTTCGTCTACATCGGATTAGTTCTACCAAGCTTCTTCAAAAAGAGAATTTCCAGATAAGTACCATTTATATTTTGTATATCTTTTGTGGTTTGTGAGGTTGTTCCAGGAAAATCTCATTTTTGGTTTTCTCTGAGGTGATCCAGAAAAATTCAGAGTGTGGGGTTTTTGTAATTGTGTAAGCCCATCTAAAAACACAATTGTGAAGGTTTTAAGGTGAACCTTGGAAAACCTTTTTCATAGTGAAAGCCAATATCTCGTGGGTGTGGATATTGGGAGTGGAATAGTTGTGTGGCTGTTTTCTAACAATTGGTGTACACACAAATGAACCATTATAATTCCTAGAGTTGTGGTGGATGATTGAATGTGCTTAGGTGTGTGAATGTTGTAATTTACTTTGAGCATTTGTGGTGAATGGTGTAATTTATTTTAAGCACTTGTGGTGAATGTTGTAGTAAATTTATTTTATTTGCCTCTTTATTGGTTTGGGTTTTTTATACTTACAAACGTTCTAATAAGATTGTCCTTCCATAAGCCTTTGGTTTTTGGTGTTAAGTTGTCCTTAGAACTAAGTTTGTATCAACCTCTCAAGACTAGTACATTTGAGGTTGCTATTTACATGTGCTTCTTTATTTTTTTATTGTGCTATCTATCTTTATATTCTGCATTTATTTTTAATTTGGCATAGTCCTATTCACCCCCCCCCCTCCCCCCTCTAGGACGTTTAGCTTGGCCTTTTCACTATGTTTCTGCATTTATATGGCCTAGATGAGGTTGACGGTATTCCTAGACCCGTCAGGATTTGCATATTGCATTGCATCCTCAGTATATGATATTTGGCTTACTATGACTCCACATTGTATAGTTAATCTACATTGTTTCCTCAGTATATGATATTTGGCTTACTATGACTCTGCATTGCATAGCTGATCTACATTGTTTCCTTAGTTATGATATTTGGCTTATTATCTTTTGCATCGCATAGCCTGGGTAAGGCTAATGGTAATTATGGACTTACCCGCATGTTTCCGCATTGCTCCGATATTGCATACTCGACACTTACCTTGCGCACACACTTACACTACCCTCTAAGCTTTCTATATGCTTATGCATGATAGATGCGTGCAGGTGTCGTTAGGTTGCAGCAGCGTCAAGCTTGGAGCGTGCAGCTGTCTTCTGGACCTTTGATTATCGATATATGTATTTCCCCTTCAGCACTGTATTCAACTGTTTATATTAGTGGATATGTGATGATGATGTTGCCTTTATGATTTGGGTAAACTTGTGGTTATGCTTTTTACGAGATAAATGTACGTTATAAAATCCTCCTTGTAGGATCCCAGGATCGAAATCTGGTGTATGGGCACTGGAAGCCGAGAATAGCATACTATGGAGGCTGTCGGCACCGGATTCGGTGATCGGAAATTTTGTGAGCCCGGTTTCTGAGTTTGGGGCGTGACAAAAGTTGGTATCAGAGCATAAGTTGGGAATACCTGAGGATAGCATCACATATCTACTAATAGCTACCCTACACTATGATTGTTGAGAACTTAGAATGATTAGGTCCCGAGTTCGAATAACTTAGTGATTCTCTGTTATATACCCTTAATGTGAGTGCCTTGGAGAGTTCTCAAGGTTGATAGGCACCTTTGTTCTTAGCTATAGGACATGTCGCCCAGGAGAGCGACCTGAACAACTTCCGCTCCACCACCTTTGACTCCCACTCCACCACTAGAGACCCCTGCTCCCCAGCCAGAGGATGTCGCTCCTCTACCCGAGACGGGTGCAGATCCGACCATACCCGTGAGTGCCTCCCAGTTACAGTAAATGTTGCAGGCTATGACGGCTGCCCTTCGGGGGCAGGGCAGGCACCCCATTGTTTCACCAGCCCAGGCAGAGTAGAAGCGCCCTTCTTCGAGAGTTCCGACAGCTCGATCCCCTGCGTTTCCAGGGTGAACCAGACCCGACAACAGCCAAGAGATGACGCTCCAAGGTGGAGAAGATTTTTCATACGATGGGATGTACGACTCAGCAGCGGGTCCGGTTTACCGTTTTTTTCTCCATGGTGAGGTCAAGACTGGTGGACCTCTATCACTCGTATTGCAGGAGCTGACTTTGTCTGGACATGGGAGGATTTCATTGACCGATTTGACCAACAGTACTTCCCCGACCACTTTCGTCAGCAACGAGTGTTAGAGTTCGAGACCTTGGTGCAAGGAGATATGTCTGTGGCACAGTATGTGACTCATTTCGTGGCGCTATCGAGGTTCGCGTCGTATTTGGTTGATGATGAGGAGCAAAAGACCCACCGTTTTGAGAACAACTTATGTTTTGGCCTCAGGAGTCGTGTCATCGGACACATGCTCCCGACCTTTGAGCAGGGAGTTCAGATGCCCCAAATTTATGAGGCAGAATGGAACAATTCACAGAGAGTCCGTGATCATAGAGGAGATCGGAAGAGGAGGACCCCCTCAGGTAGTTCCCAGCAGCAGTAGCGTCGACGGCCTCAGAAGCACAAGAACCGTCCATCCTTTCGAGCTCCAACAGCACCTTCAGCACCACCACAGAGACCATTCACCGGCGTTTGCCTCAGATATGGTGAGACGGGGCATCGTAAGCGTGAGTGCCCCCATTTTCAGTAGCACCGACCTCTTTGGGGGGACATACACCTCCCTAGCAGGCCTAGGGCAGGTTTTATGCAGCTCAGCAAGATCCTCAGTCGTCAGGAGGAGTCGCCGACGATTCGCGCGACCAGGCATTAGGACCATCTTGTTAGATTAGTCATTAATGAGATGATGAGGCTGCAAGGTATCCCAGTTTCGATCGTTTCTAATCTAGGATCTGAGGTTCAATAGGGGTCACCATAGTGTTGATGAGGTATCTTGGGAGCGCGAGGTTAAGATTAGAGAGCGTTATCCCCATCCTTTTATAAATTAATTGCCCTCGACATATATATATATATATATGATGATGATGATGATGATGCTTCCCCTTCCCTTGTTTGTTCTGTAAATTTCGAGGATGAAATTTTTATTAAGAGAGGAGAGTTGTAAGGCCCGTACCCTAAACCGTACCATTCCTTAGACTTCTGTGATCCACCTCGACGATTTTTGGCGACCCACTATGCGTAAATAGCATTTACGCGTGACCCTGAGTTGCACCCTGTCAACCCAAATCAGCTTAACTCGAAACTTGTACCCTAACGACTGCGTCGTCGCTGCGGTTCCAACACCGCATCTCGAGCGCCGATGCGATACCCAGGCCAGGAGTTATATGCCCGTGCATATTTTGAAAAAACGCCGCATGTTGTAAAACCTAAGAGAATCTCTACCAAACTTCACATCAATCAAGTCAAGTACCAACCCATACCTAGCCTATCCCTTTTTCACCAACAAGGCATGACACCCATTCCTCTCTCACCCAAAAGTCAACAAGCACCATGCCCTCCATGTCATCTCTCCTTACAACACCACTCCTCTCTCTCTTTCATTTCTCACTCCATTCCAAAACAACCAAAGGGAGGACCATCCAAGCTTCCCAAGAGAGCCAAGTGTGGCCCACTTTCTACCCCTCTCATCTCTCATCCTAGTCCTTCAATCTCCATCATCCTCCGTCAAAGTTGAAGCTTAAGAACCAAGGATTCCAAGGAGCTAAAGAAGAAGGCAGTCGGTGGGTGATCCTAGAATTTCCACCGTTTATTTTATTTGAGGGCCCACTTGTGGTGGGACCCATGTAAGGCCCGTATCCTACTTCGTACCGTTCGATAGACTCCCGCGATCCTCTCTGTCGAATTCCGATAACCAGCGACCTGTAATTGGCATTTGCGCGCGACCTTGAGTCACAACCAGCGATCTGAGTCAGCTCGACTCGAAACTTGTACCATCTCAACTACATGTCACCACGGTTCCAACACCGCATCTTGCGCACCGATATAATACCCAGTCTAGGAGTTATGGGCCCGCGTATTTTTCGAAGACACACCGCGCATTGCAAATTCCAAGAGAATCTCTACAACCCATCACATCAATCAATCAATCACAAGTTAAGTACACAACCCATGCCTCTCCCATCTCTTTCTCCAACAAAGACAAGCAACCCATACCCCATGCCACCCCCCCCCCCCCCCCGTAAGTCAACCCTCATGTCATCTCTCTCTTACACCACTATACATCTCATCCCATCCCTCTTACACACCCATCCCTATCTCCTTATACCTCCCATCTTTCACTCATCCTCCACCATTTTTTCCAAGCAACTAAGGAGAGAAAATAAGTTTTATGTGTAGCCCACTTCCTACCCCTCTCATCTCACATCTCAACCCTCCAACCTTTATCAACCTCCATCAACGTGAAAGCCAAGGAGTTTGGCATTCCATCGGACCAAGAAGATCCAACGGTGGGTGTTTTATAGGCTTAGATTTCATGTTTTGATGATGAGCCAAGTGGGGCCTACCGATTGATGGTATGGATCTCACTTTGGACCCTAGGTGTGGCCGATGGCCCACCATGATTCATATGATCATCCCATGATGGGACCATTCTCCATGGACCCCATCATGATGTTTATCTTCCTGGTGTGAATGGGTCATCTAAACCTTGCATTTTGGTGGAGAGGGGATCTCCACCGTTGATTTTGATTGGTGGGTCCACATGTAATGGGACCCACTTGATATATGTTGTATGCATGGAAGGGAGGGCCCATAGTGTCGGGGTCCCTCCATCATACGCGTCTCTCTCTCTCTCTCTCCCTCTCTTTCATTTTATGGTGATGATGAGGCCTTGTGGACACCCGGATGGACCCCACCACGAAGTATGTATTTTACCCATGCCATCTACCAACTGGGCCCACATAGGTAGTGAAATTCCACTACAAATGTGAGTGTGGGGTGTGTAATGGACGCTGCTGCCAGCATCTAGAGGACTCTGCAGCAAGCAACGTCCCATGCTATATGTGTTTGTAGGGAGGAGTGTATTTAATCCACATCGTCCACCCTATTTCCCAGCTCATTTTAGGTGTTGACCCAAAAAATGAAGCTAATCTGAAACTCTAGTAGGCCACACCATCTAAAACATTATTTTAATAGTGAAAAATTGTTAGGGCCCGCTGTGATGTTTCTGTGTGTCAAAAAAATATTGAATATTGGGCTTATTAGACCCGTCATGAGCCATAGAACCCAGCCGATGGACTGGATCATCTTCATATGGGTCCCACCTATGAAAAATCGCACAAAAAAAAAAATAGGTGACACTGCTACTGCCGGCATCCAGAGGACGCTACAGCAAGCAGTGTCCTGCTGCTTGTAAAATGGGCAGGGGCCATGGGCCCCACCACAGGCCCTACCATGATGTATGTTGCACACCAACACCGTGCATTTGATGGGTCCCCTTTAGGAATTGGAATCCCCCAAAACTCGGCCGTTCTCGAAACTCAGGTGGTCCACACTACATGGAGCAACATGAGGATTGAGCGTCTACCATTGAAACCCTCTTTTGGGTCTCAGAAGTTTTGGATAAATATGAAATATGTTTTTGCTCTTTATTTAGGTTTATGTGACCTTATCAACAGATGGGATGGGAAATAAACGTTATGGTGGACCCCACGTGGGACCCACTTGTGAAGATGATTGGCTGGTGTACACATACACCAGTTATATAACTATTATATTAACATCCCAAGTTCTACGGGTGTCACGACCCAAACCCAAAAATCGAGCTCATAAAATTCCCGATCACCGAATCCGGTGCCGACAGCCTCTGTAGTACCCCATTCTCGGTTCTCAGCGCCCATACACCAGATTCCGATCCCGAGATCCTACAAGGAGGATTTTCCAACATACATTTATCTCGTAAGAAGCATAACCACAAGTTTACCCAAATCACAAAGGAAACATCATCATCACATATCCACTAATATAAATAGTTGAATACAGTGTCAAAAGGAAAATTATACATATATCGAAAATCAAGCTCCAGAAGACCGTTGCACCCTCCAAGCTCAACACTGTTGTAACCTAACGCCACCTGCACGCATCTATCATGCATAAGCTTATAGAAAGCTTAGAGGGTGGTGTAAGTGTGTGCGCAAGATAAGTGTCAAGTATGCAATATCAGAGCTATGCAGAAACATAGTAAATCGAATATCATATACTGAGGATGCAATGCAATATGTGGTGCGAATGAAATGACCAAGCTGGAGTGTGAAGTCGGGATCACAGTATGTAGTATCACAGGCTGTGGGGTCCATCACAAGGGACTTCTATCCGAACCAGTCCCATATCTAAATTTAGATAGATAGACTCGATGTGGTAAACTCTTGATCTTAGGTTGGTCACGTTCCCCAACCGAAATCCTGGCCATTGGGAAGGTACACATAATAATTAGTTGCTCACTACCAGCCCGAGTGGATAGTGAATGAATGAATGAATTAGTATAATGCTGAGTACGCAACTCTTGCTTAGTAAGTCCACATATCAGTATCGTACATCTCTGAGATCATCACCTGGGTCTAGTACACTCTACACGCGATCGCCGCCCACTGAACGCGCAACCATGCAAGTGGAAGAGACCTCACTATCCGCCTGACCAGTAGTCAGCCAATATCTACTTGGCACGTCAATAGTTAACCCATTTATGTGTTGGTCAAACTCAGCCTAGCTATACTCCCTACCCTCGGGCAGGTAAAGCCACACCCCCTTCCAACCAACCACGACATAGTGGGAGACGTGGCCTACTGGTATTCGGCACTCGGGCGCTCATGTATCCACTCGGTCTAAACGTTGGAGCATCTCCTGGCCACGAAGGTTTAAGGACTTTCACCCAAGGACATCTATGGCACCCCATATAGAAAAAGATTTCCGGTGTCCCATCTAACCATCCACGATATGCCTGTGAAGGACACAGCCCTGATGTCACTAGGGCGTACAGTAGTCATATCACAAAATGCAAGATACATGAGTCACACAGTCCAATCATGCATCAATCCTGCGCATACCGTGAACTAATGTGGGACGACTCCGCCTATCAGGGAGTCCTGTAAACAACCTACCCTATGGCATATACAATGGTCAACCACATCTCAAAAATGCAGATGATGCTTATGTGTCATAATGTTATGTTGTCACATACTCATAATCGGTATCGATAATCGGCACCGATAATCAACATCGATAATCAGCCTCGATAATCGGCATCAATGATCAGCATCGACCTCGATAATCGGCACCGATAATCAGCATCGATAATCGGCACCGATAATCAGCATCAATAATTGGCACCAATAATCAGCATCAATAATCGGCACCGATACAGCATCGGTAATCGGCACCGATAATCAGCATCAATAATCAGCCTTGATAATCGGCATCGATGAGAATGGGCCTAACAGGGCCTATGGGAAGGTCACAATGTGGACATTTAACCATCATTGCCCATCAATGTAGACATTTAACCAACATTGCTCCCAAGGAGTGGCCCATATAGAGCCTAACATAACATATAGCGGGGCTCATGGCTTCACCCAAGGGCCTAATATAAATCACCGTGGGCCTCACTCAAGGGCCTATTACACATCACGATGGGCCTCACTCATGGGCCACATATGCATCATATTGGGCCTCACTCATGGGCCTCTTATACATCATAATGAGCCTCATCACCTGGGCCGCGTGTACATCTCATCAGACCTCAAACACGGGCCTCATATACAACAGGTGGGCCTCACACATACATAGTGGGCCCCTTATACAACCACTGGGCCTCTCACACGGGCCTAATATACACCACAATGGGCCCCATTGCATGGACCTCAAATGTATCACAATGGGCCTCATCACTTGGGCCCAATATACATCAATGGGCCGCGTCACATAGACCTCATATACATCAAGTGGGCCACAGCCCATGGGCCTCGAATACATCACAATGGCTTCATACTTAGGCCTCGAATACATCACAATGGCTTTATACCTGGGCCTCAAATACATCACAATGGGCCCCATATACGAGCCGTATGTGCATCACAATAGACTCCATTCACAGACCGCAAATACATCACAATAGGCCTCCCATACATCATAATGGGCCTCACCATATAGGCCATAAGAACATCACAATGGGCCGCATTGCGTGGGCCTCATATATATCAAGTGGGCCACATCACATAAGATGGACTGCGTGGATAACAAATACATCAGAAGTGGGTCCCACCGTCAAAAGAGTTGGACGGTGTGGATACTCCTCACATACATCATGCGGGACCCACAGAACTTGCCGACGTCATGTAGATGGACGGTCTGGATTTAATTGAACTTGTTGACGTCATGCAGTGGGAACCACCGTCACATGGACGGTGTAAATAAAACACTTATATTAGGTTGGGATCCACCGTCCATGGGCTGGACGGTGGATGAAGTACATGGGGGTGGGTCCCACTGTCAATGGATGGTGTGGATAAACACACAGACCCACAGCACTTGCTGCTATCAATACAGTAGCTAATAATATATATATATATAATATATATATATATATATATATATATATATATATATATAATATATATATATATATATATTAAAGGGGTTCCATCCAGCGTCCAGGCCTGGACGGACGGCCTGGATGCAAGACGCATGCATCACGTGTGGGTCCACACGTCCACGTGGATAGTGTGGGTACTCCTCACATACTCATGTGTGGGCCCCACAGATAAACGATGCTGATAAAGCACATGCTGCACGGTGCATCCCAACGTCCAGAAATCTGGATGGTGAAGATCAAACTCATGTATCATGGTAGATGGACGGTTTGGACACACATACGTTAAGGTGGGCTTCCACCATGGATGGACGATGTCCAGATACAACACATACATTTGGTGGGGTCCACGGTTGCTGACGTGAATGCAGTAGCAGTTGCATGCTGCATGGGACCCACAACAGATGGACGGTCTGTATTTCATGCACATGGCATGTGGGCCCACTACTGCTGACTAGCATGGGTAAAGCACATACATCAAACAGCCCCTCAGAGCTTGCTGTCGGCAATTGCAGCACAACCCAACAAATGGACGGTGCAGATTAGGTGGGCCCACACGCGTGGATACCACATGCTATTAAGGCGAGCCCCACAACTGATGACCACCATGGATAAAACACATACAGCACACAGCCACCCACTCCACATATCATCATCATCATCAAAAGAAAAGTAGAGAGAGAGAGAGAGAGAGGAGAGAGAGAGAGGAGAGGAGAGCGACGTAGTGAAGGGACCTCGCCACTATGGGTCCCTCTTTGTTCACAACACAGACATCAAAGTGGGTCCCATCATAAGTGGGCCCTAAGTCAATATCATGATCTAAAGCTACGAACACCCACCGATTTTACTCCTCCTTGGTTCCTTGGAATGCTAAGCTCCTAATCTTTCTCTTTGATGGTGGAAGATGAAGATTGAAGGGTGGAGATGTGTAACACCCCGTACTTTCAGTACTCGGGTGTCACCACGTAGATCCAAATTAGCTTACATATATGCATTTACTCACATAATTTACCTTACACGTCACTACTCATCTTAACCCTTAGATTTTAGACTATGACAACTCACAACATCATAATAAGATTGAGATCAATCTGTCTGTTTGACTATCACAAGTTGAACTGTATTTAAATAAATGAAAATCTTCATTAAGACCCCTAGAGTTATCAATAATGAGATATTAGGCAATCCAATCGCTGGATTGGTTTATAATGGTCCTAACTCCTAATGACCTACAGTGTGGCCCATATCATGAATTATATATCTAGTGTGCAGACAATAAATAATAATAATAAATACGAAAATGATATAAATACATGTATACATATAACAAAATAAAGGAAATAAAATAAAATTATGAGTATCATATGGGCAGTGACGAGTCTTGGAGATGTGGACAACCCATGGGGCCACTTTAGCCGTTGACTATCGATTTGGGGTAAATCTGACTGTCAGAACAATTATGATCATCTATTAAGGGTCAAGATCTGGTTGGCATGGCCCACCTAGGGCTCACCATCGACCCAAAGCGGATTGGGGTCCCTGGGAATGCCCTCTAATGCAAATGAACAGTATAGATCATGGTAGTAACATTATGGTGGGCCCTTACACTATGCATGTGCACTGAGTGTGCTTGTGCACGAGGTGCACCAAAGCTATTGGCTCGGTCAAACCGTCATTGACCGAGCACATCCCAAATATCTTCCCGCCATCACCTCTCTCTGTGTTAACCGATCCACTTCAAGCTCTTAGGTGACCCACCACGGCCACTTTCCGAGCATTTTGAACCGTTAAAATCCTTCATGAGGCCCGCACGATCATAACGGTATAGCCGTTTGATCATCTGAATTCGGACGAAGCAGATTGAATGCCACCGTCCATTTCATGCCAAAGATAACCCGGCAAACGGCTGTGGAAGGAGGGAGTGAGAGAACCGCCCTTCCCCTTTGGGAAGGATGAATCTCGACCGTCCAGTGGGGAAGCAATCACAGCCATTGAAACCTCCTCTCGCTGGCTATAAAAGAAGGCGTTGTAGCCCTAGAAATTTACACGAATGGAGTGAAAAAGAGAGAGGAATAGAGAGACCGTCTGCGAAGGTTGGCATCCACCCATTCCAGGTAACCACCTCCTTTCTAATTTCTTCCTTCTATTTCAATTAGGACAAGAATGGCCGGATGTAAGTTGGAAACAGCCAACTAATGGCTGATTTTTCTAACTGAAAGTTGGCCAAACAGAACTCTGTTTTAAAGCTGGGACCCGGCCAAACAATGGCCATGTACCAGGCCGTGAGCAGGGAGGAAACAACGCTCTGTTTTAAACTAAGAGTTGTCCTCAGAGTGGCCATGATGTGGGTTGATACAATGCTTGAGCAGCAGCTCCGTTTCAAGTTTGGAGTAGGCCAAACGATGGCCGAACTCTGGACCAGAAACGAAGCAGGAAACGGGCCAATCAGTCACTCCATTTTGGTCCACGAATCAGGCTAAGCAATGGCCACGATTGCAGGGCCGTTCGAAGCTTGTTGAGCTCTAAGAAAGGTTGAAAGGTGGCCCTGGACGCAGTTCAACTGCATGCAGAAGAGGCGCTGCCTTCACAAAAGGATGTTGGGCTGTCTGGCTGAGAAATCCACACCGCCCACCGTCTTCCTCTTGAAATTCCGACTATGAATGATGAGCCTTGATCATCTGTCAATGTGACCCACCTAGATAATCAAGCCTCAAAAGCAACCAAACGGTCTTCTTTCGGTCATCGTAGAGACCGTGTAAAGGTGCATGGCCAAGAAAAGTCAACGTGGTGTGGAATGATTTTCCTCCCTCTATCGGATGAACGGTTCAGATCCACCGTTTACTCCATGATGGTGGCCTACAACAAAGAAACGAAACCTCTGTTGCGAGCAGAGTCGTAAGGTGAGGGTTGGTGGACTGACTGACGGTCTGGGCCCTGCAAAATGTAGGTGGGCCTTGTCTAACGTCTGTGGGCCGACCCTCATTGTAAGCCTTGCATCGGTCGTGGGCCCCACCAAACGTCTATGGGTTACTCTAATGCCAGGCTAGCATGGGCCAGTGAGTGTGGGCCGCCCATCAGAGGTTTTATGCTCAGAAAAGGGCCCTGGGCTGGACGTCCTTCCGTGACGTCCAGAACTGGGACAGCTCTTTATTTTCTTTTCTTTCTTTTCTTTTCTCTTTTCTTTGTCCTTATTTTCATATACATATGTATAGGACTGTATTACCTGATAGTATACGTAGAAACGTGGTGGGCCCCACATGGGAGCCACCTGTGAAGAAAATGGACGATGGATATATGCGCAGGATGTGGAAATAGGGGGTAATTTTATAAATTTCAACTGGACGCCCACCTGCCAATCAGTCCATGTAACTTCATGAAAAATTTCAATATCTCATCATACCTGATGAGTCTAGAAAATCTGAATGGTCCACATGAAGCAGAACCCTATAAAACCGCTTGGTTTCAAATTTTACTTTAAACTGAAACTTCGGTGGGCTATGAGAAGTGCAAACAGTTTCTTCCTTTGATTTGAAATTCTCTTTGCTATGGCCCACCAAAATCTTAGACTAGGGTGAAAATTCACCCCCTAAAGTTTCTTGGGGTTCCACATCTTATGGACTGTTCGGATTCGACACACAGGCTCATATGGGACCCACATACTTGAAAACTCACACGTGAAGAGAGGAAACATGCATGCATGCAACAGAGGGTGGGAAAGTTTACGTAAACCACTAAAATTTTGTGAGATCTCATCATGACTGATGAGTCTGGAAGATCTGGGCGGTCCACTTGGAGCAGGACCTCACAAAACCCCCTCGTCCCAATTTTTACGTTGAACCAAAACGTCGACGGGCCATGATTAAGGCAAACAGTTTCTTCCCTTGAAATGACATTTATTGTTGCTATGGCCCACTGGAATCTTGGATCATGGTGAAAATTTAGTACCTAAGGTGTCTCAAGATTCCACACCTTATGGACCGTTCAGATTTGACGCCATGCTCACGAGAGACCCACCAGGTGCTCACATGCATAATGTATGCATGTATATGATGAAAAAAAAAAAGAAACACATGTATATATTACTTAATGCATATGCAATATGCATGCACTGTGTATTATGTACTCACATATCTTATGAAAAATACACATGTGATATACATGTATAATTTGTCGTACATATACACTATGCATATAACGTATACATATATACCATGTAATCTACATATATGTTATGCGAAACGTATACACTACGTATATAATGTATACATATATCTTATGAAATATAGCTGTATATTGTGATATATATACATATTTTGTGATACACATATCCATAATGTATATAATGTATACATGTATACCGTACGATGCAGATATATTATACATAATGTGTGCACAGATATATATGGATGTAATGTTAAGTGTGTAAAACTCATCTATATGGCGGTGAGCCACGTATGGGGATCCTACCGTGATATAAATGCTTATCTGTACGTCGGTGCAATGGACCCTACTAACTAGGAAACTGTATATTGTGCCCGCTCGTCAGACAAGTATTGTTGGGCCTGGGCTCCTCTCAAATAAGGACCAAACCATCATGGCTTGGGTCATTCGACCAACCATTGGTGTACTATGACTTTAGAACTTATCCGCTAATGTAAGGGACTTCTCTAGGAATCTGTTCAAGTAATGCAGAGACGCTAGCTTCTCGAGAGGGCTCACACCAAAGGACACCCTACAACGTATCTGGTGATGATTCTTCCCCTTAAGCTTTTCATCTCCTCATTAGCTTAAGTTATAGTTTTTATTTAAATTCATAATTGATATCTCCCTTTATAATCACATGTGTTAGCTGGTGGAAGTTGAATTGCTGTATTACATGCTTTATGATTATCCTGTATAATTGTTCATGCTTGTGGATTTCTTTTATGGATTGTTTATGGAACTTAAACTGGTACATTTGTGGGAAATTCCCACATATGCATGTACACCCATACTTGGGATGTAACTTGACTAGTTGTGATCATAATGGACCTTTGACTTGTTGGTTATGGAGTAGTGGTCTAGATGGATCAATGATGTGGGCCTACCATCCAGGGTTGTTGTGCCCAATGGTCTTTAAGGATGGCCTTTATCGTATGGTTTGATATTCGCCCTATGTGGCATATTTTGATACTCGCCCTACGTGGTATTATTTGATATCTTCCCTACATGGGTTCGATGTTTTATAATGTGCAACCATGCGATGGTAAGTCCCACATACTGTAATATGATTGGCCACTAGTCAATGGGTTTCCATTAAACATCCTAAGGTGGTAGTCTCATGGGCCGAGGATGGTAGTCATGGGATACTATGCCCGAGCCGTCGGCCTACGCTGGGCCATGTGCTCCCCGTAGTGACCTTTGAGCTTATTTAAAATGGCTGGTTGTAATTGGATTAATAACGGATTGGCTAATCATGCATACATGGCATATTTCGATGGCTTGGATCACTCTGCCCTGCGATTAAGCTGAATGTTGCGCTGATGACCAGTCACATCGCCTGTCTGGATGTTTTACCCGGGTCGACGATTGCATGGGGACCCGACTGGATGATGTTTTCCAGGTTTGATGATCGCACGGATGAGCATCCCCGGGGCGATGATTGCATACTTCACGCATCCATGCACATAAAAAGATTTGCATCATGTATTGTTTTGTATGCTTTGTTTTATAACTATGCTTACCTAATGTGGCGGTGTGTAATCTTAAGGGGAGTTCACACTGAGTTGGTCACTCATCCATCAAATATATAACCGTACAGGTAGCACAGATGTATTAAGTGACTTTCAGGTTCAGGCTGATGAGGAGCCGGGTACATGTGCCAGGGTTACATGACTACATCTACCTCGAGGGGCTGCGCAGTTTGGCTGCTTATGTTTACATTCTTATGTTATTTTTCATGTACTAGATCATGTGGATTCTTGTATTTGTTATGTTTGAGACATTGGTTTATATAAGTCATTATGGGCACTCTTTTGTATATTATAAATGATAATGGAACTTTCCTTTATGCTTACTTGTCCATTTTACGCTCATCTGCTTACTCTGATAAAAGAAAAAAAATATTTGACCATCCTTTAAGGTTAACACTCGGGTTTTTGGGAAACGGGTCGTGTACTCGGGTCCTGAAAATTCAGGGCGTTATAAGATGGGAGATCTTGGGGTAGGGAGTGAGCCACACATGGCTCTTCTCATTGAGAGCTTGAACGTTTCTCCTCTCCTTAGGTTGCTTGGGAGTGAAGAGAAAAATGAGAGAGAGAGAGAGAGAGAGTGATGGATGGGAGAGAGGGATGGGTGTAATGGGTGTGAGTGATGGGTGTACTTGAGAGGTAAGGTTACGTTGACTTTTGGGCGAGAGAGATATGGATGTTGTACTTGATTGATTGATGGGATTGATTTGACATTTGGTAGAGATTCTCTTACACGGCATTTTCCTCGAAATAAAAGCGGGCCCACGTCTCCGGGCTTGGGTATCACATCGACGCGCGAGATGCGGCGTTGGAACCGTGGCGACGGCGTGATCGTTAGGGTACAAGTCTCGTGTCAAGCCGACTCAGATCTACGGGATACGACTTAGGGTCACGTGTAAATGCCGACTACAGGTCGTGGATTGCCGAAATTCGACGGAGAGGATCGCGGAGTCTTTGAAACGGTACAGACTAGTATATGGGCCTGACAACGGGTTCCACGCATGATATATGTGTTATCCACACCGTCCATATGCCGGATGGGTGGGCCCACCTTGATATGTATATTATATCCACACCGTCCCGCGGCTATGGGACCCACATGAGGTATGTTTCAACCGTCCATCTATTGGAAGAGCTCGTCTTAAGGCTTGAGACCAAAAATGAGATAGATCTACCTATCAGATAAACCAACCGCAAAAAAATATATATATATAAAAAAAACAAAAAAAAATAGTGGAGGATTGAACGCCCACCATTGAAACCTGGTTGGGGTTCCAGAAGTTCTGTGGATCATATGATATTTGTTTTCCTCTTAATTCTGGTCTTTATGACCTTATGAAACAGATTGGAAAATAAACATTAGGGTGGTCCCTGAAATTTTTAAATGGTGAAAATCATTATCTCCACTGATAGTTGCAGTATGGTCCTGATGATCTTTCGATGTGATTCATTTTTAGGAATGTATGAGGCCCATGTATATGAGGCCCACTTGATGTATATGAGGCCCATGTGATGTATTTGAGGCCCAATATGTTGTATATAAGGACCATGAGTGAGGCCCAATGAGACGTATGTGAGGCCTTGTGTGGGGTCGAATGTGATATATATGAGGTCCATTGCGATGTGTGATTCCACCATGATATATGTAACGATGTTTATGGCGGGCCATGCCTTGGGAGCAATGATGGTTTGACGTCCACAATGTAAGAGCAATGATGGTTAATGTAACACCCTGAAAATCGGGGAATCGAGCATAAACTCAACTCCCGAGTTCCAGAACATCACTTATGCAACAAAATGGATGATGATTGAATGTTGACTGTATTCGTGCATTGAACATGAGTGAGATTAAGCCAAAAAGCATATCATACTCCAGAGACAGTTAAATTGCAAGCGGAAGAATGTGATAGATAGATAAATATATAAACTATGATGAGTCTCGAGTGTGATAACATTACCAGGTTAAATAATTAACAAGTACGTTCTAAAATATACCAAATGTGAGGAAGTGTAAGTCTCCTATCCCAGTACCATCGCCTGTCAAAACAGTATCAGGTCTTCATTGACCTGTCAGAGAGATGCAGATAGGAGAACTCCTCCTATCATCATAGAAGTAGTCCGGCTCTGCTTCACAAGCATCGCCATCACCTGAAACTCAACAAATCTGGTTGGTGTGTACAACACCGTCCCGTAACGTGGGAGTGAGTGATCAACTCAGTAGAACAGTAAAGCATAGGTTAACATGTTATCAATACAGTCAAACAGTAATGATAAAGTAGTACAATCAAACAATTCTAACTACTCTTATTTAATGCACGTATGAAATGACATGATGTATGCCCTTGCCAAACCACCCTCATGCGACATCATTTACGTTCGCAAATGCGTCCATCCCTCAGTGCTCCACATCTACCAGGCACATGCAGTGCGATAATGAGCATGATTACCGAGTAATTATTAGTTCATTTCAAACAGCAGTATTGGGAAACTAAGGTACCTCCCTTGTATCATTCCCAAACATGATCCATCCTAGGGTCGTCAATCCTAGTTAATCTCATACGGTAATATGGTTCGAGAGGCCTCGCGAAAGCATCGCAAAAGGCTCGTCACCCATCAGCACGGATACAGATCTCACCGTATGCGGCTCAATTGCTGACCGTTAGCTCGAGTACAGGTCTCACTTACTCGGCTCAATCGCTGGCCGTCAGCTCGAATACAGGTCTCACGTACTCGGCTCAACTCATACTCTATGCTGTGAAGGGCTCGTCGCCAATCACAGACCTTGGGATACTCGAAGACACTACAGAGGACTCGTCGCCCGTCAGCACGAGTACAGGTCTCACCGTACTCGGCTCTCGCTGTAAGTGTCGACAGCTCGAATACAGTGTCTCATACCACCGTATTCGGCTCACGAGATTGGTTGCTCGATGGTCACTACGGGGAGGCACGTGGCCCCAGCATAGGCCGACAGCTCGACCACGGTGTCTCATACCACCATGCCCGGCTCATGAGTCTTAGCGGATCGAGGTACCATGGTTAAAAGGGATTTCACTGGTAAGTTTGGTACCCTAGGTTCAAGTAGTAGCGTCCAAACATGGTGAACATACATAAGACAGATCGGGTTACTTGACGAGCTCAGCTAGCTCGAGCGCACAACAAGTTGAACGACATGAAGTGCATAAGCACTCCGCGTGGCCAACCACTATCGTCAACCGAAGTACGACTCGGGTTCGTCGAACACATCTCACGTGGCAAATGAATCACAGTCACGAATGCAATTCTAGTACCGATTGTCTGGACTATAATCATAGCCCCAAACACAATCAAGTGTAGATAGATAAAGCAGTAGTGGATCAAGATTCAACTCATACAATCAAGGTCTGGTATTATCCGTTTAGGGCTGTCAGGGCTGTTGCACGCACTCGTTGCTCCACTCCCCCATCACCCATGACGGATCATACAACGTAAATATAAATTTAAACATATGCATTACATAGTTAAAATCATAAAGCAGTTGAGCAGTTATGAAGCACAACACAAGCATGAGTTTGTACATGTTCAATTCCTAATCACACAACTATCCAAGGAGATCATACACATAGTTAAAAGAGGTGAGAATCATATCTCAACACCCTTATACATTACAATTTGCTAAACTACTCGTTCAGACATTTCAAGAAACACTTAAACAAACATACATCAACATACATGACATATGTCAATCACATAGGCATTAGGCCAAATCCTTTCACTAGGGAGTTGCCCCAATCATAACACGCGTACACCCACGACGGATAGTCATGGCAAGCAGGAATCCAAGTTCCATATTCATTCAGTCATTTCCACAAACACCTGGGCCACACATTTTAACATATATAGTGTATATTGGTCGTGGCGTGATTTAGGGCAAATCCTTTCGTCAAAGGGGTATCGCCAATACAACAATCATGAATCTATGACACTTAGTCGTGGCGAGCACGAATGAGAATTCTATACTCATTCAGTCATTTTCACAAACACTTAGAATACACTATTACAACATACATGGTGTATGTTAGCAAAACATGTATTAGGGCTATCCTTTAGCCAAGCAAGTATTTTATCATGTATAATATTACTACAACAAATAATCAAAAAATACATCTCCAAAATTTATACGTATACAGTATTTTCTAGAATACGCAATTTCAACATATATAGTGTATATAAGTAAAACATGTATTTAGGCGAATCCTTTGCCAAATAAGTATTTTATCCATATATCGTATATCCATATAACAAATAAACATGTAAAACACATTTTCAAAAATATACGTATACCGTACTTTCTACAAATACCTAGAGTATGTAGAATTCCATATTTTCATCTTAATCGAAACGGAAACAGAAAGCACTTTGTACATGTGCAATTGCATGCAGATCATGAATCTATCTTATCTGACATTGAAAGCGTTGAAAACCATAACCTATACACCTAAAGTCCGCACCTTTTGTCGTAAAATTGTAACGAAGTCGATAGGTTTGCTAAGCTTCCGTATTCGGCAGTTTGGCAACCTATAGAACGAAATAGGTTAGCTATTTCACAACCTACAACAGTCTAAACCCCAAAATAGATTAGGGTTAGGGTTTCTTACCTAGAAATGATGCCAGAAACGCCGGGAAAGCGATGAGAATCAGGCGATGGAGCCCGAATAGCGGCAGGGAAGAGTGACAGGGAGGTTCTCTCACTGCTCCCACACTTTCTTTCTCTTTCCTCTCACTTTTCTCTCTCTCAATCTCAAATTCGTATGGCAGCCATGAGAGAGGGTTTAAGGTCCTTATATAGCCTAAAAATTCACTGAAATAGACTTATGTTCAAGGTATACTTACATTATAATCAAATCGGCATTGTTTCAGCTCAAAAGAGGGTTTCTAGCGGGCCTCCTTGAGCCAAAGGTCAGACTTAAGCTCACTAATGCTGGATCTACGTTCTATTAAGTTTTCATTTCAGTGGGATTTCCAGATCACGCGTGGCGGACCAGTTTCAGTTCAATGGTCAGCGGATCTCGATCGGAGATTCCGAGTACATGTAAATACGTATGAAATTTCTCCTGATCCGAGGGTGTAATTTGGTCTGATTCTGACGGTCTGGTTGCTTAATACTGATCCGCAAGCGAGTGGTGCCAGATTACTATTCAAGATATTTTATTTTGAATTAATTTCACATTTCACACTCTTCACTCCGAGCTCAAGCGAATAGCACTGGGACACTATCTGGATTTGATTCCGAGATGGTTGTCAAGCCCAGCGAGGCGGTCCTAGTTCCTTAACTTCGTGTTAATCGGACTTCCGACGTGCGGTCCAGATCCGATACGGAGTTTCGAGATGCTCCCGAGAGCAGCGGGTAATGAGATTGATCCTAGATTTTAGGGTAACCTAGCGTCAATGAATCTACAAGTTTTTGGTCTTGCAGATCATATTTAAAGTGATTGGTGCTAATTTCACAGGTACTCTAGTTTAACACTAGCTAAATCTCACTTAATTTCTAAAGGGTTTAGTCTTGTAAGATTTCTGTCTGAGGTGGTACCTGGGCCTTTGTAGTTTGTATATAAAGTGATCCGAGTTATACTACTTAGCTAGTTTAAGTTAGTGTCCAGGATGAAAGTACTTAGAAAGATTGAAGAGCAAGGTGGTGAAGGATGGGATTTGTGAAAGAAATGGGTTCACAAGCGATTTAGCCTTTGGGACTGAGTTTTGACAAGTTGATAAGGTGTTAGGATCGACCCATTGCCTAAGGACGTCTAATCCCAGGTTGGCAAAAATCCAGGATGTTACAGTTAAATGTCTGCATTATAACTCTCCCTAGGGCCCATTGTTAGGCCTATACTTGTTGTGTGTAGGCCGTCTGGGCACATCTTCATTATGAAGATAGTTCATCACCATATAACATGTTTAGTATAACTTCATGGTTCAAGCCCATACGCATCATATGTATGCTTGATATGAGGAGTGTTTGATCATAGCATATGCCAATGGGCTGAGACATTTATGGGACTCCTTATGAGACGGAGTGCCCCATATGACCGCACGGTACATGCAGGACCGATGCATGACTAGATGGTATGACTCATGCATCTCACAATTGTGTGGCATGATCACTGTACGCCTTAGTGACATCAGGGCAGTGGCCTCCACAGGCACATCGTGGATGGCCAGATTGGATACCGAAAATATTAGCTCTAGCACTGTGGGCACATAGGATGTCCTTGGGTGAAAGTTTCAAAACCTTTTTTGGTACCAGGAGATGCTCTGACGTCTAGACTGAGTGGATACATGAGTGCCGAATACCAGTAGGCCGCGTCTCCCACTGTGTCGTGGTCGGTTGGGAGGGGGTGTAGCCTTATCCGCCCAATTGAGAGGGTTGTAAGCTAGGCTGAGTTTGACCAGCTCACAAATGGGTTCGCTATCGATGAGCTGGGTAGGTATTGGTAGACTACTGGTCAGGCGGATAGTGTGGTCTCTTCCACTCACTGGGTTGTACGACTAGGAGGCAGCAGTCAATGTGGAGTGTACTAGACCCCAGCGATATTCCAGAGATGAGCTGTATTGTTATGTGGATTCAAATGAGGACCGGCATGCTTGCGTTACATCTCACATATGACATTTGGCTATATAGGCCTCGCATCGCATTGCCTCGGTATGGCCGACAACATTCATTCCTTGCATTGCATGGCCTTGGTATGGTTGATAGCATTCATGCCTTGCATCGCATAGCCTTGGTACGGCTGATAGTATTCATGGACTTACCAGCATATTTCCGCATTACTCTGATATTGCATACTTGACACTTGCCCTGCACACTCACTTACACCACCATCTAAGCTTCTCGTAAGCTTATGCACAACCGTTATGTGCAAGTGACGTTGGATCGAAGCGGCACTGAGGCAGGAGCGTGTAGCTAAGCTTTTAGAGTTTCGATATCTATATTTATATTTCCCTTTCCGCATTGTACTCAAAGTTTTTGATACAATGGATATGTGATGATGTTGTCTTGTGACTTGGTTATGCTTGTGGTTATGCTCCATTACAAAAAAATAAAAATAAAAATCATATTAAAAATTCCCCTTGGAGGATCCCAGGATCAGAATTTGGCATATGGGTGCCAGGAGCCGAGAATGAGGCACTACGGATGCTGTCGGAATCTGGATTTGGGGTGTGACATCTCATTTAATGTACATATTGTAAACAGAGAGGAGCTCATAGTGGCGAAGCTCCTCCCTCGCACACACACCGTCCTATCCTCTCTCTCTCTCTCTCTCTCTCTCTCTCTCTCTCTCTCTCTCTCTCTGTCCTATTTTTTTTCCTATGTGGCCCACCCTGATGAATGGATTAGATCCACACAACGGACTGTGGGAGATCCCGCCATGATGTATTATCCACACCATCATCCTGGATGGGACAGGATGAAGGAAAGACAAAAATACCGCTAATCAAAAACTGTGTGGGCCACTCTTCCATGGACCACCGTATGCATGCGTGCCATCCACACGTCCACTGGTGAGACCCACCTCGCTACCTGTCCAGCGGACAGGTCTGTTGCCCGTCCGTCTGGACAAGCCGAGATGAAGAGAAATCACAGATATCAGCTTATCCAAGACATGAGCACGTGACCCACCCGTGAACACCATATATTTGTTGTATCCCCACCGTCCAAACGGTAAGGACGGTGGGGCCATATATAATGTATGGTTTTTATCCCACCATCCAGTGGTGGGACGGTGGTGATCTAGACCGTCCAACCTCATGATATGTGTTTTATCAAGACCATCCATCCAGCAGCAGATATCTGTTAGACCGACATCATCAAGTTTATGGGTCCCACATGATGTATGTGCTTTATCCAAAACTGTCCATTGTACAGACGTCAGCAAGATGTGGGTCTGATCATGGGTATGTATTATATCCTAACCGTCCATCCGTTTCATCCACACCGTCCACCTATTGGACGAGTAGCGTAGCTACTGCATTAACGTCAGCAGGTCCTGTGGACCCCGATCATAAGGTATATGTTATATCCCTTCTATCCTTCTGGACAGTGGGGACCCCAGCAGCATGTAGTTGTTGGATCAACATCAACAAGGTCTGAGGGTCCCACATCATGTATGTTTTCTCTATACCGTCCAACCATGCTAGAGATCATTTTGTGGCACTGCAAAGAGAATGAGATAGATCTAAATTTCAGGTAGGACCCACCTTCGATGTATATATCCAGACCGTCCATCTGGACGGTGGGCCATGATGTTTATGTTACATCTAAATCGTTCTCCCGATGGTGAGCTCATTTTAAGGCTTGAGACTAAAATTAAGACAGATCTGTCCATCAGGTGGACCACAATGCAATCAATGGAGGATTGAATGCCTACCATTGAAACCCGTTTAGGATCTCAGGAGTTCTGGATCAACATCAAATTTATTTTTCCTCTTAAATTGAAGTCCTTGTGACCATATGAACAGATTGGATGGAAAATAAATGTTAGGTGGGCCCTGTGAATTGTTCACGGTGAAAGCATTATCTCCACTGTTATTTGTGGTATGGTCCAGATGATCTTCCGATACGATTCATTTTTGGGTAATGCTCTAAAATAATCTCTAAATATAAATGAATGGTGTAGATAGTTCACCTAGAGCGATGGCCCCACTTGACATATATGAGGCCCGATGTGTTGTATATGTGGCCCATGCGATGCGGCCCACTTGATGTATAAGAGGCCCATTGTTTTGGCCCATTGCGATGTATATGAGACCCTGAGATATGGCCCATTGTGGGCATATGCGGCTCGTATTTGAGGCTCATTGTGATGTATACTAGGCCCATGTGATGTGGCCCATTATGATGTGTGTGAGGCCAATGTGATGTATATGTGGCCCATGAGTGAGGCCCGATGTGTTGTATATATGGCCCATGCGATGCGGCCCACTTGATGTATAAGAGGCCCATTATTGTGGCCCATTACGATGTATATGAGACCCTGAGATGTGGCCCATTGTGATGTATATGCGGCCCATATTTGAGGCTCATTGTAATGTGTATTATGCCCATGTGATGCGGCCCACGTGATGTATATCAGGTCCATGTGATGCGGCCCACCATCC